>VUYV01000141.1:1385612-1487728 GCA_008711295.1 Anarhynchus alexandrinus | reverse complement strand
ATCTCCCCGCCCTGTGGGTCACAAGCCCCCCCCGCCCCGGCGTGGGTCTCCACGCGTGTCCCCGTGGGTATACACGTATATACCCACCCCAGCACATGTACGGAGTTATAGTTGTATTGTTCTCCTTCTGGCTTTTGGAACAGAAAGAGCTTTTATCACTTGTAATGGGACTGACAGGGAAGTAAACACAGTTAATAACCCTTAAAACATTTCAGTCTTTTTATCTGAAGTGCATTTTCTTTCTAAATGAAAATTTCCTGTTTCTGCCAAACCTACAAAGATAGGAAGGATTCTTATCTCCTTGCTAACTTACAGGCTATGCTAACTGGGAACCAATCAGCTTTTATAGCTGCCTTCCTCTACAGAAATGAAAGAAAAATGAAGCTATTAAAGGGATAAGATCACTTTTACTGGATGGTATTCTGAGAAAAAAATGGGGGGGACCAGAGAAAGAGGGGAAAAAAGAAAAATTATGTGCCGTCAGTGAATAGTCATCACCAATTAAGTCTATGAAAGCCAACACCCTTAACACAGAACTCACCTGATTTTCTGTGAAGGGATAAGGAGGTACCAAGTATCCTCATTCAAACAGGACAATCTTTGCTCTCAATGTTTCATGGCTCATTTATGGGTCACCAGAATTCTGAGTTAAATGAAAGATAAAACCCCAGGCTACATAACACCTGTAGAATAGTGGGGCTTAAAGACATAAATGTTTTTTAATATTAACCAGGGGAAAAAAAACAAAACAAAACAAAATTCCAGCCTGCTTCCCCATTTGTACAGAGTTCATTTTAAATTTAAGACCTAAGAGCTTTCATATGAACAAAGTACAAGCTGAATTCAGCAAATGGATGTGGCTCAAGTAAATCTGTTTTTTTTTTCTGGATCAATTTAGGAAACCTGTAACCGTGCCAATCCCTAGTGTAATATCTAGTAACACTTTCATAGAAATATGACAGAGATGGCTCTGATACGGCATACAGTTGTCTTAATTTCATGCCCAGACATGCATGCCCAATTGATTTTCTGTATTTTTTACCTGCAAATTGTTGTCATTTCTCTTTCATGAATTCACACACACTGTCTTTTTTCATTTTGTTGAGCTTTCCTAGCAAGTACCATGCTACAATGCCAACCAAAAAGGCCACAAAAAAGTTCACAGACAGTATTACACATTTCAGAAGTGCAGTGTGTTTCTGGAGGGAGAGGATGTCATTTCCTTTTCCTGTTCTTCCAGCTCTGAGTGACAGAGGGGCTGCTTCCCTTTCACCTGAGGTGCTGTACGAGACATATGTTTCATCATTCTGTCAAGTTATTTCCTGTTGTCCTTTGAGATCCTTGACTTTTTTTCCTGATCCCTGGATCACAGACCCCCAGCAGGGTGTGCGCAACCTGCTATTCTTTTCTTTTTTCTTTTCAGCTCTGGAATTCCCAACATTGGAAAGACATGGGCCTGTTGGAGCAGGTCTGGAGGAGGGCCACAATGATCAGGGGGCTGGAGCACCTCTCCTATGAAGACAGGCTGAGAGAGTTGGGGTTGTTCAGCTTGGAGAAGAGAAAGCTCCAGGGAGACCTCATAGCAGCTTTCCAGTATCTGAAGGGGGCCTAGAAGAAAGCTGGAGAGGGACTTTTTGAAAGGGCATGTAGTGATGGGATGAGAGGGGATGGCTTCAAACTGGAGTCCCCATCCCTGGAGGTGTTCAAGGCCAGGCTGGACGTGGCCTTGGGCAACCTGGTCTAGTGGGAGGTGTCCCTGCCTATGGCAGGGGGGTTGGAACTCGATGATCTTCAAGGTCCTTTCCAACCTAAACCATTCTATGATTCTATGATTCTATGGAAGAAGGCAGATTTAGATTAGATGTCAGGAAGAAATTTCTCACTCTGAGGGTGGTAAAGCACTGGAACATGTTGCCCAGAAAAGCTGTAGATGCCCCATCCCTGGAATTGTTCAAGGCCAGGCTGGATGGGGCTTTGAGCAACCTGGTCTAGTGGGTGCTGTCCCTGCCTGTGGCAGGGGGGTTGGAACTTGATGATCTTCAAGGTCCTATCCAACATAAACCATTCTATTATTCTATGATTCTTCTCCTACTTATATTGAAAGGAATCAATACATTTTCAAATGTGCACAACTTTATCATAGCTGCAGATACACACAACACAGTCTATTATCCTTTTCCCCCAAAATCTTGGTGAAATTAAGGTACATTATCAGAGGAGTGCTGAGAATGCCTCAATACCCCACACTAACAACCTGTTAACAGCAACACAGGGATGGTTTTACAATCATAGAAATTTTTATTTGAAGGGACCTCTGGAAGTCATCCAGCCTCCCCCTTGAAACTGGTCTTCAGGAATATCCACTTCTGTGCACAGGCCCAGCAAGTGAGAGAAACATACATACTGTATTTTTAAAGAGGGCTCGTTACCATCCTGCAGTTATGGAGCAACTGTCTGACCCAGTATATCCAAGTTCAATTTGTCCCTGTGAAGAGGAAATTAGGATTTTGAAAAAAAACCAAAACAAAACAAAACAAACTGAAAAAAATCAGTGCCAGTTCCAATCATCATCAGCAAAACACAGTGTTTTTTCCTCCTTTCAGTTTCTCTAATTGATTGAGATGCTTTTTATACCTAATTTTCAGCTCATATGCTTTCTTTTATCTGCTATAATATTCTCATTCATCTCTTTGTAAAATACCTTCTTTTTTCTCCCTGTCTGAATCTCAGTTTTTGCTGAGATAATTGGCTTTAGCTGTGATTTTCGAAAGCACTCAAATGCATTTTTCCAAATGGACTTCGAACTCAAGTCACATTATAAGTCACTGAGCCTGAGGGTTCTTAAGAGCATAAGTAGTTTTTGAAAATGCAACTTAAACTCCTAAGCCACGTAGCTGCTTTTGAAAAGTTATCCTTTATGCAACATGTGCAAGCCAGGAAAGAAGCCAAGTAAACAGAAATCTCAGTCTTGCTTCAGTCCCACCATACGTTATGTGCAACTGTTGGTCAGTATGTGTATATACTTGGAGAATATGTATTTCACATAAAATAATTATAAATTACATCTTTGAACAAAGATAGAATTTGGGAAAAAGTACATTTAGGAATGTAAGAATACAATATAGAGTATAAGAGAACAATAAAAAAAACCCAGAAACCAGGCCAGAAACGAAATGTCATCATGTCTGCCAGAATAGACTAGAAAATCTCCAGAAAGTACCTACAGTTTTGAAATTATATCCTGCTCGCTCCCCCTGAAGCTGATGACAAAGCTCCCAGTTTCTTTTCAATTATTGTAGCTTTAGAGTTTCACATGTACTTCAGACAGAAATTGTGTCTCTCCCTAAAAAATATCATTCAAGTAATTCCTTCAGCGGGGCAGTTATCTATCTGCAAATTAAGTGAAACTTTATCATCCCCAGCTTTTATATTAGGACTGTGCTAGGTAATTTAAATAGAAACTGATATGATTTTACCATTTTAGCCCTTTTGAACTATTTATTTCTGTTGTATCTAAGGGAAATACGTACAGTCCAACTGGACTGGACTTCAGAAACATTTAACAAAGTTAGTACCTTAAACACAAGTAGCTCTATCAAAACCTATAAAGCTACATTTATGTTATTGAGCAAGATTAATGAGCAAGATTTGGTACCTGATTCAAGAACTTATTTAAGAAAGCTCTGAAAATGAGGTACCTTTGAGGTAAAGGCTTGGTGGAAGCAGGGTTGTCACGGCTAATACTGCTGGTGAGGAGCAGAAGGAGTTCTGCTAGGTCAGGAATAAGCTCTGTGTGGTAGTTAGCAATGGGAACGACAAATTATTTCTCAGAGTAGTAAATGGAATCTTAAATGGATCTTCAATAACATGCTAATTTTGTCTGGTATCTTGACTGTGGAATTAATTTCCTAACTGCCAATTTCGGCTGGCCACGCAACTGCTTCTCTAAATTTCAAGGTGACCTTTGTAGGGCCATAGGAGACATTTTAGCTCAGGGAATAACAGCATTGGATGCTTTATACACATCTGTTTTCATTTTGCAATAAGTTGTTCTCAGTGAATTTATCAAGCATAGGAAATATTAACCGGACAGCCTTATTGAGCATCTCTATTCACCACCAACAAAAAACCAAAGCGTTTTCAGATGCTAATGAGTGTTGTTGTTGTTAACACTGAGATGGGTGGCTCTCGTATACAAAATCTTTATTTGATACAGAGATTGTAGACAGTCCAGTAGAGGAAGAGGAAAGAGGGAAGTGGGAAATAGGAAGTAGGAAGGTGATGGCAAAGACAAAAGGAATTTTTGGTGTAAAGTGCTGGGCAGGCAGACACCTGGAACATCAAGCAAAGATGATTGCTGATTGATCTTGACCATGATCAAAAGTAGAATGTCTAATCGTCCTTTCTAACAATAGCAAGCTGCAGGACCCAATATTGTCTAATTAATTGAGCTGAAAATAATATGATCTTGACTGAGGAAGACTTTTTCAGGAATCATTAGAGAGCCTTTATGAGTTTTCTTAAACATAAAATCTGAATGAGCAGCTAATCTGAGTTGTTCAAGCAGATCCCAAAGTAAGTTAACTCTGTTTAAGATTGAAAACTGATGTGAGTTTATCTTTTAGTCTCCTGTAAGGACTCAGTGATACTTCTGCAAGTAAACACCTGGCAACTTCACACAGTTCATATCAGGGCCAAGCACAGCAGAAACCCTTCTTCTTGGGAAAGCGCCATTGATTGCCACCCTGTAAGAAACCTGCCAATTAAGGGCCAGAAACAAACCTCTATCTATACCCCTCAATCGCCAGTAAATTTGCTTAGCAGTAAAATGTGAACATACTGCAGCCATCTAAAAATGCGTATCAATTATTTTCCTCTTAGTGCAACCAGGCTGCTTCGGGAGATAACGCAGTAAAGAAGGAAGCATCTTTTTCAGCCCCACAAGGCAATGCATCTTCACACGGCTTCTCACAACAGGCTGTGCCTGAAGGCACAATTTTGTACTCTGCTGAAACGATCAAATGAACAGAGTGTAAAACTAAAACTTGTACTAAAATGAAAAAGACCGTTTAAATAATTTGGTAGGATGGGTTATAAAACCATTTAATAAATCTGAAAGACAAATCAATTAATATGCTTACTGTGTCAGAAAAACAGGACTGTGTGCCAGAGCAATACAGCTGTTTCTCTGCTTTGGGGACCTGCCTGAAACCTCTTCTGATTATTTTACAAAGAGCTCCTAAAAGCTCCACATATCAGCACACGTATCATCTGACAGAACACCCAGATCTGAGAATAGAAAAAACAAAAAGATGCATTAATTTGTGGTATTCTTGGGAAAGAGAGACTTTCCTCAAAACCAATCCAAGCACAGTGAAGAACCATACAGTTGTGTGACAAACGTAGTCACAGTTTCACAAAAAATAATCTGAATAGTTTTCAGTTTTGGTAATATTAAGATAGCACAGAAGCAATGCACATGTTTTAAGTGGTTATAGGTATACTTCACCTAGGAACCTGCACCCCTGTCACTTGACATATACACTTTGCTCCAAGAGGAGAATTAATTCTAAAAATACCCCTTGTAGTACTACTCTTCATCTTGAGGGTCAGCCCTCTCAGGCAGGAAAAATGTTATAGTAAACAGTTTTGGCCAAACTCCTTCAGAGATAAGAAAACCACCCCAAATCCATCTTCAATTAGGTGACAGAATTTATCACAAAGGACTCCTGGACCTCCTGTAAGCTTCTTCCAGCATGTCATTTAGTCTGCCTGACAGCATGGTGACTCTGCAACTATAGCCTATTTTACTCTTTTCAGAGATTTACCTTCACATGTCTCTAAAGGCTTTCTTTAACCACCACCCCCCTTTTTTTTTTAATTAGGTAAGGTTTTTCAAGCTTGAGGGCTGATTTTTTCCAACAATTGCTCAGCAGTCATGAATGGGGAACTAGGCTAAACCTACTGCTTCAATTAGTTTAATTGATGGAGGCTGGGGTGTGTGGATTTTCTCAGCTGAGCCTAATGAAAGAAGCATTCAGTTTATAGAGGATATTTTATGCTGCAGAACGTAAGTTTGAGAGTGAGGAGACCATAATTTTCTTCTCAGCTCCTCAAATGATCTGTAATGGGATTCTGGCCAAAACATTTCACTTCAGTGTTTCAGGGCTCAGGCAAATGACTTCTACTGAATTTTGATGGGGTGATTTAAGAAGTCACCAGCCTCAGCTGGCTGTCTCCAACCCTATAACAAAGCCTATCACAAAGCATGCCAATACTTCAGCTATGCCAGTGCCTGGCTCAGTAGGATAAACAGCAAAGAAGATTGATTTGTGCTGATGCTCAGTGGTACCCAGGAGAGACTGATAAGTAGGCTGCTCTGCAGCCCCTGCCAACAGTGCACACGTCTGGCAGTGAGGTCGGGCTCTGGATGGAAAGCTGGGTTTGGTGCAAGCTTGAGCCTTCCTTACAGGGTTCAGGAGGAGAGTTTTGACTGTAAAACCATGCTTTGTGCTAATTACTTTTCTTGTAAAGTGATGGTGGATCTATGAATGAAAAGTGGTGTATAAAGGATTAACTGCCTATTTTTGTTAAATCAATACTTAATTTCCATTGGTATTTTTTTTCTCCTCCTTCGTCTAAGAGTCAAAGGTATTTTTAGCTTAACAGAAAACTTTAGTTGTTACACATTAATATTTTAAACCAATCACATAGGATTGATTTTTTTTTAAATTTTTTTTTTAAAGATGAACTTTTCAGTGACTTCAGTAGGGATTTCTTCTTCACATTGATTGTACAGCATGGCCATATGTAATTAATAAATATTTTGCACATGAGATACTTTCTAAAGTCTTGTCTTTTTTTTTTTTTTTTTAAATGTATTTTTGTGGAAGGCTTTAAATTAACCAGAGCTATGAGGTGGAAACGCCTCCATATCTCTTGTTAGTGAGATTATCAAAAGAACCCAAAGGCTTTCAATCTCCCATGCTATATTTTATTAAAGCACAAAATAATAGGCTGGGACAGAATAACTCTTTCATACGGGGAAAGGGTTGGCAACCACTGTCTGAGACAGATTAAAGGAAATCTTTGGGAAAAAAAAACAACAACCCAGCTCCTTCACAACATATCTTTGCAAGCTGGGTCATTTCAGTCCAAAAGGCTGTACGGTGTGACTCGGAGGCTAGGACCTAAGTATAAATACACAGTCTTCCTCTCAGCTTCCTGTTCTCAGAATATTTTAAACAAAATATATAGTGTACAACATGTGTACTGATATCTGAAAAGGAACAACGTGTATAGATCCGTTTTCTGTCGCACGCAGTCGTTGCTCAGTGCCAGGCTGCACTTCCAGGATCAATTACCCTTTCAGGTCATTGACTGAGAGGAACCGTGACTTCATGGTGTCTTCTAGGACATGATTCCTTTTTCTGCCTTAAGGGAAGATGTGTGCATCAATTTATCAGCTTATATAACTCTTTTTTTAAAGACACAGGTCAGTCACAATGTTCTCCTTTTTCTTTTGACTCTTCCTTAAGGTTAGAAGAAAATATTGGACAAGCTGTAATAATTTCTCTATTTCTGATCTTGTAAGCGAAGACCCAAGAAGTTATTATGTTATTTTCTTGAAGAGCTTTATGTCCTTGTTTGACTAAGCAGAGTAGGTTTCCTTTGGTAGGCTAGTTTTGCACGGAAGTATATCCCTCCAGTCTATCAATATTTCCCAGGAGCTGTTTCATTTGACTGGAAAACCTGCCCAATCCAGTAGATGCCTTTGGGTATTTTGGAACCCTTGCAAGCAGCACTGTGAAAGCACTGTAAAAGTCATGAAGTGTAGGTTTTCAAAGTTTTCAGTTAATCAGTCATATGCTAAATAGAAGAAATTAGAGAGTTAAGTTTCTACTGCAAAAGTTTCCATCCTCTAATGGTTAATGGTCAGAATATAGACCTAAAGTTATCAAATAAATCAAAGTGAGGCTTTCGTTTTCCTTTTTAACTTGTATTTTCATTGCTCTAATTGAGGTACTAAGAAAATGACCCATCTGAATTTTTCTTCAGTATTAATCCTGATCTTACTGATTAAATGACCTCAGCTCAGATTCAGATTTCCTGTGGAATTTGAAAGCCCTACCACCTTGCTCGTCTTTCCTGTTAATTGTAAGTATTAAGCTTAATATTAACATAGATTAGTTAGGTATGTGAATGGATGCATATAAACAAATACGTAGATAGATATAAATAGATGGATCTATAGCTAGATTCTTCTCTAGACTTTATGGGAGCTCAATAAACCAGAAGTAGTCATGGATCATTACTTTTATTGTGCCTGGGCACAATAGAACAGTGGAACAAAAAGGTACAGTCACTACCTTCAACATTTTTCTAAGTACGTATAAGGCCAGGGCAACAGACGAACTGGCCCAGGAGTTAAAAAAACCCTCATGATACAAGCTTTGTTCTCAAAGTCAAGGCCAGTATCTGTACCAAGATACCTGTAGTTTAAATATTGCCAAGCTTACAGTAACTGTGGCAAAAGAAGATATTAAACAGCTTTGCAGATGTTATGAGAGGTTAATCTGAAGTATGAGTTTGGATAAAAGGATCAGAGTTCTTTTTTTCTCCCAATTTAACAAACGGTAGAGAGAAGCTGACTTCTCAGGCTGACTGGAAGTGAGAGCTGACATTTCAGCAACAAGTGGAGGCTTCATAGGCAAGGTGGAGATACCTGCAAAGGGCCTTGACGGTGAAGGCCTTCAGCAGAAAACAGAAAAAACATGATGTATCAAGAGAGGTGAAAGAGTTGTTGTGGTGTGCTGGGAAAAAAAAACCCTGTCCATCAGAAGGCCAAACCTAATGGGAAAGGAGCTGTTCCCTCTCGGCATCTTCTGGGACACAGTCTCTCCCTGGCCATAGCAGGGGCTTTGGAAATAGGTGATCTTTAAGATCTCTTCCAACCTGAAACATTCTACGATTCTGTGATTCACCAGTGTTTCCAGTCCCTGGGGGAATTTGGGCATATTTGGATCTATTTTGCTACCACTAGTTCCTACCACCATTCAAGGCACTTGGAACAAATCCTAGCAAAAAGATGAGGATACTCACTTTGTTTCTATAGACCGCATTTATGTAGGTCTATTTGTAGCATACTATGTGCGCTTTCTTCAGCTCATACTGTCTTTACTGAAATATCGTTTTTTCTGTCCTGGATGCTTGCAGCCTCACCCATTTTGGCTCTGATGGTTCAATGTCTGACAAAAGCACCTACCTGGGGCTGTTTGGATGTTGCTGAACTGGAGGGAAGGACACGGACCAAAGTATCTCTTGAGATCCCTGCAGATCCTGTGACTCAAGGTTTCTTCGGAAAATATGTGTGGGGGTGGAGTATGGAAAGACAAGGAAGGAAGGTGAGAGGAGACCACCGAGCCCTGCATGACATCTCAAAGTTAAGCTGCGGGTGGGGGAGAAAGACTGAAGGTGAGTGGTAATAAATGACAGTATGTGCTCTTCAGAGAGTGGTTTTACAAGGCTAAACAGAATTAGGATACCCAGGACTGAAGCGGGGGAGCAAGGGATATCATTCATACAAATAAGCTGGATGGTGGCTTGAGGAGAGAGGTAAAACCTTTATAAAATCTAATGATGTGTAAATACCACCTGCATTAATTATGCTGCACTATTGAATGTTAAAAATCTGAAGCCCGGAGCTAGAATAATTAATCTGCCCTTGTGATTGCCTTGGAAGGGAGAAAAAGGTACTGTTCCTGGCAGAGAAAGCCGAAGTTACAAATGAAGAAAAGGGAGAGTTTATTGTGCTCAAGGCCTTATTTTTGGCAACAGAGAGTTTCTCAGGGATGTTTGCTGAAAGCCTAAGGGAGAGAGATGCTGTCCTTTAATTTTCTTTTTTTTTTTTCCTTCTATTTTTCAAAGGAGCTGAGTCATTTCAGCCTGAAATCCCTAACTTAGAGCAAGCCATGTTATTGGTGTTAGAGATCTGACAAGCTGAGCTCCACACTCCCCAGCAAACTCACCCACAAACAAAACCAAATCCCTGTGCTTACAGTATCCCATGAAGGATGTGATATATTAAGTATATGTAGCAACAGCAGTTTTCTGGTTTATTGCTGGCCTAGAGAGCTTGCTTTCCTGTCATGCAATTTCTTCAAGCAGGGTCTTTTAAGCTGTGTGTGACAAAATGACATTTCAACTTAGACTCAGCTGTTTATAGTCTATCTTCCTGTCCTAAATTTTCAGAAAATCAGGACAAGTTGCCTTAGAGATGGAGGCACTATCAGGAGAACTTAATATAGTGTCACCAAGAGTCAAAGGAAAATTCACTCAATTATTCAGAGGCATGTATGAACGAATGTACCACGATGCGAGACGTTCTGGTTGCCTTACTCATAATGAAAGAGAAAGGCAAGCCCCGGCTGCTACAGCTGTCATCTCCTTAAACTGATATTATTTTATATTATTGTAAATAATGTTTAGAGGCAGCTCTGCTTTAAATAGGAAAACTGTGGTTTAAACTGGTTGGCCTTTCACTGATTCTGATATGTTTGTTTCCAGGTGTGTAAAGGAATATAAAAACAAAAATACAGAAATGTGTAAATATAGATATGTATTTCCATGTTGGAAATGGTCTTTGTTCTGCTTATTTCACATAAATCCTAAAATTTTGCGTGCCAGAGAGAAAAATCCATCTTCCATCTGCACTGTGTTGATACTTCTTTCTCTGGACAGCTTTATAAAATCTGTCTTGTTAGTATGTTTTAAATAACAAGACAGTTGTGAACCCTTTGGGAAAAAGATGCCAAATCAAGAATCCAGTGTGAATTTATCTTGCAACTGTAGTCCACCTCTAACAAAGTGGAAACATTGTAATTTGCTAGTGTCCTGTTTTAATTTTTCTTTTAATGGGAATAATATTTTCTGATAAAGCATTTGCCAATCCTTTTTTTCTTTGTGGGAGGAGCGTTTGGGGTTTTCTTCAGTCTTCCTGATGAAAAATATATAGGTTTTTAATATGTGAATTTAGTAAATTGAAAATTAAATATTGATCCACTGTGAGAACAGATGGAAATAAACAATAGGGGATAGAATAGGTATCAAGCTGCTGTTGCAACTTTCCGTGAAGTTAATGCAATTAGTTTAGTTCTGGGGCAAGCCTGCAGGGAATAAGGCCTAGCTGAACAGGTTCAGATTAATAGACACTAATATCAGTTTTCATGGAACAGTTTTGTAAAAGTATAGTGTTACCCAGCATTAGCGACAGTGTATACAACCATGCAAGACATCCACCTTTTTCTGAATGAAGCCTCTCTAATTATGTATTGTTGAGGGTCTATTTTCTGCCTTTGTCACTTTGCTGATATATGCCTTTTTTTCTTGATTTATTGAGTTCTACAAGCATATTTTGAATTAAATAAACTGTAAGCTTCTGTAAGAAACTGTGTATATTTATATTACATACAAGTATGGAAGCTGTTCATATTACAGGGCACTTAATAAATATTGATCACAAAACCACTTTTAAATGTAGTCATTTTCATTAGTTTCCTTACCCTAGAATGAATATGATCTGATTCAAAAGTTTTCTGACATTTATGGAAGTCTCCCTTTGACTCCATATCACTTGGTTGGGAGTCACTATCTCATATGGTGTTTTTGCTGAGCCATTTCGCTTTCAAAATACCCATTTGAGACTTCTCTATGTGAAATGGTCATATCTCAGATGTTTATACAAATAAAATATTGGCCTTGAGAAGAAAAATTTAGAACAAGAGCAGAAAGCTAAATATTGAGGAAAATATAGACTGAAATAAGCTATATTATTTTGAGTCTCCATAGCAGACAGACTATTCCTTGAAAAATATGAGTTGTTTTGCCTGACCTCCTCAATCTATTTGCATGCTCCCTATTTATATAGTTTCCTTTTTTCAAGATTGCATTTCTATGACCAACGTGGAGTGTGCAGGAACCCCCACCCTCTCCGACTGTTGAATCCTTTGAAAACCTATGGGAAATCCTGCTTCCTATTTTTCTTCTGCCAAAAGGAATATGAACCTGACTCTCTCATGTTATAGGGCATCCAAGAGGAGAGACTAAGGGAGTCTCTGCTCCTTTGAATACCTCCTAAGCCAGCTCTAGAAGGCTCTCATAAAAACTGACTGCCCTCAAGCCTAAGCCCTTCTGTGTTTAGAGCTGACAGACATTTGGATTAAATTCTCACATACTAGCGACTGAGCCATGAAGCCATAGCCGATTCATTGCTTATTCTTGAACTGTTCCACCTTGCGTGGAATAATTAAAGATTAATTCAGTTAGAGAGAGAGAGAGAGAGAATCAGAAGAGCTGTGTGGGATGCCACTCGAGGGATTTAAGTGAAGAGATAGAAAGAGAGAACACTTAGCTTCCAGTCGCTGATCAAAATAACTTGTAAATATTTTAGACTAAATTGACCAGCCTGAAAGTAAAAGATGGAGAGTAGCCGACTCAGCTCAGCAAGTTCTTTAGCAGCTGAGGCACACTGCTTGGAAAGTTATATCCCCTGAGGCAGAGGAGAAAATTAAACTTGAGCTATGCGTGCTGTAGATGAGTGTCCTCGAGTAAAAAGTGAGGGGCCGTTTCTTCTCCTGTCTGGTTCTCTGGGTGTTTGCTAAGTCTATCTCTTCATTTGCATTTATTTGTTTTGCCCAAGTTACCTGAAATGAAATTGAAATGTTTGATTTTAGAATCACCCAAAACCATATTCCAGTTTTTAATTTTTACCCAGTTTTTTTCTCTTTATTTTTTATTTTAAGGGGGGAAAAAGTCATTCTGGCTTATCTGATTGAATTCTTCTTTCAGCCAACTCACCAGAAAAATAATTATTCACACAGACAGCATTCCTTATTGTTTTTGCTCCTTCTACTGTAGAATTTATTTCTCAATGTCCTTATGTATTCAGACTTCTATAAAAATTCCCTAACTCAACTCATGCTACTAAAAAGAAAGATATATCAAACAATGCTCTTGTTGATTTTTCAGCAACTTAGTAAACGGATCAAGTGATTTAAATAATGTTTGTCTCGGAGTTCTTCCAAATAAATTAGTACTGTGGTTTAGACATCATGATTTGGAAAAACTGAACAATTGTGGGAACGAACAGAACTTTTACATAGTGTTCAGGTAGATGAATACGTCAGACAATTAGGATGTCAGTTGATAACCTACTTCATTAGTGTACTACATCTTTGCACTGCTTAACTCAAGCTTTCTCAATTAACTCCTCAATAGGCAAGGATTTTTGAAAGACTCAGCCAGAATCAAAAGGTGTCACACAACTGGAGATAGTTGAGCAAATGCTGATTCAGGTGAGGATGGTCAAAACCATCAAGGTAATGGACAGACTCTGTCCCACATTTTTTTATTTAGGCCTTCCACCTCATATCACTTCTGTTACACATCAGCCACTCCAATCTTCAGCAGCTGTATTTGTCTTCTGCTGTTGTCCAGCCCTAAGAAAAAGCATCACAATCGTTAGTGGTATAATTTTAAACTTCCAATACAAATATGTATTATGATCTTTTGAATCAATACATGAAATCTTATTGCAGAGCTGCAACTGAAGTTCAGTTCAGGTTGGTTTTTTTTTTCTTAAAACACAGTTATGTCCTTTTATTTGTACATCAGTTAGTACTGTTGATTACAGTTTTCGATGAGATCAGGGAACATAATATGTATTTGTAATTCATGCTTCCATAGTATGAGGAAAGACATTTAGCATTATTATAAGTTAAAGTTGTCACCACCGGAGAGTGGATATTTAGGAAACACTAAATTTGATTGCTTTGATACAATGCATCTGTTCTATCAAGTGTACAGAACCTTCCTGTAAGAAGTATTTTGCAGACTCATATGCAGCTGCTCAGTCTGATGCTCAACAATAAAGGCAATATAAGCTTAAGTCTTCAATATAGGTAACAAGGCTTGTCTGACTGTAATTCTTCTTTCCTAATAAAGCTGTGAATGGGCTTCATCTAGTTACTCTCATATGCTACCTCCATTATGTGCAAGAAAGATTTGGGGATTAAAGGGCTAGATCTGATACTCCCTTACGTCTCTGTGGATAGAAAGAAAATCCTGAGGGCAATTTCATCCCTTGTCTTTCAACACTAAGGTATGCTTGCCTGGGAATAAAATACATATTTTAGAAAATTACAGAAAAGGAGCATACTCCCACTGTTAAAAAAAAAAAAGAAAAAAAATACATCACTACTGAGTTTTGCTGTGCATAGTCATGACTAAAAGCAGAGTTGAGGTATCTCCTTACCAAATTCTATCTACCATAAGACAGTTACTCTTCAGTTCTCTGAAACTATGGCAAATTGCCTGCTCTATGATTTCCTTTTTCTTTCTTATTGCAACAGCTTTTCAAACAACTCATGATATTTTAGACTACAAACGCAGAACTAAATCAAGTAATAACAAGTGTTTTGTTCCAAATCCTGAATGCATATATTAGAATAGAATAGAATGGTTTAGGTTGGAAGGGACGTTAAAGACCATCTAGTTGCAACCCCCCTGCCATGGGCAGGGACACCTTCCACTAGAGCAGGTTGCTGAAAGCCCCATCCAGCCTGGCCTTGAACACTTCCAGGGATGGGTCCTCTACAACTTCTCAACTTCAACCTGTTCCTCACCACCCTCATAGTGAAAAATTTCTTCCTGATATCTAATCTAAATCTACCCTCTTCTAGTTTGAAGCCGTTACCCCTCATCCTACCACTACATGCCCTTTCAAAAAGTCCCTCTCCAGCTTTCTTGTAGGCCCCCTTCAGACACTGGAAATCTGCTATGAGGTCTCCCTGGAGCCTTCTCTTCTCCAGGCTGAGGAACCCCAACCCTCTCAGCCTGTCCTCATAGAAGAGGTGGTCCAGCCCTCAGATCATCTTAATGGCCCTCTTCTGGACCCGCTCCAACAGGTCCTTCTTGTGCTGAGGATAAACAAAAAATTAAATCCTCAACTTAGTGAGCAAAAAAAAGCATGCGGGATCACATCTTTCAAAAATTTATGAAGTGCCTAGATTCTGATTTTTAGGGTACAGGTTTACTGTGTTGTTGTTAAAGTAAAATTGCATGAAAGATACTGATAAGATAGACAATCACCTACCTCTGCAGGGAAGATATCCAATAAAGGAGGGATTTATAAACACATGGCGTAGATGGAACATTTATGCCTAAGTTCCAGGCTGCAGAAGATAGCAATCTGTTTAACTCACTGGTGTTTAAAGTCACCAGGATATTATATAAAATGTGAGCAACAGCAGCAGCAGCAGACAAAAACATTGCTCATGAGTGAAGCCATGGCTGGTCTGGCTTGTTCCCTAGGTGCCTAAAATTTGGTATGTGTCAATGAACAGATTCAGAACTCTATTAAGCAACTTATTCTTTAATTGTCTTTGAATAAGCTGCCAAGCTATTTTTTTTCTGTATCTGCAACTCTTTGTGTCTACATTTTTGTGTAGCAGCTTAGAGAATTTAAACTTTAAGAGTTAGTGTTTGGAAACAGGACATCCAGATTGCAAGTCAGTACAGTACAGTGATTAGATTAATCAGATGAAACAAAGTATTCTTGTATCACAGGAATCTTCTTCCACAGCCAACTTTATGCTTTCATCTGGCTAGTTTCTTCCTTCCCTCTCAGCATTGTGCCTCTGTTGTCCTACCTAGCCACATGTACCATGCAGAGGGACGCTTTTTTCTGATATACTGTTGGGCAAATTTTGCACACATATCATCATGCTATCACTGAAATGCTTAAATTTGCAGATCTAGACTGTCTTTTTGTCACCATGTTAATTTTTGTCCTTTTAAGGTAGGAGCTGTAATAGCATGAACTTTGGCACATGAAGTTTGTACATAGAAGTATATTAGCTCTGCGGCTGAGGTCATTAGGTCAATTAAGTGCTACGATGCTTTTTAGTGCAAAGAAATAGATGCCAAGGAGAATGCCTTGTCATCCCTATAGCTTTTAGTTGTTTCAGCAAGAAATCCAGTGCACTTGATTTAAATGTCCGGATTAAACACAAAATGCTGAATGAGAGAGAAAAACCTCAAAAAAACCAATGTGCTGAGTGCATCTGTGCCTAAAGCTAACTGGTAGAAATAGCCTCACAACTACTGTTTTCTCAAACCTTACACTTCTGTGGATTTTAGCTCTTGCTTGGTGTTCCAGAAAGACATTTCCTTCTTCTTGGGGTGGAAGACTTCAAGTCCAACACTGAAAAGAGACTCCAATGTTCTTATGTCTACGAACAAATTGCGATCACCTGTTTATTTCAAAGCATGATTACCACGTTGCGAAAATGCCAGGAGATGGGAGGTGAGGTGCTCTTTCCAATTTTTATCCAGTACCTCCACAGTGTGCCAAAGGAGTTGTTGCAACTTAATAAGTTGGTGATTTGATGATATTTGGTGATTGAGATGGTGGACAAACATTCCTAGACATTTAAACTCTCCTGCTGAAGTCTTTCCATCTTGTATAAAGGAGCTCAAGCTTAACTGGGACAGAGAAAGACAAAGGAAGAGAAAGTATTTAATATAAAATTCATAAACAGTCCTGAGAGCGAAGCCCAGAGCCCAAATATTTTCTTTTTTGTATTGATGTTTAACCCCTAAACACTTCTCCCACTTTCTTTTGCCTTTATCTCTGCCCTTTCTTCTACCACTGTAGTTACTACGGTACTAAAGAAAAGGCTGGGGGGTTAACCTTCAAAATAAAGGAGTAACTACCACTGTGTTATGTGATCTTACGCCTGTGCAGTAGATTTTTTCAGACCATGTCTGCTAAATCCACATAGGTCTTCTGGGAAGTCAGAGAACTACCTACCACCCCCTAGAGGAATTCAGTTCTGAGGTACAATTCTGGGCAAGGGTCAAGAAACGGCAACAGGTACCCAGGGAATGTAAAAATTGGTGAAGGAGTCTCTTTACACCTCCAAGATATGTGGCAGCTGAGAGGACAGGATACGGAGGATGGTTCTGACTGCTTCAACTCTGCCCAAATCTGACTCCCTGCTAAATTGCTGTGCCAGATGGTGGGAATCAGTCTGCCAGTTCTTTAACCAGGACCTGCTAAATTCTTCCATGTCAATGACTGTAAAACAATGAAACCTCACAGACGTCTGCAGTCTATCACAACCTGTGGAGACAATCCCAGTTCTGATGGCATATTTAAATCAAGACCACTCTGAGCAGGTGCTCTGTTCTTCAAGTCATGATAACACAATTTATTTAATGTTTTCCCAATGCACTCTATAATATATATAAAGATAATCATATGCAAAAATAAAATTTTAACATAGTTCCGAGGAAGTGTCCTGTTTCACTGCTGGCCCTTAACTACTTAATCCTGCATTAGTCATTTCAGTGAAATTTAATTCATGATGCAATTTTAAACTCTACGAGTTTCCAACTGCTTTCCTGTATCAGAGACTGAACTCAGACAATCTTGATACAAAAGAACTCAAAAAAAAAAGAAAAAATCTGAGAGAACAATCTTGACCCCACAAACGTCTGCAGCTCTTCTGGATCGGGGATTTTCTTTCATACAGGTTAAGAGACTTGCAGAGGTTTTGTTCTACATTGTTATGTATTTAGCACTTAGAAGTATCTTTTGAAATTCTACAAGTAAAAGGACAAAATGTGACTGGCAGCAGGGTAGGAGAGCAGCCAAAAGTGTGAGGAAGTTGGGAGTTGGAAACCTACTCCTCCTGCTGGTCCCCAAACCAGCAGACACTTGCTTCTGCCCTGCTTGCCAGTCATGAAATTCAGGGGTTTATTTGCTCCCAGAAAACTTGAAATCTCTAACCTCTTCAAGCTTCAGCAACGTTGTTAGACTTTATGCCTGAACCCAGGTGGAAATGGAAATGTCAGGAGAAATCTACAGCTATTTGTCAGTCTGATGCAATGCATTTTGAGAGTTACACTATATTTTCTTCTTATGCTTCCTTGCACATGTGTGTGTGCGCGCGTGTGTGCATGTGAATGTTTATACAGATGTTTTTTACATGCCTGTTTCTTTTGAAGGGAACTGTGATAAGGGACCTGGATATACTGTAGAGGAGGAGAGATTTCTACCACGAGGCTTGTTGAAAAGGGGAAGGAGGAGGGAAACACAGACAGTGGTCATCTGATTTTATCACCTGCAGGGGTGGAGACTGTACTTATGGACAGGGAAGTCCTTTTGAGTTCTGTGTTCCTACATATTAAGATCATCCAAAGAGTTATGAGAAGAGGAAAAGAGAGAGATGAAGTAAATTATGGATGTCATAATAAGAGAACAGGAACTTGATTACGGAGACGATTGGAAATGAGTAGTGTAATGTTTTGAGGGCTTCAGCAAGGTTGCAAGCTTAATAAGGGTTTCAACATCAAAGCTTTGAATGATGATAAGCAATGAAGCATCAGGAGGACAAACAAAGGAATGAAAAAGCGCCCTTCAGGCATCATCAGACTTCAGAGTTTTTGGCTTTATGATATAAGTGAGTTATTCAAAAGACATAAATGCCTGTCTAAACAGAATAGAAAATATTGCAGTATGCTCTGAGATAATTGATTTCACTGTATTAATGTGTGTGTATATATACACACATATGAACATATATATAGCTGGCAAGCAAAGTGAGTTTGAATGTCAAACCACCTAGGGCAATTACATATAAGCCATCTCTTTCTGAAGCCAAAAATAACAGCAAGAGACATGTATCATTTGCTCTGTAACAGTTCAAACTCAAGGGTATTCCATTACTTACTGACAGCTGATGATTAGATTAGATATGTCCAATAGAAAACTAAGGGTGAGAGAGGTTTTCATGGAAACAGAAATGCTCAGAAGCAATTTCGCTTCTAATTATTTTTCCTGAATTATTATTTTTTGCTTGTCTTAAAAGAGGGTGCTATGTATTATGGGAGGAATCAGAAGATTAACATCATTTATTATCCACTGAGAAATGGGACCCTCTTTTCCAAGAAAAGCCAATTATAGAAAAGGTTACTTCCATTTACTCTGATGGAAGGAAGGTTCTGAAAAGATCAGCTAGGTGAACGCAAGACAACCCTACAAGCTAAATAACATCAGAAAGAAGGCCAAGAGCCATAGTGCTTTGTGCTTTGATGAAAAACCAACAGCAAGATATTAAAGCTCTTGATGCTGTATCTCAAAGAGAGCAGTAAATATGGGCCCTCTAAATCTTGACTCATACAGCAGAAATGCAGAGATTCAGAAGGGTCTGATCTTAATAAATGTACCAATTTTCAAAGAACTTTCTGAGCTGCCAACTAGATAACTGGTTCTAAAGATGAAACTTTATTTTAAGTCATTTCCAGTTTAGGAGTAAATACAAACAATGCTTTGACAGTTTTCATGCCCTTTCAGAGTTTGAGTAGTCTCAGAGAGCATCTACCAAAGCAGTCAGATTGTCACATGTGATGTTTCTATTTCTTCTTAAACACAAAGTGACCAGATACAGTGTGGAAACACCACAGCAGTCTTATTTCCATACTGATTCACTGGCATTCTGATATCACAGGTAAACCTTGCATCTAATGCCTGAGATAAAAAGCCATAAATATTAGTGATTTCTAAAAGGGATCTTTTATTCATGCATTATATGACAAATAGTTTTCTTGGATTATCAATCAGAATAAGATCCAGCCCCAGCCAATATGAAATTATTACCAAGCTCTCTTGAGATTTGGTTTTTGTATTCAAAAACCCCATGAATATGATAGGATTCAAAAAGAATGCTGGAAGAAAGCCAGATCAGAACTGCCTCTGATAGGTTTCATGTTTAAATACATTGATTCAGTAATTACCTTGTAAGCCAGCTGGTTAAAGAGACCTTCAAAGCCCTAGGCCTGCTAGCTTCTCGAGACAGTACCCTGGGAGAACTGGGTTCATCAGAGGGGTGACCCAGATGCTACACAAGGGGAACATAGACACACTTCCAGGCATCTGACAGGAAACACAAATACCTTGGGATGCAAGATTCAGGCAGACTCACTCCTACCTTATGTGCCTGAACATCTGGGAGTATCTGAGCCTTAGTTGCAGATTAGATGAGCTATGTAGCGTAAGATCCAGTTTCAAAAGCAGGGGATGCTTGGGTTTCTTTGCAACAAGGATACCATATCTTGCTGATCAAAGGTAAGACTGTAAAAGCCAGGTAGCCAGCAATGCAGGTATTATATTACCAGCAAAACTGATATGCTGGTTCTGTAAAGTATCACGATCATATTGCAGCAGGTGGTGAATACATGGTTATTGAATCAAGTTCATGTAAACATAGGTACCTCATAATACATTTATGCCTCTTTAACTCAGCTTTCTTTTTATCTTGCAGTGAAGGGTAATCCCTGCCATTGGCATTTATCCAAAAACATGAGCTTCTAAGAGATATTTCAAGACTTTTGTCAGCTAATGAAACTGACTTTCTCGTGTGTTCTTTGCATACTTTGCTACGATCTCTAGAGGGTGTTCTGGCTTTGGGAAAATGTATCTATCTGCTGTTGCCAGCGATTAAATCTGTAAATTCTGTAAAAACTATAGTTGCTCTAAATGAAAATATCTCAGACCACCTTAATATCCACTTAACATCTCCCAAGCAAAACTTGTTATTTGACAATCTCTGTCTCAATAATTCTGCCCTCTTGTGGGACCACTGGAGTCTGAGGGACCTATCCTGGAGGTTTGGAAGTGCAAATTAAAGTTCTTCCCTTAATTTTCTCTGATAAAACAAGATTTTTTGTTTTTTCTTTAAAGTTCATCATCTGCAAAGTATTTGCAGTAGTGCATATGTGTATGTATGACTTCAAATAATGTAGCTTTACTGCACTTGTGAATCATCCAGGGAGCGTTTTATTGAGAAAATAATGGGAGCAGATTGAGAGCATCAACAAATGTTATTTCCAACTCATATTTCTTTCAAAAATCCCCAATACACACATAACATCAGCCTTCTAAAGAATTCAGAGCTAAGTTATTTGTTCAATATTTATGTCTTTGTGTGATATCATTCACCTCTATTTCTACCTCTAACCAAATAACAGCGTACATTGTGCTTTAATCATGATGCCAGTTCTCTGTTTGAAATGAGCATCCGTGAACTTTGAACATCAAGGAAAACAACAACCCAAAACTTTATTTATTTATCAAGCTATGTACTTTCTCCTGATGCATGAACAATTTCAAAAATCTCTCTTGCTAGTTGGATGGCATTATTAAAGCCATGGAACCCAAAGGCTGGAAAGCCTGTTGATCTGTATTGTATTGTCATCCAGGAAATGTTTTGAAGGAATGTCTGGTCTTGCAGAATCCTGCTATTGATTTTGTCAAGTATACTCAGATCAAAGTTTGCATTTTATATGAAATGTACACTTCAGCAAGAAAGTAAAATTGTATTAAAATTAAAACAAAATTCTGTTATTGAAAAGGCATGCAGACCTATTGATGGATATATTTTATTAAAAATAAAAAGAACAACAGAACTCTGATATCCAACAAACATATGTTGTTACCAATGAAGTCTCTTAAAAGTTTAAACTGCAAAATTAAATTAAGAAAAGGGTAGAAAAGAGTTTAGGTAACATCATAAACATCAACAGGATTTGGAAAGGTCTAAAAAAATAAGCCAGGAATGACTACTGTATTGGGGGCCCTGTTTAATCACTCTCCTGGTATTAACAATAATACTAACAGCACCCCTCCGTTCCCTACGTTATTAAAAAATGAACATTTCTAGTCACAGTTTCATCCTTACACAGGGAAAAGAAGCAATGATTTCATGAAATCTGTGGGTGTCGTCACTGTTGCTGTGTCTTCCAGGTGAAAGTTGATGGTACTATAAGGTTGCATCTCAATGATTCAAACAAACAAGTATCGCTTTAGATTTAAGTATAATAAGAGAATGCTGGTGATATAATCAATTATAAGATAACAGTCTCCTATGACTGGACACTGCTGAAATGGCAGAAGAAAAAAAAATCTGGATAAAATGCATATTCATGGATATACATTATTTTACCCATTTTGTGTTATCACTTGATTATTTTTTTTACTGTAAAGTTCACTGTAAAATGATTCTATTACTTTATTTAAATAATATTTTCCTCCTCCTCAGCACTGGTGAAGCCACACCTGAAGTACCTTGTCCAGTTCTGGGGTCTCCAGTACAAGAGAGATACAGTCTGACTGAACTGAGTCCAGTAAAGGGCCAGTAAGGCAATTAAGGGACTGCAGCATCTCTCCTGTGAGGAAAGGCTGAGAGAGGTGGGACTGTTCAGCCTGGAGAAGGGAAGGCTCAGGGGGATCTCATCAGTGTATATAAACATCTGCAGAGAGGGTGCAAAGAAAATACAGCCAGGCTCTTTTCCGTGGTGCCCAGTGACAGGACCAGAGGCAACCCGCAAAAACTGAAACACAGGAGGTTCCCTCTGAGTATAAGGAAACACTTTTTTTTTACTGTGAGGATGATCAAGCACTGGTACAGGTTGCCCAGAGAAGTTGTAGAGTCTCCATTCTTGGAGCTACTCAAATTCTGTCTGGGCATGGTCCTGGGCAACTGGCTTTAGATGTCCTGGCTTGAGCAGAGGGGTTGGAGCTGGTGATCTCCAGAGGTCCCTTCCAACCTCAAACATTCTGTGATTCTGTAAAGAAAATCAGGGGAAAATATGTAAATGCATTTGTTCTTTTTAACCTGTATACTTTTTGTCTAGTTCTTTACGGTAGCAATCGTCTCAGATTGTAATATTCCTGTTGTTGGTTCCAGTTATCTGGAATGTCTGCTCAGATCACCTGTAGCTCTGGCAATAATGCTGGTTGGAATTAGCTAG
This sequence comes from Anarhynchus alexandrinus, assembly GCA_008711295.1. Lineage (NCBI taxonomy): Eukaryota > Metazoa > Chordata > Aves > Charadriiformes > Charadriidae > Anarhynchus > Anarhynchus alexandrinus. The sequence goes on along the minus strand of VUYV01000141.1, from coordinate 1,464,856 downwards.
CTTTGGTACCTCAGACATGACCACACATCACGGGCAATGATGTGAGCTACATCTGAGCCTTTAGAAACTACAAAAACATTTCTCTGATGACTGCCTTTGTGTCACCAGATCAACGTACAATATTAGAATGAAGAGACTGGTATTTCCATTTCACATAATATTAAAAAAAAATATTTTGTATTGATTACTCACTGTCTTTTTCCCCAAGACTTCACCCAGCTCTTCTAAAGTTGATATTCCACAGAACTGCAGTGAAAAGGGATTGATATTTGATTCTCTTATTAATTAAAATACAGAGTGTTCCCAAGCAGGAGCTTTCCCTTGCTCAGCTTTTCTTTTATTACTTCTGTTGCAGCTGCTCTCTGTGTCATCCTTCTTCCCTGACTGAATCTGCCCACAGCCTGTACAGTTTTGTTTAATACAAGTAGTTTAATCCCTAATGTCCATGTCCCACATAAAAATCTAGCAGTGATGCATTGTTTTCTGACTCACTTTAGGCTTCATGGTGATAGCAATATTTATAAGCCACCATTTATCATTGACAATTGTTTTTTGCTTTTTATTACTGTATTAGAAGCTAAAAACTCTGTTGTGAGCAAACAAAAACAAATGGATATTTTGTTTTATCAGCCTCACTGCTGTGGTATCATATGTCAAAAGCCTTGGCAAAATTTGCTTGATTGGAGACATGTTACTGAAGGCCAAAAGTCCATGAACATATAATCAGGAATATGTACAGGGCATAAATGTCAGAAACAAACCCAAGTCCAAAAACTTATGAAAACCTTGAAGCTGCCCTTTAAAGTTTTGCCTTCTCTACATAGAAGATACAAGTAACCTTTTTTCCTTCATGTTTTAGCTTTAATACTCACGACTGTCATTCATAAGTCAGGAATAGTTGTGAGGTAGAAGGGAACATTTCCGCACTTCAGGCCAATAGTTTTAAAAAAGCACATATAGAAATACACAGTCCTGATAGCTCTGTGATGAATGCACACTTCATAGCATCATTCAGTTATCCTAAAGCATTTCAAGCAAGGCTTCAACATCTGCTAGGCTTTTTAAACACTAACCATCTGCAGATTTGAAATAAAAAAAAAATGTAATTTTTCTCTCTTGATTTATATAGGAGAATCATATCTCAGATACCATGTTGTAACATGGTACTCTCTAGCTATCCACAGTTGGAAAATGAGTGTCATGGAATCATAGACCCTTAAGATCATTGAGTCCAACTGTTAACCTAACACTGCCAAGTCCACCACTAAACCATGTCCCTTAGTGCCTCATCTATACATCTTTTAAATACCTCCAGGGATGGTGACTTCACCACTTCCCTGGACAGCCTGTTCCAATGCTTGACAAGCATTTCAGTGAAGAAATTTTTCCTGATACCCAATCTAAACGTCCCCTGGCACAACTTGAGGCCATCTCCTCTTGTCTTATCGCATGTTACCTGGGAAAAGAGACCGACCCTCACCTCTCTACCTCTCCTTTCAGGTAGTTGTAGAGAGTGACAAGGTCTCCCCTCAGCCTCCTTTTCTCCAGGCTAAACAACCCCAGTTCCCTCAGCTGCTCCTCATAAAACTTGGGCACTAGACCCTTCACCAGCTTTGTTGCTGGTGATATTAAGATACCACCTGCAGCCTGCGGAGGACACCACACAGGAGCACATGGATGCGCCTGAAGGGCTGCACCCCATGGAAGGTGCTGGAGCAGTTGGTGAAGAACTGCAGCCCATAGGAAGGACTCATGTTGGAGAAGTTCATGCAGGACTGTCTCTTCTGGGAGGGACCCTACACTGGAGCAGGGGAAGATTGTGAGGAGTCGTCCCCTTGAGGAGGAAAGAGTGGCAGAAACGTTGTGTGATGAACTGACTACAACCCCCATTCCCCATCACCCTGTGCCACTCATGGAGAGAAGGAGGTACAGAAATCAGGAGTAAAGTTAAACCCAGGATTTGAGTTGCATGTTATGGGAATTACTATAGCAGTAACCCCTTGTTGCTAGCCAGGCTATGAGCAAGGGGAGGAGTTCATTGCAATGGTAAACCCTATAACCTGGGTCAAAAGGACCGGGGTGGAGATTGTAATGGAAATACCTTTACATTGCTGTAACCCATGGTTTTAGTTGCGTGTTCCCAGAATTATTATAGCAGGAACCACCTGAACCCACGGAGGACAAGCCTTGCAAGAAGCAGTACAAGCAGAGCAGCGACCCAAACTGAGCTGGCTTTTGTGCCCAGTGACTCCACAAGACAGACCACCTCTCCCATCCTGAGTGACCACTGTAAGAGATGGAGCCCAAAGTCATGGACTAAATGAACTCAGAACATTTTACAGGCTTTTTACAGGGGTGGCCTGTAGACTAGGGGAATGATATCTGTGTATTATATCAAAGGATAGGAAGGGGGGTGCTGGTTAATGAGGATGTACTGGGTAGTATGGGACCAGAGCCTGATGTAAATGGTATGGAATAAGGGGTGGAGAATGTGCTGGTTTTGGTTGGGGTAGAGTTAATTTTCTTCATATTAGCTAGTATGGAGCTATGTTTTGGATTTGTACTGGAAACAGTGTTGATAATACAGCGATGTTTTAGTTATTGCTGAGCAGTTCTTTCACAGAGTCAAGGCCTTTTCTGCTTCTCACCCCACCCCACCAGCAAGTCACCTGGGGGTGCACAAGAAGTTGGGAGGGAACATAGCCAGAACAGCTGACCCCAACTGACCAAAGGGCTATTCCATACCATATGACATCATTCTCAGCATATAAAGCTTGGGGAAGAAGAAGAAAGGTGGTAGACATTCGGAATTATGGCATTTTTCTTTCCAAGTAACTGTTACACGTGATGGAGCCCTACTTTCCTGGAGATGGCTGAACATCTGCCTGCCGATAGGAAGTAGTGAATTAATTTCTTGTTTTGCTTTGCTTGCATGCATGGCTTTTGCTTTACCTATGAAACTGTCTTTACCTCAACTCACGAGTTTTCTCACTTTTCTGATTCTCTCCCCCATCCCACCGAGGGGGAAGTAAGTGAGCAGCTGTGGGGTGCTTATTTGTTGGCCGGGGTTAAACCATGACAGAGATGTTCCCACACCTCAATGTCTTTCTTACAGTGAGGGGCCCAAAACTGCACACAATATTCCTTATCCTAATGCCTCCTAGAATCTAACTGTCCATATTTACTGTCTCCTGAATTACCTGTCTTCCAGTAGAAATACTGAGATTCTTACAAAGAACTTGAATGTCCCAGCTAAACTGAGACACACCTATCTTTAGGAAATGGAAGAGCAGGAATAAGAAATTATTAGATTATCACTGGACGAGCAGTATTTTGCTTAGTTTATCTTACAATTTACAAAAGCCAAGGGAAAATTGGGATGCAATAGGGTAATCAGTCTTGCTCTCTGAAGGCTACTCTAATCCCGGTCTGATACCATGTAAGAAAACCAGAATGTTTTCTCTTGTCGGTAGTTCGTGATTAAAAAATCACAGCAATGCACATGATTCATGAAAATAAACAATTTTAAATGACAACATTGACATGTATTTGGCAGATGTCATCACTGCTGATGAATTTAAATGCCTCTTCTAAGTGAAACACATCAACAATGTAATCATCTTGTAACTAAGGAAGAAATTCTTTCCATACTCATCTAGAGATGTGCCTCATGTATGACTTTATGAAGCCTAACTACAACATTGATACCTCTACCCATTACCTTTGAAGAGATACTTAAACTAGATTCTTAGCAGTTTTCAAAAAGTGACATCTCAGACATAAAATTGCAGCTGTTGAGCAAGCCATTAATTCTGAGAATAATGTGTGGAGACATTCTAGAGCTCTCATGCTATTCCTTTCTTTGTTACCTATGTCAAACGTACAAATTGCACTGGGTAGCTTCAGCAAGGCTTTCATAGTTAAGACAGACAAAAGGCATCTTTGGTGCTGGGATATTGACAGCAGGTGGACAGCCTATTCTATCTTGTCTGGCTGAGACAACACAATAGATCAGAATGTGACATGTAATCCAGTCTGGATTATTTTTTATGGAAGCAAGGAAGGATCTGTAAGAGATTCTTCTTCTTTGATTCATGAACCATAGTTACAGCATCATCTTCCTCCCATTCCTTCCCACTCTTCGCTGCATTGGTTCGGCCCCGCCTTGAGTACTGTGTGCAGTTTTGGGTGCCTCAATATGAAAAGGACATCAAACTATTAGTGTACAGAGAAGGGTGATGAAGATGGTGAAAGATCTTAAGGGCAAGACTTGGTCACTTGGCTTGTTCAGCTTGGAGAAAAGAAGGCTGAGGGGTAACCTCATCGCAGTCTACAGCTTCCTCAAGGCGGGTGGCAGAGGTGGGTGCTGATCTCCTCTATCTGGTGACCAGAGATAGGACATGAGGAAACGGAACGAAGCTGCATTAGGGGAAGTTCAGATTGGACACTGGGAAAATGTTCTTTACTGAGAGGGTGGTTGGTCACTGGAACAGGCTCCCCAGGGAAGTGGTCACGTCACCAAACCTGTCAGAGTTCAAGGAGCCTCTGGACGACACTTTTAGTCATATGGTTTAGTTTCAGGTCGTCCTGTGAGGAGCCAGGATTTGGACCCGATGATCCTTATGGGTCCCTTCCAACTTGAGATATTCTATGATTCTGTATCTTTCTAGATCTATGCTGCAAGCATTACAGGCTTTCTGCAATGCCACAGACTGGTTTGGCAAAGACAACACAATGATGCTTATTGCTCTCTGTTTAATCTTCATAAAATTAACTAATGGTGTTTCAGGCTGCAGTCCAACAAATGCAATCCGACCACTGGGTTTCATTTACGTTGTGGAATGTTCCCCTTGCGCTTAATGTCTTCTCAGGTCTGTCTGTCCACATTGTCCTATCACAGGGCCATGTGCACACAGGAGTGAATGAAGCAGAAGTCATGTTTCTGGAAGCACGGGGCTCTATCGGTATCTCCAGTTAGTGAATAAACTTCAGTGTGTGTCCATCTCTTTCAGTATTCAAACAAACCTCACACTGATGCCTACTAACATCTGAACAAACGTTAAATACTTTCATGGATGACTTTTTCCACAAGTGTCTGGAGAAACAAAGTCTTGACAAAATAATATTATCATCTTTTCAGTCCTAGCTGATGAATTTAATTAATCCTTTGGCATGAAAATTTATTGAGCACTGATTCAGAACAGAAGGTAGAGAATACCAGAACTTATCTGTACTTTTTCCTTTAATGTCACCTCCTATCTGTAAATCAGCTCTTCTCAAAAGTGTGTGGATATTTATTGCTTTTGATTTGGCTGCTTTCAACTCTTTCTTTTTTAGCAGTAGATAATCTATGGCAAATTTATCCTGGATATACAATAAATTTCCCTTAGTCAGTAGGGATAATATGAAGGACACCTTCAAATTTGACCTTCACTTTGCGATAGATGCGGTTCATGAGTGAACCTTTTATTTAGCAGTTTCCATGTTACTTCACAGATAGAGATAGTTTTGCTGTGACTTGTTAGTAAGTGGGATTAGCAAAAAGGTTATATTTGGTGAATGCAAGTAATTCAGAGCTTTTAGCCTTTTATAACATACAGAACCTGGATCATCCCTCTCACAGTATTCTACGCCTACTCCTTCTTCTTAATTTTTTGTAATACAAATGCTAACAATTTTAACGATAACGTACCTCTGCAAGAATAATCTGTTTTCCTGACTTAGTGAAGGACCTGTTGTTCATCTTCTTCACTGAAGCATTTCACATTTGTGCATCCTCACGTAGCATATTACATTTAATCAGCACTTTGCAAGACCCTTGTCCTTTCAAGTACTTGTTTTTCTTCAGACAGATGACGTTTTCTGCCTCATTTGTTATCGATCCACTTGGAATCTCTCACTGACTTTCTAAAAGTTTTTCTTTTGTCAGTGTCATCGCTGTTTTGCGCCTTTGAAAAAAAGGATCCAACAGCTTCCTCTTTCTATTACAAACATTCTGAAACATTTCCGGTGTTATTGGATCTATTGTGTCTCACCTTCATTTGATGTTTTTTTGTTTATGTTCTGAATTGGAACAAGGCTGTGGATCTGGGAAGCTCTCAGATCCTATGTTGACCCTTGGATTTACTGAAGTTTTATAATTACACACACCTTCCATGATCATCCAGCCACATACAAACTACCTGCATCTTCATTGTTTCATCTGATGAATGTGATATTTATACTTCAAGCCTGAATTAAAAAATACAGGTATTGCAAAGCAGACAAAAAAAAAAAAGGAAAGAAAAGGAAAAATTCACTAGCATCATGTGAATAAAAGCCATGGTAGCAGATGTGCAAATGAAATGATACTGTGGAATCCAATTTTCATTTTGGAGGATGTCTTTTTAGAACTACTTGTGTGGAAAGGTCATTGCATAAAACACATAGTAGACATACAGATAAACTGGTGTCATACAAATTTTGCTACCTCTAATGTTACCATTTATTGCCTCAGCTTGTAGACTAAATTACTTAGTTGACCTTTTTAACAGATAAAAGTCAAAAGAGAGAACAGATTGTGAAGGAGGGAAGAATGTGTATATCAACTGAAATTTCAAAAACTATTTACAATATGTCATAATGTACCATTATCAGGCCATCACATCTACAACAAGAATGTGAAGAAATAGACATTTTTTTTCCCTTAGTTCTCACTTAAGAAATTATTTTCATTTTAAAAGCAAACTAATAAAACTTACAGGTATATTAGGAATACAAAATCAGATTTCATACAGAAAGTTATTGCCTTCCATTTCAATTTTTTATTACTCCAGTTCTGATAAATTTTTGTAACTTAGAAGGCCAAAATGATGTAGAAGTTGAAGTCTGATGACATAGTCCAATCAAACTTGTAATCAGGAAATTAATATACAAAACCAAATCCTTTGAACGACATGATCTTGATAGCCAAAAAGACTGAGCCTTGACTTCCCCATGTGGAATATGGAGTGATTCTTTTAGCAGAATAACCCAAATTTAATGCAGTATACAATAATTTGATCAGGTTTCTTTGTCCCCTAGAAATACTGCTCTCTAACAAAAGGTCAAAGTTTTAAACAATGCCCAGAATTTGTAAATCTGTCAATCTGTTGGTCCTGTCTCCAGGATTTACTTCATGCTTTACTACATGACAGTGTCCAGAATCACATGCAAATTCATGCAGTGATTAATTTGTGCTGAAAGAGCTTTGGTGAGACCAGAATTGGTGACAGACTGAAGTTAGGGAAGCCTGTCTGGTTTACAATGCAGAAGTTTCCCCTTTCCTAAAGGAAGCTTGTGATTGTATTTGCCAGTTCAGAACAATTTACTCTTCTACTATTGAACAAGTGATTGAGCAAAGATTAATTATTGGAAAAGTTCACAGAAAATTAATTTCAAGCTTTAACTTCACATTTAACCTGAGACCAATTTTTAATACAAAGATGAAAGGGAGAGCATAATTAATGCAAGGGGGCAGGAAGCCTGATCCGGTAAACCCTCATTTTCATGAAAGATGGAATTGGAAAATGTAAGGAACATGAGGACAAATGTGAAGACCCTCTCAGACAAACAAGACAAAAAAGAATGTGGCTTATTTAGCCTCAAAGCAAACTGTGAGAATAAGACAGGCCCATACAAAACTTGTTGCTTTGTCTAGACATATCAGGAGGGTATAATGACTGAAGGAGAAATAGTTATCTAAGCTAAGGGACAATATTGGTGCAAAAACATGGTAAGTACAAAACATATACTTAGACTCAAAAGAAAATACATATACTACTAGCCACTAGAGTGGTGAGATTCTGGAATTGCCTTCCAGTAGAAATAAAACAGTTAATTATCCCACATTTATTGTGATGACTAGATAAGTAGATTCTGCTTGATCTTGTTTGCAGTATTGGTCAGTCCTCTATCAAGCTGCAACAAAATTATATTTGGCAACATGCTTCCTGGAAATCAGCATTTTGATTTGCCTAAATAGTTGAAAAACTAAATGTTCTCTGTATTTATTCCAGGCATGTTATATATTGCATATTCCAGGCATGTTATGATTGTTTTTATTGCAAAACCAGAATAGTCAGAAATGATGAAGGTCTCAGTCACATTGAATGTATTTATGTCTTCTGATAGACATGTGCAAGCCAAAGTCAAAGAACCCTCTTGATCTAAACTCCTAAAAACACTGGAATGAGAAAAATAAATTAATATTATAAATGTTCTGCTCTTTGTAACTGGAGTGGAAACTGGTTCTTGAATTTCCAATGCAGCAAAACAGAGAGCTGCAGAAGGAAAACAGATTGCAACATAGAAGACATTATAACTTGGTAGTTTTGTGGCAGTTATTGTATTTATCCACTTACAAACAAGAAATACTTCAAGTCAACACTTTTCTAAAATACATCATTTTGCCTTTTTATGTCAGGGAGAAGGTAGTGAGGACTCCATCACTTTGAGCAGTTTCCGACTCTCTCTCTAAGACTGGTTACTAACCTTAATATAGAGTTATCTCAATCAGAACTTCTACAGGAGCTTAGGTAAGAGCACAAGAATTGCAGTACATTCACTATATTATTTTCATGCCTACAGGGAGACAAACAGTGCTGCTGGAACAATAAAATGTCACTAACAGTCTAGAAAGCTCACATTTCTACTGGCCTCTTATCTATAAATTACAGCAACATCCAAATTGGACTTCACCACATTGTGCTTCTGAAAATTTCCTGCAACATGAGCCTCAGAAATAGGGAATAGTTGCATGGACTAATGGGAAGGTAAATTTTTCACTTTTCTGAGGTTTGACTCCTGTTCTTCCTTTCATTGCATTTGCTACTAAATTCCAATGTGCACTACCTCCTCCTGAACATGAGAAAGAGGGCCACTCTGCCTGGGCAGAGCAGCAGGCTGTAAGCTCCTAGTCTACAAAACAAGTATTTGCAAAAATGAGTATTCAGGAAATGGGTTATTGCATCTACTGTAATAAAAATATATTTTTTTCTCCATCTTGTGTGATGGGAGGATGTTAGGCACTAGAGGTATTGACATCGAGTAGAACATAGAATCATAGAATCGTAGAAATTATTTAGGTTGGAAAAGACCCTTAAGATCATTGAGTCCAACTGTTAACCTAACACTGTCAATTCCACCGCTAAACCACGTCCCTAAATGCCACACCTATACGTCTTTTAAATACCTCCAGGGATGATGACTCCACCACTTCCCTGGGCAGCCTGTTCCAATGCTTGACAACCCTTTCAATGAAGAAATTTTTCTTGATATCCAATTGTGGTGGGTTGACCTTGGCTGGATGCCAGGTGCCCACCAAGCTGCTCTATCACTCCCCCTCATCAGCTGGACAAAGGAGAGAAAATAAAACAAAAGACTTATGGGTCAAGATAAGGGCAGGAAAGTCAGTCACCAATTACCATCATTCACCAGTTACCATCAGGGGCAAAACAGACTTGACTTGGGGAAAATTAATTTATTACCAACCAAATCAGAGTAGGATAATGAGAAATAAAACCAAATTCTAAAACACTTTTCCGCCACCTTTCCTTTCTTCCCAGACTCGACTTCAGTCCCAATTTTCTCTACCTCCTCTCCCCAGACAGCGCAGCGGGACAAAGAATGGAGGTTGTTGTCAATTCATCACACGTTGTCTCTGCCACTCCTTCCTCCTCAGGACTTCTCACACTCTTCCCCTGCTCCAGCATGGGGTCCCTCCCAGAGGAGACAGTCCTCCATGAACTTCTCCAACATGAGTTGGTTGCAACTCAATCACAGGTTGCAGTTCTTCACAAACTGCTCCAGTGTGGGTCCTTCCCACTGGGTGCAGTCCTTCAGGAACAGACTGCTCCAGTGTGGGTCCCCCATGGGGGTCACAAGTCCTGCCAGCAAACCTGCTTATCATGGAGTCCTCTCTCTCCATGGGTCCACAGATCCTGTCAGGAGCCTGCTCCAGTGCTGACTTCCCACCAGATCACAGCCTCCTCCTCCACAGCATCCACCTGCTCTGTCTACAACCTCCTTTCAGGTAGTTGTAGAGACCGATAAGGTCTCCCCTCAGCCTCCTTTTCTCCAGGCTAAACAACCCCAGTTCCCTCAGCTGTTCCTCATAAGACTTGTGCTCTAGACCCTTCACCAGTTTCTTTGCTCTTCTTTGGACATCATGTAATACAAGGTACATGATACTGCAAGAGGACAGTGACTGGCATGGAACAGTTTCTGCTGGAAAATTCTAGTCTCTGTTGTTTAATAAAGTTGCCTCCAGGTAACCTCCCTGTTCAATGTCTTCTGTGTATTGCATTAACAACTAAGGCAATGTCCCTCCTTGTTGCTCCTGTGTTTTGAACAGTCGTCTTCCCTGATTTTGATCTGCTAAATTGTATCTGAGTTCAGTTTATTTGCAATTCCAGTAAAACCCTGTTATATTATTATCTTCATGCTGATGCTGTAAGGAGAAGGTTTTTCATAATCTCTCTAATGCTTCTGATTGAATTGAAGCTCAAAATTAGAATTTTCTTCACCTTATTTCATTATGAGGTAAAATGTGCTCAGCAGCATTCCAGTTAAAATGATTATACTGAGAAGGGTTCATACTAAAGAAACTATGTGATGTCAAGTGTTGTGTGTGAGTAAAGGTAAACCATATATGGTAAAAGATCACGGAAACGTCGGATCAAAAGGATGTTAGATTTCCCAGGACACCTTTTTTCCAGTGATGGTCTATGTATTATAGCAAAAGACTATAAAGCCCAATTCATCTCAACCTAACCTCAGTGATCTGTTAAACCTGTAGCCAGATCTACACAACAGTGTCTTTCTCCTATGTTTTTCCATGGGATGCTGTGAACAAGACAGTAACGTGACAAGTACAGAGAACACAAGGAGGATGCTAATTTGATGGGACTGCTGACAAAGGTAGGGATTTCGAGAATGATCGTATGTATACCAAATAAGTGTCAACAAAAATAGGGCCTTTGGGGAAAGGGTAAACATGAACAGACTGTTTGGAAGAAGAATAGCATGGAAAAGGAGAACTTGGAGTCGAGGTTATCCAAGTAGAGGAACCTACCCTGGCTCCAATGAAACATTTATTGCAGTGCCTGTGGAATTTTGCTGACAGCTTTTTCATTTGTATGAGGCATGCTGGTTTATGGAAGGCTTGCTATTGATGAGAAGTTTGATAAGCTGTGGACAAGTACTTGAAGGTTCGGAAGAGTAGTGAGGGTGACAGAGGCAGAGAGTGTTCTGGGTGGATTTTCTTTCACAATAGGTTGCACATACTTAATGATTTGATTATACAGCTTGCAGTATAGGACAAGCTCCAGTCTAGTGCATACTTCTATTTTAAAACCTAATATACATTGAAATCTGCTTAGCAAAATGTTTGGTCTATGCAGAAGTGGATGGTCAGTGGGTTTTGTTGTATTTTGTTTAGTTTGTACTGTAGTAAGTCACAACAATATTCAGGTGTGATTTATTTACTTAGAAGAATACCCTTTTTTTGGTGAACATCATCTTTAGATTGATTAAGGGGATTTTGTAAATGTTCTTTGAACATCAAATGCACTGCAGTATCTGTAAATCATGGCTTTTTAGGGAACTTGTTTTTCTAGAGGCAAGCACGTTGATCTTTGGTTATCCTATTTGCTAATGCATAGCAACATAGATCAAAGTGTTCCCTCTCACAATAAACGTCTAAACATGTGCATTCCAGAATTTCATCTAGTGCACAAAGTGGCATCCTTGAAATTACTTGGATAAAACAACACACCTGCTGTGTACTAAAATGAATTCACACATGCAATCGATGCAGGACATAAATATACAGCTACCACTGGGAAAAACTTTTTCACAGAGCAGCTACTTCATCTTTGACAATTCAGTCCTTATACTCAGGGGAGACTTATAAAATACTTTCAAAAGACAAATCTGGGAACTAAAACTCATAACTCTACCAAATACTTAAAGTCATAGACCCAGCATAGATCCACAGAGATATTGTTTTGTTGATGCAATAAATAAAATTTCTTCCTTCTTTTCTGATCGTGAAGTACTTCCTTAATATTTCACATGATTTAGGTGATATTTGCTCTTCTCCAAGACTGGGACCTAATGACCCTACCACCTATTCTCTTGCAAACTGCTCACTCTGCTCCACATGTGCTTATCAGAATTGGGTCATATCAATCAGCATAGGAGAAGTTTAGCAGAAACCACTTGTTCTTACCCAGCATCGAATTTGAAAATTTTCTGCTTCTGCTTCCATTCTGCAGAAGACACTTTGTGTTTTTTCTAGCTCTGTCAGCTGGTCTGATAAAAGTTATTATTTATTTAATATAACCTAGTTTCACACATATCCTTGGACAATTGTGGCTGTAGCAGTACTACTGGCTTCTTTATGGACTATTATTAAACCGTAACAATGTTCATATGCACTAAATAGCCCCATGACCCAATACAATACAGCCATTCATTAGCTTGATAATTAGACTGTTAGTGAATACATAGCAATCTTCCCATCCACAGAATCTTTTAATCTTTTCATGTTTTTATTTTCTTCTGGATTGTTCCTTGCTCTGGAAATACCTTTCAACTTCTTGTCATTAAATGCCTGTAGCAAGAATTCAAACTATCAAAGCTCATGGGCCTGGTTATGGCAGTGTCTTCCAGAAGCTCCGAGCTTTGCAGTTGCCTGATTTAGTGCTGTACCTTTTAAACTTGTTTAGAAACCCAATACTGAAAAATACAGTACTCTGCCAGTATGCTTGCCAGTTTATCACTGACTCTATCTCACTTCCATGAAAATATCTAAGACCAGTTAGTTCCCCCTTTTTTTTTTCACTTTAAACGTGTAAAAATATGTTCCTATTTTTTCCTTCACTGACTGTTGCTCTGCATCCCAGATTGCTTAATTTATCATTGGTTCCCATTTTCTTGAAACCTCCTTATGGGGAGAGGCCAACATAATAAATTCTTCACTGGTTCAGGGATCTTTGGACAGAGAAATCATTACAGAATTAGAGCTTTGGGCTGTGAGCTCTTTTACAAGGACCTTTTGGTACAGGGACCTCTACAAGAACCTGTACTGAAGGACAGCTTCCCTAGGACAGAACTGCTCAAAGATTAAATGGTTCTCACAGTGGCTGCCAGCTTAATGAAAAGATGCTGATTGATAGACATCTGCCAAGAAAAACTTGTAAGATAGAAGCCCAGCTTTATGAACCTCCAAACACATTAAACCGGCAAATGCAAAGCATGTCTGTGTTTCAGGCAGAGAGGGCATTTTTCAAAGGGAACAGTGGTTAGAATATTAGTGCTTTGCATCACTGGTGCTGTCAGCCAAGATGATTAGCACTTTGATCTATATGCAATTATGACTACACATTTAATCAAGGGGATTTTCATGCAGAAAGAGTGCTGGAAGTTGGTTCTTTCTGTATGCGTGTAAGACTGGGAGGCCCTTCTACTGAATCTCTCGTATGTTAGGGCTTTCCGAGCATCTCTAAAATGATGGTAACTGTTACATAACTCCCTCGAAGTGTGAAATGCAAAGAATGTTACATCGAGACATAGGATAAAGATAACACATTTTCTTATCTTGACTGACTAACTCCTTATTGCTAACCCCCTGTATTTTCTTATCTTACAAGACTCTCAAATCTGCTTATATGGTAGTTTCACAGAGTTGACAGAACTCTGCTTCTACCTGAAAATCACACAGAGGATTTGTGGGGTGTTTGCTTTTGAGTCCTCATGTCGCTTTTTCTCTGGAAATAGATTAGTCATGAGCAGTTTTTATTCTCCGAGTCAGAAGTCATTTAAACATCCTTCTTGCTGCTTGCCAAAGGGTTTTGATTATTGCCTGCCAGAAGAGATTATTCTCTAGTGAGACGGCATTTCGTGTCACCACTCCCCAAAACAGGCCTTTCACTGGAATGGACAGCACATGCCTCCATTCCGAGAACTCTGTAATTCTGCCTCAGTAATAGACTCACTAACAGTTGTCAGTTCACCCCAAATAAAGGTTGATTGTTGTCGTCCATTTGTGAGCTCACCGCCTGATAACGACTGTTAGGAAAAAGAGGTTTAAGAAAAAGAATAATTTAACTCTATGTACAAAGATAATTAAACATTCAATAGAAATAATAATAAAATAATTAAATATATTTAAATAAATATTTAATGATAATTAAACCCCCAAGAAACTGCAGTTAAAAGATTTTTTTTTTAAATGTTGTTTCTGCCCCAGTATTAGGTCTGAACTTTATGGTTCAGGATCTTCCTATGGTGGTGTTTTTGAGTTCTTAAAGCAAGGACAATGAATGTCAGCTAGAGTCTTCTGTTCTCCAAGCCCCTTTCCCATGGAGGATGCACCTTAAAGAACTGATCAGAGGTTCTTCTGTCAGCTTATCAGAGTAGGGGAAATAATTTCGGCAGAATCTCTCTCTTGAATGTTGCTTTTTGAACATGAACTTTCTATAAAGAATGAGTTGTGTTGAAGGTGCATTAAAAATTTCGGTAGCTCAAAGGAACTAGAAATGTAGCCAATGCAACACTAGAGATGGGCTATGAAGAAAAGCTCTCTGAAAGTGGAATTTTTCTGTTATACAAAATGGTTATCGGGGATGGTGCAGTGCCAATGCCCTGAGATTCCTCTCTCTTCCTGTGCTTAAACTTGAATGAAACAATCTTGTTTATTGGAGTTTATCTAGCATGAGGACAGCACATAGAAAAGCAGAGAATGATGAAATGAAACACGACACATAACACTGTACGAGAGGACAAGGTGCTTAAAGGTTGCAATATCTACCTAATCTGTGTGATTCAAGGACTATTTTCTGGGGATCCACTAGCAAAATACAACAACTGCTCTTAGCATTTTTATGGTACATCCTCTTCTGGAGACCTCAAAGGAGAATGACGCAGAATATTGTTATTTGGTTTTAGCAGTGAGAATACTAATTTTAGGGAAGGTAAAGTATATTTTTATCACATGATAGATCATGGAAAAACCTGATCTGCTGATTTCCTTCCACTTTTATGGAGAACTCTCATGAGGAAACTTGCGAAAAATGCAATCTTGCATGACACATATAAGGCCCAAGAAAACTAACATTAAGCTCAAGAACAAAGTATACAACACAAAGCTTTCTATTAGCACATTAGTCAAGTGAAGCTGTCCTCCTTTTAGTCAATGATGCTCAGATCAGACCTATGCTGTTGATACTCTCCCTCCATGCTCAAAATATATCTTGAAGTCTGTGCTGGAAGTATATTAAGAGATAACGCTTTACCTTTTTTTAAATTCACATCCTAAATTAATCTGTTCTATCTATCCCATGTAGGCATAAGTGTATAAAACTAGCAAGATAAGGTAAGGTAAGGTGTTGTGTTCCTGATTCATCAGCTGATGCTTTTAAGTAGAATCTGTTTAATGAATATTAGAGTTGGAAAAGACTGTTTGAATGCGTAGTCTGTGTCCATGCCTAAGCAGGAATGATGTGTATTATATTCTTATCAGTGCTTTGTCCAGTCTAGCTTCTATACCATAAGAAAGGAAAGATTTCAGCTAGGATACAGTTACAGTGCTGATGAGAGTGGCTGTTTGTAGATGTTACTGGCTGTGGAGGTGGGGGAAACAACAAAAGCTCAGTACTGGTTTTATCTACCTTTGCAAACTGACTGTGCTTGCATGTGGTAACACAGGGATTACAGATGAATCTGTGAAATGAAAAGGATCTCAGCTCATCAGCATTATCTTTTCTCCCATTTATTCAGGGACAACTCAAAGTGCAGATCTCTTCTGATGAGTCCTATACCATTGAAAAAATACACCTGAGATTAAAGTAGTGACTAATCCAATGTGGACAGTTGTTTAATGAGGAACAACTTGGTACTTCTGACTGGGAAACAACTATAATCTTCTCTGTGAGCATTTCTCCATATGAATGGACTTTGGTAAAATGGACAGAGATGTTCAAAGAGGGGTTTTTGGGTTTTGTTTGTGTTTTTTTTTTTTTTTTAAATCTATATTTCCATTGAAATGAGGGAAATGAAGAAGATTCTTTTACATAAAAGAGTAATAGATGTTAAATACAAACACCTAGTAATAGAAGATGTACTGTTCCCGTGTTTCTGGCAATGGAGCGCCATTGCTGCTGGACAGACTTTGAAACAGGCCCAGGGCAGAACTACCGCAGCCTCTGATGAATCTTTCAGGTGACTGCTCTTCCTTGTTAAGCATCTAGATGAAATAGCTTGGAAGCGCTCAGCATCCAACAGCTCTGAAAGTATTCCTACAAGAGCTGCTACTGCCTAAGCACTTCCAAAAGTCTATTCAAAACTTTAGAAGAATTCACAGATAGGCACGTGGCATAAGGAAAAGGGAAAAAAACCCGAATTTTATTTCTGAAAACAAGGAAAAATTAATTCATGAAGGAGCTCTGACTGTTAATGAGATCACATCAACTACACTGAAAAACACAGATCATCTCTGGGAAATAGCATTATAAATGGAAGGAAAGTGTAGCAATAATTCTCATGAACTCAACGGCAGCTGAATCTTTTGAAAAAAAAACTGAAATCCTGTCTGCCTTGCTGCTGTGACTGAAGTTGCTCTGGTTGAGGTAGCAAATACATGACGGAAACAAACCTCCATCATTAATTTCAGGTCCAATTACGTAAATCTAGATGAGTAATTAGATCTTAATTAAACTGAATTGTAATTCATTAGATTTTAATTGTGTTAATATATATTTTCATATGACATATTGTCTATGAATTGCATTTGATAGTACTTATATTTCAGAAAAATTGCCATTAATGATCAATTCACCTTGACAGTTTTATAAATCCCCTTGATATTATGGTTCCCAGTTTATTTTATAGGTTTAAGATTTATCCTTGGGCCTTGTAGAACTAGATAAAGTATAAGCCCTCCAAACTGAAGGAGCCTTTATGAATTTCCTGGGACTAGCAGTATGGTACAGATATGAAACAGAAATGATCATTAGGATGATCACATCTGAGTTCAGACATAACATAGACCTTTGGGTTTTCCTTGAATTGACTATGTACAAACTAGGACACGATATTTAGAAAAAAATGACCAGTCCAATCTTACAGGAAAGTTCATTATTTTTTAAAAATGTTGTACAGACACTGTCCTGTAATAACAATATTCTTCTTCAAAAGAAGAAATTTACAATGACTTTATTTCATGTGGCATGAGAAAAAAATCAGTCTTTCATAATCTTAGTCACACAAAAATTGTCACGAATCAACACGAACTCCAGTCTGAGCTGACATTTCCTCTCTCATCCAATGCTTCCATCTCTTTCTCTGTGCTGCCAACACACCTGAAAAAAACAGACACCCACAGAACTAGAAAGGTACAGTTGCCAACAGTGTTGCTGGTCCATAGTGTATCTCTATCATCCTTGAGAAACAAAATCAGTTATTCTTGGCTTAAGATCTCACAAGTTTTACTCCTGGGAGGTGAAAAGTAAGATTTCATTTGGAGGCTCTTTTCTTTTTTTGGAAATCTGTACAGAAGCTACATATGCCACATGAAGTTAAAATTTGCCCATGAAACAAAACTGCAAAACAATCTTATTGTAAAGGACTGATACTGCTTACAGCAAAGCTGATGGTAACTCTCCATTAAGCTCTTGATATAAGTGAAATTATCATTCTTTTCTTAGTTCTCATACAATTGGGACCTAAAACAATTCACCAGAATAAATGATCAAAGTGAGGAATTTGTCAAAAATATGGCTAGTGTCCAAGGGTCCCAGGAGATTTAACTTTTGTGCAAAGTTGTTAGCAAGAAGGCATTGAGAAAATAAGGAAAAAAAAAAAAGAAAAAAAAAGTAATTTTTAGGATTTCAGATCAGGACAAGTCTGCAGCCTTTAACTTCAAATCTTTATGACAAATATTCTTAACATTTTGAAGAAACATTCTCCTCTGTCTCCATTGTAAACACACAACTTTAAAAACAAGGAGATATTTCAGGGGTGTGAAACAGGACATATTACAGAATCACAGAATGGCAGGGGTTGGAACGGACCTCTGGAGATCATGTAGTCCAACCCCCTTGCCAGAGCAGCTTCGCCTACAACAGGTTGCACAGGATGGTGACCAGGAGGGTTTTGAATGTCTCCAGAGTCGGAGACTCCACCACCAGCCTGTTCCAGTGCTCTGCCACCCTCAAAGTAAAGACGTTCTTCCTCATGTTTAGATGGAACTTCCTATGTTCAAGTTTGTGCCCCTTACCTCTTGTCCTATCACTGGGCACCACTGAAAAAAGACTGTTCCCATCCTCCCGGAACCCTCCCTTTAAGTATTAATAATAATAAGCATTGAGTATTAATAATAATAACCATTAATAAGATCCCCCCTCAGTCTTCTTTCCTCTAGACTAAAAAGACCCAAGTCCCTCAGCCTTTCCTCATAAGAGAGATGTTCCAATCCACTAATCATCTTAGTAGCCCTTTGCTGGACCCTCTCCAGCCATTCCCTGTCCTTATTGAACTGGGGAACCCAGAACTGGACACAATACTCCAGACGTGGCCTCACCAGGGCAGAGTAGAGGGACATGATGACCTCGCTCGACCTGCTGGCCACACTCTTCTTGATGCCCCCCAGGATGCCATTCGCCTTTTTGGCCACCAGGACACATTGCTGGCTCATGGTCATCCTGTTGGCCACCAGGACTCCCAGGTCCCTTTCCACAGAGCTGCTCTCCAGGAGGTCAGCCCCCAACCTGTACTGACGCATGCGGTTATTCCTCCCCAGATGCAGTACCCTACACTTGCCCATGTTGAATTTCATAAGGTTTCTCTCTGCCCAACTCTCCAGCCTGTCCAGGTCATGCTGAATGGCATATAATGGCATATAATATACTGTTAGGACATATAAACTACTGTTAGACTTTGACGCTGGTTTCGGGCTATGCTTAGTACTTCTGGAAAATGGGTGGCCTAAAAATGAGGCACACCCTTCTGAGGGATGGCAGGCAGGTAGAGGACAACCAGGCAATCGAGCCCAGTCAGCATGGGTTTATGAAAGGCAGGTCCTGCTTGACTAACATGATCTCTTTTTATGACAAGGTGATCAGCTTAGTGGAAAAAGGAAACGCTGACGATGATGTCTACCTTGACTTTAGTAAAGCCTTTCCCACCGTTTTCTACAGCATTCTCCAAGAGAAACTGGTTGCTCACAGCTTGGACAGCCATATGCTTTGCTGGGTAAAAAACTGGCTGGATAGCTGGGCCCAGAGAGCTATGGTGAATGGAGTTAAATCCAGTTGGTGGCAGGTCACAAGTGGTCCCAGGCTCAGTATTGGAGCTGGTTCTGTTTAATACCTTTATCAGTGATCTAGACGAGGGGATCGAATGCACCCTCAGTAAGTTTGAAGATGACACCAAGTTGGGCGGGAGTGTTGATCTGCTTGACGGTAGGATGGCTCTACAGAGGGATCTGGACAGGCTGAATCAATGGGCCGAGGCCAACTGTATGAGGTAAAACAAGGCCAAGTGCCAGGTCCTGCATATGAGTCACGACAACTCCATGCAACACTACAGGCTTGGGGAAGAGTGGCTGGAAAGATGCTTGGCAGAAAAGGACCTGAGGGTGTTAGTCGACAACCAGCTGAATACAAGCCAGCAGTGTGCCCAGGTGGCCAAGAAGGCAACAGCATCCTGGCCTGTATCAGGAATACTGTGGCCAGCAGTACCAGGGAAGTGATTGTCCTGCTGTACTCAGCACTTGTAAGGCTGCAGCTTGAATACTGTGTTCAGTTTTGGGCCCCTAGCTACAAGAAAGACATTGAAGTGCTGGAGCATGTTCAAAGAAGAGCAACAAAGCTGGTGAAGGTCCAGAGCACAATTTACATGAGGAGCAGTTGAGGGAACTGGGCTGGTTCAGCCTGGAGAAAAGGAGGCTGAGGGGAGACCTTATCGCTCTCTACAGCTACCTGAAAGGAGGTTGTAGAGAGGTGGGGGTCAGTCTCTTCTCCCAAGTAACAAGTGACAGGACAAGATGGAATGGCCTCAAGTTGCACCAGGGGAGGTTTAGATTAGATATTCGGAAAAATATTTATTCTCTGAAAGGGTTGTTAAGCATTGGAACATGCTGCCCAGGGAAGTGGTGGAGTCACCATCCCTGAAGGTATTTAAAAGATATGTAGAAGTGGTGCTGAGGGACATGGTTTAGTGGTGGACTTGGCAGTGTTAGGTTAATGGTTGAACTCAAAGATCCTTAAGGTCTTTTCCAACCTAAATGATTCTGATTCTATGATTATATGGTCCTATGATTCTATGATTCTCTGTGTTGGACACCTTGTAGAGAAAACACAAGATGAGTGAATGACATCAATCGGCAGGTCCAAACTGTGGGTCATGCATGTTATTTTTCAATCAGTTTTGAGGGAATTTCTGGCTAAAAACTAGGATCTATCATATAAATTCAGTAAATTTTATGATCCTAATCTTGTGTGAAAATCTGAGTCAACTAACTGCACCTATGGGTGGCTGGGTAAGCAGGTTCTTTAAGCAAATCTTCACATAAGAATAAAAGCTGATAATGTAGGTGCCGTATGGGCTTTGATTCTGAACATTCCTAAATGTTGAGGAAGAGTAGATTGCAATTTTACAACATACCTATAGCAAAAAACCAATGCACATCTGCATTGTCCTGGAAATTCAGACAACAGATTATAGATAATGAATTGCACCTCTTCTCTTTTGAGGCGGTGGAGGAGTAAATAAGCATGTTCAGCTCTTGCAATGCAGCAGCTTCATTGTCTTCCTTCACAACCAGCACACCCAAGGAGAAGAGAAAAGCTCTTTGTGCCACTCCTGCCCTGCATATTGACAGAAGGGGATATGGGGCAAATAGCTCCTGATAGTCCAGTTTCAAAGGATGTATTTGAAGAAGACCAAGCAGTGAATGCATAAAGGAAACAGGGACTCTTCTCTTGTCCTAGTTTGTGTGGAGTGTGGTGACAATTCTGTCCTTCCCTGCTAAATATCTGAACAATAAATCTCTATCCGTGTGGAGTCTGGCACCCAGGTTTATCTGTGGCTTTTCTACTTCTTTGGACCAGAGAACATAAGTAATTCATGTCTTCATATTCATTTGCTTGCTGCTTTTCAGGTTTTTTACTTGTTTTGTTGTTGTTGTTTTTTTCCTGTGGATTTTAACATTTCCCACTATTTCTAAATAATTCCCTATAAGAGTAATTTTTCCTAAAGCATTCAATAAACTAATGATTGCGCAATTCTCTGCTCATTTTCCCCTGATTTTAATCAGCAAATTAATGTTGTATGAAACTATGGTAAATTGTATAAATCTACAAATCTGCCTGTGTACAAAATTTGTATAGACCTCAGTGCTGACAGAGTATAAAGAATGCTTTAAAATCATGCTTTAAGTAAACGGTATTTGCATACTGTGTTAGTGCTGTATGGGTTGTGCTTCCAAAACCAACAAAGGACAATGCATGTTTAACTTCTGATTTTCTAAAAGCAAAGTGACTCAAATAGTCAATGAACTTTTGAAATAACAATTAAATGTGGGCTTGGAAATTATTATAGACGTCCTTAGTTCTAGGTAGAGATTCATGCTGCCGTTGTCTTAACAGCTTTATGCAGGCACAGCACTAAGGAAAGGCTGAAGAGCATGATACTTCTTTAGCACCCACGCTATTTTCAGGTGGAAATGTTGTGGGAATCTTTTTGGGGTGCTCCAAAATACGGGGCAACTACAGCACTTTATGGCAGCCTCAGCAGTCTCTGTGTCTCTTATTTGTCAGGAGAAATTTGCAGCCTCTCTGCCCCTCCTGGGGGCTGCACAGTGTTGGCTCCCAGCAGCCACCTGACCTGCAGAGCACTCCCGGCATTTGGCCCCTCAGGTATGTATTATATAACCATAGAACCATAGAATTGTTATGGTTGGAAGAGACCTTTAAAATCAAGTCCAACTGTTAATCTAGCACAGCCAAGTTACTACTAAACTACGTCCCTCAGCACCACATCTGCACATCTTTTAAACGCCTCCAGAGATGGTGACTCCACCACTTCCCTGGGCAGCCTGTTCCAATGCTTGACAACCCTTTAGGTGAAGAATTTTTTCCTAATATCCAATCTAAACCTCCCCTGGTGCAACTTGAGGCCATTTCATCTTGTCCTGTCACTTGTTACTTGGGAGAAGAGACCAACCCCCACCTCTCTACAACCTCCTTTCAGGTAGTTGTAGAGAGCGATAAGGTCTCCCCTCAGCCTCCTTTTCTCCAGGCTGAACCAGCCCAGTTCCCTCAGCCGCTCTTCATAAGACTTGTGCTCTTGAACCCTCACCAGCTTCATTGCCCTTCTCTGGAGACACGCCAGCACCTCAATGTTTTTCATGTAGTGAGAGGCCCAAAACTGAACACAGTACTTGAAGTGCAGCCTCAGTAATAACACCTATTTTGTTTGGGTAAAAGCAAACACATTTACAAGGTCTTTACCTTCTGAAATGTATCATCTCTTCTGTTTGAAAATACAGTAAATAAACATGTCTTTGATACACGACTGAGGAGATGAAGCTTACAAGGTGCAGCAATTTTCCTATTATAACAGGAGAATGCAAATAGGCAATATGTAAACTCCACAAGGACAACATTTAATTATGTTGCATACCAAACAGGACACTCACTGCTACTGCATGATAGATGGCAAAGCTGAACGAGCTCATATTAGCTCTTATCTCTTAAGCGAATTTAGTACTATGATTGGCAAAGTCCATTGTGTTGCTGCAGAAGATAGCAGATTAAATCATCTTTGATTTTTAAATTAAGCAGCACAAATTTTCAAAACAATAGCTCTGTATTATGGTGACTGAAAGGACGTATTTGCTTAGCAATTAGGACTTAACCAAATAGTGAACAGTAGGTTCTAAAATAAATGCATACATACAGTAACCTGCCAAACAGAAATTGGCCAGGGAGTGGAAATTAGAAGCAGAACTACCCCACATTTAGTCAGTCTCACGATTTAAATATTAGATAAAAACCTGCCACACTTGCTTTCAAGCAACCTACTGGGCATTAGGTTTGTGGGTTCACAGGCAGTGCAAGGGAGGCACAGGGGGAAGAATTCAGCCCACAAAGCATTTGGAGTTCAGATTTTCCAACAGCACTCCTGAGCCATGCTTAGATATTGCAGAGGACATAGCATGAACAACTGTTTACTCAATTACTGAATTTTTTTTGGATCAATGGTTTAGGAACTGCCTTCCTCTGAAGATATTTTTATAAGGACGATAAAATTGTTCACGTTCAAATCATCCAAAAGTAACAAATAGGTTGATGCTTGTCTTGCTAGACTCAAGTGAAAATTCACTTCTGCGTGTTTTATTTCTTATTTTGGATAGGTGGTAAGTACAGTGGTGCTTCAGAGGTATCCAAAGACATGCCGTGGCTTGAAGGCTTTGTTCTGCCAACACATATTTTTATCAAAGATCTATTTAATGAATGTTTCACTGTATTTGACTGTTCAAACTACTTGTCCTGGTGTGGGTGACAGAGGAATAATTCTAACGCTTGGGAAAACTGCACTTTTAGAAGACTCTAGAGTCTGAATTTGTGAAAATATTTACTTTATAGCCAGCTATGGTGTGTGGGTTTCAAGGTCTCAGTGTTTTTAAGCTCGCCAGGTGCAGGGATGGGGAGGAATGAGACCTGGGCACTTGACCCAAGCTGGCCAACAGGATTTTTTCATTTCATGAACTTCACATTCAATATAAATTAGAAAGTTTGCTGTGAAGTGCTCTCACTCCCTTAATGGCTGCAATCCAGAGAACTTCTTGCCCCAGTGCCGGACCCCTGAGCCTTTCCCTTCGTACCAAAGCCGTAGTGCTCGCAGTGTCCCACATTTGCTGTCCACTGCTGGGAGTGCACAGCTTCCTACTGATAGAATGGGCTGAGTATAATTCTTGTATATTTTATATCAGTATCATGATCAATATTGGTTCTTTAGTGTTATTAATGCTAATTATCTAGTCTTATTCTACTAAGTCTGTTTATATTTCAACCCCTGGGTTTCCTTGTTTTGTCCCAATTCCCCTTCCTGGGTGGGGAGGGGCCATCAGGTGATAGAATAATTGTCTAAATGACACTAAGTTGTTGTGGGTTTTCTCAAACCATAACACCACTTGATCAAACACTTTGTTGCATGTCATTTCTGTCAGCTGATTACAAAACAAGACCCTAATTTCCTGGGCAAATATTGCAGAATGGGAATCTTACGGTTAGTTCATGCGATTAGCTAGACATATGATTTTTACATTTTCTTTCACGGGTTTTGTAAATTATTACGGAAAACAGCTATAAAGAGATGCAGGCACAGACTTAACATGAGTCCTTCAGCTATCTGGATGATCACTGCTGCAGAAGAACTGATACAGTGTAGAAGAGATCATTTGTTGAAGGTGTGCTGTGTTTTCTTCCTAGGCTACTTATTTTTATAATGGCTTTTTTTTGTTCTACAAAAATGCACCTTTAAGATTTTTAATTAAGCATCTATGGGATTTTTTTATTTTTTTTTTTGGCCACTCCCTGCAAGAAGTGGCATCTTTCCCATTTGGTAATGAGAAGAAATTGGATTCTTCTGGGCCATTTGATTTATATGAGACTTTCCATGAGGTTGCAGCAATACAGGGACTATGATAGAGGCACAAAGACCTATTCATTGTATTGCCATGCAGTAAAAAAGCAATTGCATATATATTCATTACTTTGCATTTTTTACATAAGAGGAAAAATTCCATCTGTCACCCCTGCTGCAGTTTACATTCCCTGTTTTATATTCTCTATTTTTAAGCGAATAGTGAAAGTAACATGGCAACAGTATAACACTGCATAGATTGAAATCCAACTATGCTGCCTAAACTAAACTAATGTAAAGGACAGTGTTTAGAACGAAAATAGCATTTCTATTCCCTCTGCCCTTCAGTGATTCATGCTGACATAGTAACATCAGCTGAATCCAAGGGCAAGATTTTCTGCAGGCTTCTCAGAGCACACTGTTTTTCAATTTTTGAAATGTTCACAGGTCTGACATGGTTCTCCCTTGAGTTTCCTGGTAGCTATGTTACTACAGAGAGAACCAGGATTTTACACAATGTTTAATACAGAGCTCAGAGAACTGCTGTGTGGCTGTGCTATATTTAGAGGAAATGTTCACTTAAAATTAATACCTGCAACAGAAGCACTAGACACCTTGAAGGCCTCCTAAGAATGAATTTGGCTCAGCATAAAGGTAGCACTGATAATCCACAGAGCCCCAAAATAATCACAGGCAAAATATTCTGTTATTGACAAAGTACTTCTAAAAAAAATCCAGCTGCTCCATATATCTTCTTTGGTTGACTCAAGACAAGAACCAGAGTCAAGAAAAAAAGAAGAGTAATTGGTCCGTTTACTGGGATTTAGGTGGAAGATTGGTACCGAAAGCCAAAATTACCTTCCTTACAACTCTACTTTGCACTCGGCAAAATTCAATAGGCCTCTGACTTTTTATTAACTTAACTTTAAAGTTCAATCCCCTACTCAAAGGCATTACCCAATGCTTTGCTTGATCAGATGGTCTGTAACATTCTCCCTCTATGATGTCCATGATGTCATTGACAAAAGAACCAGTTATTGAAGCAATGACCAGTAAATGACCTGGCTACCACACTCCCTTGTGAACGTTCTTCTCTCTTTTTAGTCCTATGAATCTTGATGTCTCTTTTGCACCACGGCATAGCATTAAGAGAGAAGGTAGAAAGTGGCCTTCAATGATTTAAATTACTTGTAGTACAGTACTAAGGACATCTTTCTGGAATTATGTTGGTTACAGGGTATCCTCAGAAGAGCTGGGTCTCCCATTTCCTTGGCAAATGTTTAGTAGGCTGATTTCTGAAAGGGAGAACAGTTTTGTCTCTAGCCTTGTTCTCAAACGAAAGCAGTTGTCATCACTGTGTTTTTAAAGCAGTGCATCCCTCTGCTGTGTCTTAGAGATGCTCTGAGAAAATCTCTCCTCCTGATAGATCCTTGTTGGACACCGACCCAATCTAGGCACTAAACTAAGCTATGTCACGGTTAGTGCAGTCTGGTCACATAAAAAGGGGAACTCTAGGCAGTAGAGAGACTTGGAGTTAAAAAAATGAAACAAAACATGTGTTTATTGATTCAAGACTAAGCAGCTGTCATTTGGGTGGAGGAAGTGGAGAGGAGTTCAAGTTTGCAGTTTTGAATTTGGTGCTTACCTCTGCTGTAAGAGCATCTGTCCTGTTTCTGGATTTTATTCAAAAGCTCTGTCCACATGACAGAGTTTCAGTGGCAAAGGCTCTGCAACCACAATTGCATCCACGCTCCATCTCCAGCACTGATCCAAGGCCAGCAGAAGCTTTTCTGCCTTCTTATGACTCTGACATAAACGAAGAAAGCAAACAACCAGAAGTTCACAGGAGCTTTGGGAACAGCATGATGTCAGTTTGCTGGGGTGAACTCTTCACACCTGCAATCAATATAGATGGCTCAGCAAAAATTCTGTGGCATGGCCTCCCTCTGTGCTCTCGATAAGCAAGATGATCTAAGCAGTGGCTCAGGACACAAAGCCGCAAGTACTGCATGGGCACAAGAAACAGTAGTAAAGTTTTTATAAAAATATTAAAGGAAAATAAGATGAAGGGAAGAGCTGGCCATAGTGGGGAGTACCTCTGGTCATGCTTAAGTGCTTAACAAATAGTGTTGTCCTGAGCATTACATCTAAGAGCAAAGTGGAAAAGGCAGGAGTTCATGCTGTCATTCTGCCTCCAGGCAAACAGGATTTAAGAAATCAGTGAAATTCAAATGGGAGAAAAATCCATTTCATAGTGTCAGGTACATGCACCAGAGAGTAGGAAGGGCAGAGAGAAAGATAGAAATCGAGCCTGACACTTTGAAAATGTATGTAGGACATGCAGGCAGTATGAGAACTAAATGTTATCTTTAGCTAGTATGGCTGTGCAAGCTAAGCCTGAGCAGTCATTTCCAAACAGCAATCCATTACCTGTCCCACCATCACAGGCATGCGCACACAAGCATACGCATACAGACACTTTGCCAGTGAACATGAAAAAAGTCACAGCAGGGAGATGAAAACTGCCAGATCACCCTAAATCCTGCAGGTGTTCAAGCTCAGGTGCAAACTGTGAATTTCCATGATTGGAACAATGACCATGGCCAGCAGCCACGATATCTGTATTCTCTCATGCTACAGTGGGAAAAGAAGATACTGCATCTGAGCAATGTGACTGAGACAAATAAGAAGTGACATGCTCTAGAGAATGTATGAATGTATAGAGAAGGTCATCTGAGCACTCCTGCTTATCCTTCCTCAGAGCCTTGCCCTCAACAAAATTGGCTGACCCCATATTCCAAAGTGGTGAAAGGAATGTACTTACATACAGCAGCACTAATCTGACTTTGAAGCAAAGTACAATGGGATTTCAAATGCTATTGTAAGAATAAAAAAAATATGAAATAACCCAGGAGCCAGATTAAAATGTCTGGTGAATTCAAACCTTTATGCTCCTTTACGCTTTATATATCACTTACTGATTGCCTGGGTTTAAAAAGAAGTTCCCCTGTATATATGTTGTAGCATTGTCATACTATATTATTATAGCCTTATAATTATTCATTATTTTTTAATTACAAATACTTATTATTGTGTTATGAGAAAGCTGTACATTTACCCTTAGCATCAAGGACAGGCTGGACATGTTATTCCCATGAATTCATTTGCCTTTTCCTGCATTTGTTCTGCATTTCTGCTGTACACAAGAAAATATTTTTTACAAAGTAAAAACCAATAGTAGAAAATGAGTACCCAAACAAACAGACTAGGTTCTATACTTCCTTCCCCTTCTCCTTCTCCTTCTCCTTCTCCTTCTCCTTCTCCTTCTCCTTCTCCTTCTCCTTCTCCTTCTCCTTCTCCTATTCTTAGATGTTTGCCAGATATTGGTAAACTTCAAGGAAAGGCCCCAGTGTCATACTATTATATTTAAATATATTTCAGGATTTACCTCCTATAACATGCAAATATTAGTTTCATGCTATGATATTTGCATTTGTTGTACCCTTAAATGCCAAAACTTCATTAAACATGATTCTGCAAATGTTGCTCAGCTTTTCCTAAAGCCAAGAAGGCGGCTGGGCATATACTTAAAACTGACAAAACTAATGAGGTCATACATAGAAGAGTTAACCTTCTTTGATGCAAAAGAGCATAGCAGGATTCAAAATTCTATCTGAATATTAACAAATTTATTAGTAGTCTCTGAAGATAAATTATATTTTTGCAAAGGCAACGGTTACTGTAAGGAAAAAAGTTTTAAGTGAAAAAATTTTGCAATATTGCACATGAGCTTGGGCAATGCTGAACATGGGGTTAAATGGTCAATGCACTTTCATGGGGGATTTGGCTCTCCTTAGTTTGAGTTCTACCTCTTACTTCTCAGTGAAAATGGATTCTCTGGCTTAAGAAATTAAGACTTCCTTGGCTAGAGAAGGTCTCTACACCATCCAAAATGTAACCTCTACAGTGAGGACCAGAACACAGGACATCACTAGCCACTATCCTCATTGCTTGTGACTTGGTTTTAAGTTGAGTGACAAATAGGTTTGCTCTCAACCCAAGCTATGTCAATAGGCTGGCAATTAGAAGAGCCTTCAAGGAAACACAAGAACGAATTTGGAAACCAAATGCTCAGAAGAAACTAGATGCCAGGGCTCTTCCTTTCTGCATGAATGCTGGAATTACAACACCTATAACTAAAAGTTGGTGTTACTTCTTCCACCTGTGCTTTGTCTTAGAATGAAAAGTTGTCTCCACTAGTAAATAAAATATACTCACAACCCTCATCTGTTACTGCTGCTGTCTGACAGAGAATGGCCTGCAGCCACACTGCTAAATCCTCTCACCATCCACAATAGGGTCACATCCAAAATACCCTTTGGAAATGATCTACTGATTGTGTCGATGTTCAAACGATGCCCAGAAGTTGCTGGGGACATGAAAGGGGTAGGGACTGGGAAGCAGCAATTAGCATTGGCCAAAACTGTGCCAGGCCCATCCTAAGACATTAACAGCATACGTGATCAAGCTGCATCACCTAGAAATGCTTCCTAATATAGTTTGTTTTACTTATGCAGCACAGCCTCCGACAACAATTTTGAAATGGCAGATTTAAATTTTTGTCCATCATTTGTAGAGAGGGTGCAGGGAAACAAGACTTAGCAAAGTGCCTACGATGAGGAATTATGAATCCAGGCTTGGCTGCCTACTTTGGGATGGTGCCAGCAGGCCAGGGCACTACAGACCATATAGGGGATCTTAAGGTTAAATACCTATGAAATTTTGCTGGCCCAGACTGAAGAATTTTTACTTGTGTGTATACTCAGAGTGGCCCAAGTTCCAACAGGCCCAAGCACAATGCATACTCGGGTTCAGTTCATGACTGTGCTTTGTCAGATTCAGAAACTATCTTCTACCAGTGATTGGATTTGGCAGATGTTTTCTGAAAACTCTGTCGCATGCCCAACACGTCAACCCTGCTGGCGGGTGCTGTTCTCGCTCGGAGACGGGTTCTGCAGCCCATGCAGGGCTTTGTGCCAAAGCAGCCAGCCTGCGGTCCTGTGGCTGCAGCACAGATACACCTCAGGGGAGCTGCAGGTAGGATGCTTTCCTCACCAGTCTTCTCCATTTATTTTACTAGACAAATGGATTAACTAACTCTGAAATACTAAAGGTCTCCTTGGGTAGCAAACTGCCCTTAACTTCACTGGTTTCTATGAGAATTGACATTGCTCAGTATCTCTCTGGGGTCGCTCAGCACCTTGCAGTACTATGTCCTGAAGGATCATCATGGGTGTGAATTGAATGCAAACAAAGCAAGGCCCATGGCATTATGAAACTTCTATTGTAGATATATCTTTTAGAGGTATTACAGAAGCAAGTGCAGTTCATTACAATACATGAGAGAAAATTAGACACCTTGTCTCGACATTCATATCTGTCAGAAAGATCAAATGTGGGAAGAACAAATCTGCAGCTGATGTTAAGTAAGTTAGGAGCATTTTGTTAATAATAGAGTGAATGACCTTCAAATCAAAAGTCAAGGAAAACAGAAAAATGTGTTATTATTAGGGACTGCACATGTGATTGTGACATAAGGATTACTAGAGAAAAAAAACAACCCAAACTTAGAAGAACTAAAGTTTCAGACAACAGCAATCACACGAACCACCTATGGCTGAAGTTTGTTTTTAGATACATTCACACTTGAAAAATACTTTCTACATCAATCAACAAGGACATTTAAGGTATTATAATGAAAACAAACCATTCCAAAGCCATAATAATACAAGTAATAATAATACAAATAAATCTACTACTACTACTACTAATAATAATACAAATAATATCAAAAACTCTTAATTAAATAATATTATCATCAATCCTGGGAAAAAACTGTAATAACAATACCATGTAACCTTTTGAGTTAGCTTAAAGCTCTAGTTCAGAGTCTAAAGAACAGGCACCTACTAACTCACTTTGCATTTTAAATCAATAACTATTTTAATTAAAGCAGCCAAAGAAATAAAGAGTCAACTGAATTTTATTTTGATTTTAGAAAATCCCAGTTGCAGTTCAGCAAATATGATGAGAAAGAATCCATTATTAAAATGTTTTCCCCTTTCTGTCCTTCTCTCCCACCAGTGGATTGTGCTGTCTTGTGCCTTTACGTATTCATTCACTCCTGTAAGCTTGGACCACTGTTTGCTTAGCAGCTGGGACCACTTAGACTAACCTGAGCTTAGCCATGGCCCAGCTTTCTAGATAATTTCCACAGAGAAAAGTTAGTAGTTTGACACTGCTCCCCCGATAGAGACAGGTAGCTGAGCGATGTAGTTGAGCACATGGTAAAAATGGAACCATAGCAAGAGGGGCTACAGCTATACTGGTGACCTCAGGGTAAGAGAATATGCCCTCCTTNTTTTTTTTTTTTTTTTTTTTTAATAATTTAGGAGTTTTTTTACCATGTTTTCAGTAGCATGACACAAATTGCATCCATCTACCTAAACTCTCTTTTCACACCCTCTCCCCCCCAAATGTGGTCTCATTCATGCTGACTATTGTGAGCAGTTTTTGGCTTGTTATTCCCCAACCATGCTTGGATATTGTCCGGAAGGATGTTAGGTATCATGGATCAAAACTGTGACAAACAGCATGACAAAAGATTAAACAGTGCAGATGACCACATGCCACTGCTCAAACTGTGTATGGTTAACAGTGTATTTATAGTTAGCTAAACGCAAAGAACTCTGATATTCCAAGGCACAATTCCTTCATAATACAGGTCTCACGATTCAACAGTTATAAATTAGCTTTGATACAAAGGCAACGTGAAAGACTGGAGATGAGGATTGTGGCTTGCCTATTTACTGCTATGTGATCTAGCCTTCAGTCCAGTTCTGCAATTAGCCAGTGCTTCAGCTCCTGTGCGATTGCTTTTTTCTTGTGCGAAAATCCAGGAATGGCAAGGTCTTCTTCCAACACAGACAGGTGCAGCTGAAGTGTGTACTCAGACCAAGAAGTTGGGAAGTACTCTGGTCCTTCAGCAGCAACATAGATCTACTGACATTACAGTAATTTCTAATGTAACGAACTCATCAAGCACAGAATGGAAACAGCAAGGGAAAAAATATTTTTAAATACAGAGGCTAGTTCTTGATGTATTTTTTCAAACCCTTGAAATGTTTGCCTGTGGTCGCTCAGACATTCCTGAGCTCCATAAATAGGATTACATGGAAGCCAATGGACCCGCTTTTATTTTGGCCTCTGCAACATTTCAGTCGGCCAGAAGTGAATTTGGGCAAATCTCACCTCTAACATTTACATGACCACCTCCAGGAAAAGGAGACAAAACTAAACAGGCAAGTATCTGTTTTCTTCCCCTTCTTTTTGCCTTAGCTCATTATCAACAGCAATGCATAGAGATGTCCATATGCCAGTCTCCACTTCGCAGGATATTTCACATATGGTAGATTTTCACTTTTTGTGCTCTGCTTATAAACCAAAACTCACCAAAGAGTCTCCCAGCAGCTTCTCCCTACCCCTAAATTGACAAAGAGGAGTCTACATAGCAAGGTCTCATATTACTATGTTTTTATTTCTTTTACAAAGTAAAACAGGCCAGTTATTAGTGTAGTCTGAAGACTTATAAATAATGTAATGATAGCTTGAGTAAATTCCCTATTTCTTAGATTATAATCATGTTCAGGTTAATCTCTGAGGCCAAAAGCCTCAGAGTTTATTAGAGGATAGGATTATTACTGCTAAATTATCAAGAAGCAACCTCAAGCTATTATTAGGATGAAAATTTAATTAAATATTCAATTTCAAATGACATTAAAAAGACTTGCAAGAAATGAGCCATCAGATTAGGAAGGAAAAAAAGTAAAACTTAGTTTAAACTCTAGTTCTTTTTTTTTTGCTTCTTTTCTTTTTTTCTTATTTTATTTTCTTCACATTTTCTGTATTTACCTTCCCTTGCTTTCCCTGTCTTTATTCCATTCACATTTCTGTATTCCTCAAGTTCAGCTGACCCCTTTCTGGCCCAGGAAAATGTAATATACTTGGAATAGGATATTTATGGAATCTACTTTGTTCTATATCTTCTCCTGAAGCTGTCTTTTTTCACCAGTAACTGTGCAAAGAATCCAGGCAACAAGGTATTTTAGTTTCTTCATAACACTATTTTTAGGTATGTAAAATGAAAATGATGTGAATATTCCTTCATTATTTATCAGCTGAGCTGGGACATAAAGGCTAGAATTTCCAAATAAGGCAAAATACTGCCAACAAAAAACACTTCTGCAAAGCATTGGTCATCTGTAGATCTCGCAGTGCTGTATAAAGGAGAATCAGTATTCGTAGTCTCAAACGCCAGGCCAAAGCCTGAGGCACAAAGTGGGAAAAAGGCTTTCCAAAAAGCCATGCTGAAGACGGGTGCCAGGGTCAGGAACGGGGTACTTGACTCTAAATCATCAGGCTAATTCCAGTAGCCTCCCCTAGCAAAGGGATATCGTAGCTACCTTGCTTGGTAGAAAGGCTCAACGAAGGCCAATATGAGTTTTGTCTTCTCAAAAGCACGAAGGCAATTTGAAGAACGTGGCCACAAACATCTATACATATATGTATATGTGTGTGTTACTTATTATTACATGTTTCTTCTCTTTGCCTAATATTTTGAGAATTCTAGATGAAAGGAGATGAAACTCAGGAAATACCTTAACATTGTGAGTGCATAGGACACAGCTGCATAATTAGAAATTTCACATCATAGGTATGAGATACTATGTACTATGTACGTGCATTATGCAAAGAAGGTACTACAGTGAAACACCATCCCTTACACCATCCCCCTCCCGCTAATGAACTATATTACTTAAGGAAAAACTGGTATATGTGTGCAACAGTATCAGTACAGCATTTCTGTGTTTGATTGCCCTGGACAATTCGATTCAGTATTGTTGATGATGCACTTAAACAGAAATAAATACAGTTTATTTCTGTAATGGGCTATACTTGTGTTTTGAATGTTTATTTGCCTTTTTGTTAATTTTCAAGTTTTAATCATGTGCAATGACACACTCATTTGCAAGGTTCTGCTAAGCTCAATGTATTCCCTTTTCTGCATTCTATTAAGGAAAAAAAAATACTAATGGATCTCTTGAAACATTTTTTTGAGAAAAAAATCAGTATGTTTTGCAAGTGGAATTATATTAACTTAGCTGCCCAAACATTTTTAACAGCCCAAGTGTTGTCTGAACTACTAAATAGCTCCTGTAATTTATACCATGGATACACTTGCTTATTTGGATGAAAAGTTATAAACTAGTCATGCTTTTTTTTTAAAAAAAAATATTATATTAATTAATTGGAAGAAAGGAATTTAAATCATTCACCAAATATTTTCCAAATTATGAGACAAAAATATACAATAATTTAACGGAAACTTAGCAAAACATTATGTAAAATGCTCTAGGTACTGCATAATTTTGTAATAAATGCTGCTGACATTCCACTTAACCAGAGCAATTTAATACAATATATTTGTGTTAACTGCTGAATAGATTGCTGAGATTTGTACAGGCTATAGTTTGAGACATTAATTGATTGTCAGTTAGCAGAAACAGATCAACAAATAAAAATGTTATTGCAATCCACCTAGGAATGGCGGTTACGAGCATTTGTCCTTGATTGCAGTTGCCTTACACTTTGCATTGGTTTCCATTCCACTTTCTCTATCTTCCTGGCCTATGTCAGTTCTATAGCCATTGGTGATGCTGGTCCCATTTTGTCTGAAGGCATTTGCAGGAACTGTTCTCGAAGAGAGTGTGAGACCACCTAGCTCTCAGCTGCCCTCTCAGAGAGGTCTCAGGCCTTTCTCCTCTTGCACTCTTGGACAAGTGCAGAACTGGTATGTCCTGGGAGCTCTGGAGTTGTTGAATATGAAAAGCCAATGTCACTACAGTCTTCAAAAAGGGCAAGAAGGATGACCTGGGAAACTACAGGCCAGTCAGCCTCACCACCGTCCCTGGAAAGATGATGGAACAGCTTGTTCTGGGTGTCATCTCAAAGCATCTGGAGGAAAAGAAGGTTATCAGAAGTAGTCAACATGGATTCACCTAGGGGAAGTCACGTCTGACTAATCTCATAGCCTTCTACAATGGCATGACTGGATGGGTGGATGAGGGGAGGGCAGTGGATGTTGTCTACCTTGACTTCAGCAAGGCTTTTGACACTGTCTCCCACATCATCCTCCCAGGCAAGCTTAGGAAGTGTGGGTTAGATGAATGGACAGTGGGGTGGATTGAACAGTGGCTGACAGATAAAGCTCAGAGCGTTGTGGTTAGTGGTGCAGAGTCTAGTTGGAGGTCAGTAACGAGTGGTGTCTCTCAGGGGTCAGTACTGGGTTCGGTCCTGTTCAATATATTCATCAATGACCTGGATGAAGGGGTAGAGCGTACCATCAGCAAGTTTGCTGATGACACAAAACTGGGAGGAGTGGCTGACATGCCAGAAGGCTGTGCCGCCATACAGCATGACTTGGACAGGCTGGAGAGTTGGGCAGAGAAGAACCCAATGAAATTCAATGCAGGCAAGTGTAGGGTACTGCATCTGGGGAGGAATAACTCCGTGCATCGGTACAGGTTAGGGGCTGACCTGCTGGAAAGCAGAACTGCAGAGAGAGACCTGGGAGTCCTGGTGGACAAAAAGATGACCATGAGCCAGCAATGTGCTTTTGTGCCCAAGAAGGCCAATGGTCTCCTGCGGTGCATTAAAAAGAGCACAGCCAGCAGGTCAAGGGAGATTATCCTCCCCCTCTACTCTGCCCTGGTGAGGCCACATCTGGAGTACTGTGTCCAGTTCTGGGCTCCCCAGTTCAAGAAAAACAAGGAACTACTGGACAGAGTCCAGCGGAGGGCTACAAGGGAATCAAGAGAATGGAGCATCTCTCTTACAAGGAAAGGTTGAGAGACCTGGATCTGCTTAGCTTGGAGAAGAGAAGACTGAGAGGGGATCTTATCAATGCTTATAAATATCTAAAGGGAAGGTGTCAAGAAGATGGGGCCAGACTCTTTTCAGTGGTGCCCAGTGACAGGACAAGGGGCAATGGGCACAAACTGGAACACAGGAAATTCCATCTCCACATGAGGAGGAACTTCTTTAAGGGTGACAGAGCAGTGGAACAGGCTGCCCGGAGAGGATGTGGAGTCTCCTTCTCTGGAGATATTCAAAGCCCACCTGGATGCGTTACTGGAGACATTCAAAACCTACCTAGATGCCATCCTGTGCAACCTGCTGTAGATGACCCTGCTCTGGCAGGGGGTTTGGACTAGATGATCTCCAGAGGTCCCTTCCAACCCTGACCATTCTGTGATTCTGTGAATACATGTGGCTTTCATGGTGCAGCCCAAGCCTGGCTGCTCCCCTGAGCACCAGCCACACATACAGCATGTGCAGTATGGTTCAACCCTACACACATGCATTGCATTTGATGCTTCCAAAGTATACACTTGTTTTCTTGCTCCACTGAACGGCTACCCTGCATACGTGCTATAAGCCCAATGCTTCCAACAGATAGCCAACCTATTGGTTGTACACAAGTTCACTGTTTCATGGGTGTGCCATTAACACTGGTATTTCTGTGAAGCCGCAGCTGCTCTGCGCATGTGCAGTAGACTTATATAGGACAGGATGAGCTGCGGTATGCAGTTCTCTCCTCTGTGAGAATAGGAAGCGATAAACATATTAACGTTTCTGGAACAGAAAATTGCAGAGATTTCACTCTTTATCCTCAGGCACTACAGTCCTAAAATACCATGATTACTAATAATGATAAACAGCAATGAGTTGGCAGTAACAACTTCAACACCTCAGTTACAAAATGAGCTACAACTCCAGACTAAGCTTCAGCTGGACTCAGTAACAAAACCAACAGAGCTTGTGAACCAATAAAATTATTTAAACACATTTAAAACAAGGGAAAGTAAACTGAAGCACTTAGCTATAATTAGGAGCTAAATAAAAGGCTGTAAGAGATACAAAGAATTAAATGAGTCTCTGTATCTATATAAAAAGTCTATGTGAATAAGTATCTATGTGCGCATAAAGCTACTCTATATTTACATTTTAAAAAATCATTCATTTAAAAGCTCAATGAGCAAAATCGATTATGGTTACCACATACAACCAATGACTGTCTTCTTACAGTATGTAAGAGACAGTAATATGCTAAGGACATTTAAAAACACAGAATGACCGAGTCATTCAGGTCACCATAACCTATGCTAGGAAGGACAAAATGTAATTGGAAATGCAAAAAAACCCTTGCCATTTCATACAAACTGCTCCTGTTACTGTGCAATAGTTCTGACAGCAACAAGCAATCCACAGTGAATCATCCATTTAGCGACCTGAGCAAAGAAGGCACAAAAGGACATGAAGTAGTCACATGAAATCGTTTTCTTTCCAAACTCTGTCAACGGCAAACTTCTAAGGAGCTTTTCCCAGTTTTTCTCATGCTTAACCTAACCCAAAAATTCAGTTCTCTCTTATTGTCTAATACTGTCTTGGTTTGTGATTGCTTCTTCTCTCTCCATGACACAAACCTCGGCTGAATCCAGCTAACTCTGAATTCCTGAGTGCGTGCACTCGATAAATTGCCCAACCGTTGCTATTTTCACAAGAGAACACTAGCCAGACTGTAGCAATACTTCTCACTATACTTGCTGTTCTTTCATTTTTTCTGACAGTTCATGTCTCAACCTTATCTTACTCCCTTTAATCTGCTTCCTTAGATCCTTCCCACCCATACTCTGACAGAGTTTTGAATTTCACAGTGCAATTGCTTGTCCATATTGTATTTATCTGATTTGCTATCTTGTGAGCTAGTCTTGTTCGTGCATTAAATGCTGAGGATGCGGGAAGGACCCACGCTCAGAATTTTGCTCTTACTGGCAGATTAATATCTAACCAGAAAATTCAGAAACACGAACTATATTTTGGTTTTAAGCCACTGGCAGTTCAAGGCCATTTTTCATCCTGAACTTGAAACTGGATTTGTTTGCCAGCAAAGTGCTAGAGTACAACCCTCTTACTTTGTACACTGCACCCCTGCAATTTAGTTTTGTAGCTATTCACCTGGATAATGCGTTGCCATCCAATGCTGAGGTTACCTTCCATGCCTGCACACCACTCCTCAGTTCATACATTGCTGAGTGCTCCTTTTCCATCAATGAAAGGGGAAGCTGTTATTCTGAGCTTTTCTTGAAGATCTACTCTTTCACTTCTCACTGAAGTAATCTTAGCTATTAGAAAATTTAGGAGATCTTAAGTAGGGGGTAATTGCAAAGTAAGCAGGAGGCAGCAAGACTGGGAGTTGGCATGGCACAGTGAGATAAGAATGGGAACGTCAGGAAGGATAGACGTTGTAAGACCTCTCC
The DNA here is from genome assembly GCA_008711295.1 of Anarhynchus alexandrinus. Classification (NCBI taxonomy): domain Eukaryota; kingdom Metazoa; phylum Chordata; class Aves; order Charadriiformes; family Charadriidae; genus Anarhynchus; species Anarhynchus alexandrinus. Next base: position 1,426,748 of record VUYV01000141.1, on the reverse strand, counting down.
CCTGTGGACTATAGGAGCAGGGCACAAACCAGAAAAGTAAGAAAAAGAGAAGTCTTCAGTCACCTCAAATAGTGGCTACACCTCTGGAAGAAGCGACTCTGAGACAACCTTTTCGTCATGTTATTCTGGAGAGGAATCTAATGAAGTTCAACAAGGGCAAGTGTAGGGTACTGCATCTGGGGAGGAATAACCCNATCATGTTATTCTGGAGAGGAATCTAATTAAGTTCAACAAGGGCAAGTGTAGGGTACTGCACCTAGGAAGGAATAACCCCAAGCACCAGGACAAGTTAGGGGCTGACCTGCTGGAAAGCAGCTCTGCAGAGAGAGACCTGGGAGTCCTGGTGGACAAAAAGATGACCATGAGCCAGCAATGTGCTTTTGTGCCCAAGAAGGCCAATGGTCTCCTGCGGTGCATTAAAAAGAGCACAGCCAGCAGGTCAAGGGAGATTATCCTCCCTTCATTATCAGTGCTTATAAATATCTAAAGGGCGGGTGTCAAGAGGATGGGGCCAGACTCTTTTCAGTGGTGCCCAGCGACAGGACAAGGGGCAACAGGCACAAACTGGAACACAGGAAATTCCATCTCCACATGAGGAAAAACTTTACTTTGACGGTGAAAGAGCACTGGAACAGGCTGCCCGGAGAGGTTGTGGAGTCTCCTTCTCTGGAGATACTCAAAACCCACCTGGATGCATTCCTGTCCAACCTGCTCTAGGTGAACCTGCTTTGGCAGTGGGGTTGGACTAGATGATCTCTGAAAGTCCCTTCCAACCCCTACCATTCTGTGATTCTGTGATACAATCAGCACATGAAATTTGCAGTATTCCCTGAGGCCCTCTGGGCCCCTCATTTCTCTCTGGCCTAAGGGAACTGCACTATTTAGTTGTCATCCCTCTCAGCAGCCCAGCTGGTATAATTATAGTATCTGCTGATAAAAGAATTCTTCTGCTAGCATCTTTTTCTCTAGTTTAGGGAAAAAAAAATAATTTGTATTGGTTAGACGACCTTTATTCTTGTGCAGCTGCATCTAAAGCTGAGTTTTAACTGCTCTAAATACAAAGCAGAAACATCAGGCACCTCCAGACAAAAGCTCTGTCTGAGATTTTTAGCTTATGAAGACAGCTTATGTTTTAGCAGCATCTCGATAAGCATGTGACAGTGACAGGGTACCCATTGTTCTCTGCACACAAATCATCATAAGCAGCAGTCTTTGCCTGAAAAAAATACTTTTGACAACTGAATAAATCAGACAGCCGGATCATTACAGATAAGGAATATTACTTCTGTTTTACACACTGGGGACTAAGGCAATTGCCTGAGGCCAGCAAGTTTCTGTAACACAGCTGGGAACTGAATCTTGTATCTTGAGTCCCATCCAAATAAAAAAAAAAAAATCACCCTTCCTCTATGAATCTCACCGAGAGACATTATGTAGTTATTTTTCTGAATCTGCGGTACAATAAAATATTCAACTCCAACGATGGGGGGGCGGGAGGGGAGGGCTTATGGGGAACATTTATGACTAGCATAACATCTCTATAATTTCATGAATTTGGGTTAATAATGGAAAAAACCAACATTTCATAACTAAGCCTAGAATTTTACACATATCTTACACTAACACATCTCTGGTAGCATTAGATTCACGTTACATATTGACATTACACTATATCCTTGTCAATTCTGGCAGAGAGGGCAGAGTGCTGCCTTCCATCTCCCTCCAACAATTGCTTTGATTCCCATCTGCTCTATAGATCACTCAAGACTGGCTGCTCGGCCCTCCTTGTTAACAGAGTTTTCCCAGTTCCCTCTGGAGGAGTGTCTTCTCCCCACCTCAGCAGTTTTCCATGTGACAAACTTCATGTGGGTGTGCGTTGGCTTCCAGGCTACGTGCCCCAAATACATCCCATTCTTCCTCCTGTTTCTTGTGTAAGTGAGCCACAAGTTGAGGATGTAGCAGGGCTGTTCAGCACAGGCTACATCTTTCCATCCCAATGCTCTGTAGCTTGCAGAAGAAGTTAGGTACAGCGTAAAAAGTGCCTATTTTTGTCTCAGTAGAGTGTTAGGAATTGCAGACGGATGATGACATTTGAGTTTTGCTCTGCTGATTTATAACTTTGATTCCAAAATATTGAATGTACCGTATGCTGTCTCTACTCTGGATGCCACTTCCCTATGGAGGCTGCTCTTATGGTGCTGGCTCAGGTAAGGCAGATATCATATTGTTGCTCTGTCATGTGGATCTGTGGACTGACACCTTTGAACCTGTTATTTTTGCTAGCTGGTCTGTCTTCATTTATATCTTCTCAGGGCTTTGCCTAATGCCAGTGACATCAGCAAGCAGTATATGCATAAAAGCTGAGTATGCTGTCATTACATGGAAGAAGGGCTTAAAAACTGAGATTTTAGGATTTCAGATTTTACTGTAGTTTAAAAACACATGAACATTGCATCTAGCCACTTCTAGGTTTTTTGTTCACTAGAAAGCACTGGCATTAAAAATATGGTTTAAGGAAGCAAAATAAACAATTGTTCAATTTAACTTTGCTCTCATTTGAAATGCTATGTAGCTGGTGCTGCCATGCTTTTATGTACATGGCACGTTAAGTATTCTTATCACCCATATATACATGCTGGCTTCTCTGTTCTTTTGAAGATTTTGGAAAAACTGCTTAGGGCCTAAACCAAAGCTCAAAAATCACAATTAGGCCCTAGAATTCTAATGCACTGTACATGCTACAGGTTAACATTTTATGAAATCTCAACTAAAGGAATGATTAATTGCGCAGGGTTAAGCACACAAACTCTGTATGACAGCCTTATTTTGTAGGTTTCAAGCACTGGGAACAAAAAATCCCTATATTATGCATTCTCTGTTTGTTCACATCTTCTCAGAGGTTTCTTAACTAAAGGCTGAATACTAGCAGGGGAAAAAGCTTTTATAATCATACCAAGTATGAACATTTTGCAAGCTAGCTCTAAGCTTCTTTTTATGGAGTTCAATTAGTCTTAGAATTTAAAATTCTTATCTATTTTTTGATCAATACAGACTTGGTACAGAAAAGTACTTTAGATTCTGAATTACAAAAAGAGACCTAAGTACCTGTGAACATGTATTATATCATTTGACAAAGAATGCAGAGGACAATATGAATATAATTGGAAAAGCACATATCTTCAGTATCGCCATTGTTTACATGTTTACTGAATAGCTTTGGTCGTACCATATTTTGTAGCATATTACTGCAGTGAAAATTTGTCTAAGCATTACATTTTCAGAGATAAATGTATGAATTGATCTGTGTGCAATGATGAACACCCCTTTTGTCCCCCGTCCCCCCCCACTCCTACACATATTCAAGCTGCATCTATGGGATGCGCAATCTCTTTCTCCTTCCTGATACAAGCAAAAGAAACTAATATAGATCCCTACAATCAACAAACAACTATTTAGACTCAGGAAAGCAAATTTGGGGCTGGGGAGAATCAACTGTGTATATAAAACTAAGAACATGGACATTTTCTGCATGAATCAGTCTCAAATGAAAAAGGAGAAAATAAGAACAAAGAAGGAATTACTTCACAACAAAAAAAAACCACTTTTCAGGTATGCTGTAGTAAAAATTAACAATGCCATTTTCTAAATCCTTAATAAGCATACAGTTCTGTTACAGACAGTTATGCAAACTTCTCTTCCAAGTTTCAGAAATTGTTAGGATAGTATTGAGTGGCATTTTCAGAGATTATTGAAGGAAAATGTTATAAGCAATCTCATTTTTTCCTTTGTGACACCTAAAAATTTGCCCATTAAATGTCAGTTTTACATAATAATAGCTAATTTGCATGTGTTTTACATGCCAACTATAGTATTGCCATTCATATAACTACCCAACTTTTCATTAGTTTCCTATTTTCAGAGTTTTATAGGAAAATTATTTCCAAATCTGAGGCTTAGTTGATAAAGTTGATAGCCTAATTATGCCTTCGGATGAATAAGAAATATGGTTGAAAACATCTCACACTTAGAAAGAATTTGCTACTCCATATCATGTGAGTAGTCTCACATTGCTCCTGTAAAGCTGTGTTCCAATGAAGACCTATCATATTGCCACTCCCACTGAATTAATTTAACCCAGTTTCTCACCTCAGATGTAGCTGAAGATGGTTCAAGCCATATTTTTATTTTACAGTAAAATATCCTAGAAGTGAGTCCACAGTCACTTACCAAGCTTTGTCACAAGTGGTAACCAGCAGTCAGCAGTTCAAAGAGTTCTGACCATCATAACTAAAGAATTTATTTAATCTTTTCAAGGACTAGGATTAGTCACAGGCCAATTTGCAGAACTGCACGAATTCTGCAAAAAAGACTTTATGAGACTTTATAAGGAAATAAAATTGCAGATGAAATTCAATGTATAAACATAAACGGGTACAGAAGGGAAAATCAACCATTAACTTGTACAAAGCTCCCCACCGCTAATCAGAAGAGAAATTTGGGGTTTATAAAGCAAATTACATTCTGACTTTATCAAATTACAGTCTCTACGCTGGATCCTCTGGAAATCTTATGATTAATGCTCTGGTTGTCCCCTTCTTTACTTCTACAATCCGAATTCAAAGGCCCCTAACGCCACAGAGTCTCTTTGCTAAGCTCCAAAACTTGCTGCAGTCAAACTGATTATCTCTAGCACCAGGCTGAAGAAGCTACACAGGGTAGGCTGAATTTTCCTGCACCATGTGGGGTCTATTCCAGCCATTCTGGGGCTTACTTTTCACGGTAGACAAGCTGCAACACCACAATCCTTTAATAGCTTCAAGAATAAATGGCTCTGGTTCAGCATAGCATACATGATATTCCTGTGATATTCCATAGTTTCAAGCCAACAACATTCAACCTCACAAAAAAACCAAATCAAAACAATTAATTACTTAATACTTATATTTAATATTAATTATACTTAATATTAATTACCAAATCAGACTTTCTTGCCTCCTCCTCTTTTCAACTTCCTATTTGAATATCCTTCTTAATTTCACAAACTGCTTAAGACGTTTTTTCTTTCCATACAGAAATCAATACAGACAATGTCTATCGCAGAATATCTAAAGCAGTATATGAAATAGGACTCATATTTACGTCCATTAATACTTTCTCTTGCCTTCTGACAATCAGCTGTTTAGACACCTTTTGAGGCAAAAGTTGCACCTGGACCACCCTGTTAACGAAGCAAAAGTCTGATCAATGCTATGTGACTTTGCACCTACTATACTTTCAATTTCTACAATATCCTGTAGCAATGAGTTTGATAATTTAACTGTATTGAATGAAAAAAATTACTTCCTTTTCTTTGTTTAAGCAGGCTATCTGAAAATTTAATTAGATGTCCCTCTTTTGTTATAAGGAACAAAAAATTGTTCTTTATTCATTTTCTTCATGCCATTCAAAGATTCTAGTCCATCACCATATTCTGAAGAATTAATTTTCTTGAAGCAGAGTATTTTTAATGTACTTTTTCCTCAGTTTGAAACTCTTTTAATGTGTGATTTTTGTAATCCATGTATCTTTTTTATTTTTTAAAGGGTATAACCAGTATTCCAGACACAAGCACAATGCAACTTTGTACAATGGTGTAGCGATACTTTCAATTTTCTTTTCTGATAATGTGTTTTTTGTTTACTACCACTAAGCTTAATTTTTTATAGTACTAGCCAAAAAGGACAGCCACATATCTATTTTAAGCACTATCCATGCAGCACAGCTTTGTGTATGTATAGTATTCAGTGACGTGCATCTGTCAACACTATTTTTCCAGCTGCCATTTTATCACCCAATTTGTTTGCATTACATAATTAGGCTTTTAATTTTATCTTAAAAAAATTGTGTATCAGTAGCAAAAACATTTTTTTCTTTAAAAAAAAAAAAAAAAGACTTTCTGAACAGCACAAATGCCAATACAGGTATACAGGTTTTGTTGGGACCTAACCAGTACCTACCTACTGCTATGAAAGTTAAACATTTTTATTATCTGTTTCTTAACTTTTACTGGCAACTAACCTATTGAAGATTCTTCCATCCACTTACTTAACAAGTTAGTATTGTTTGAAGGCCAAGCACCTTGCTGAAAGCTTTCTTGTCCTTGACCACATTTTCAATTGCACACTCAAAAACTTAATGGATTTGCGGTGCATGACTTTTTGCTTTGGAAAAGCCTTATTGACATTGCCCAATACATCTCTCTCAAATGTCTATTATGGCTATTCTTTTTTTTTTTATCCAGCATGGATTTCAGACTTGTCTAGTGTTCCCAGCATCCCTCCTAGAAGTCTTTTTAAAATTGATACCACATTTGTCCCATTTCCTTCATGTGACTACTCTTAAACAACAGAGCATCCAATATTTTTAACAGATTAACAATTTCATATTTGAGTTCCTTGAAAACTCCTGAGTGAGTACTATCAAGACTGGGTGATTTATTGCTATTCATTTTATCGATCCGTTCAAAAACCACTTGTATGGTATTTCAGCTTAGGGTATTTCTTCAGGTTAATCACCAACAAATACTAGACCCAGCATGGAAAGCTCTCTAACTTCTTCTGCAATAAACATAGATACAAAACACTTTAAACCTCTCTGCTACAGGCTTATCTTCTTTGAAAGCTCCTTTTATTTCTCTGTTATCTGTCAGCTCTACCAGCACACTACCAGCTTTCTGTCTGCCTGTGACATGTTTTAGAAATATGCATTAACAATGCCTCTAGTATACAGGTCTTTTAATTCTTTTTTTCTTGGTCTTAACACTATCGTCTTCTTTACCGCAGTTTGCTACATTTTGTTCGGGGTGGTGGTGGGGGAAGTTTTGTTATTGTTTTTATAGGTTTAGGAAATTGTTGCTCCAAGTTTGGCAGGGGATTTTTTTAGCCTGCCTTCATTAGTGCCAGAACTTAGGCTCTTTAGTAGTTTTATCATTTGGACAGAATCTTTATTTGAAACATGTTTTATTTTTAATGTCTTTATTCTGTTGTTTAGCTACATGAACTTTGTCCAGTCCTCTTAAAAATCTTTTCTGACTGGTGTAATAATCTGAATATGGTTATATTGCATGTATATAGCCTCCAGACACTTTACCACTTTGACATCTCTTAACTATTTTCTGCACTTCTATGCAGGTTATCTTTTTCAATATCATGTTACTGCAATGGAATTTTAAAATTTTTGCTTTGTGCTTCTTCGCTAATGTTTTCATTTTAAAAAAATGTACAAATATATGCAAAAAATTCCCAGTGCTAGTAGTAGATCAGGAAGCTTGCCAAAAACGGGACCTAAATATCACAGCAGATGTACTTTTAGTATAGTAACAGTACAACTAATGCTGACTTCAATTTGTGCTTTCAGAACGTATTTTTTGAAAGCAGATCCTTCACCCGCTCACCTGGAATAAAATTTGTGTACTCACCAAGAATCATATATGAGGCAACATAAGGACTGCTGAGCTTCTCACAAAGTAAATGGCTGGCTACTTCTTTCTCCCCTGAAAAATCTTAGCATTGTTACTAATAGATTAACATCGCTTTCTGAGGTTATTTTTTTATTCTTTGGAGCCAACGCGTTTCTCTTTTAAAAATAAGTATTCAGTGTTATTAAAGTATTTTGATTAGAGGTAATGACATTATGAAATATTGTATTCTTGAAATATATATATAGTAATATATAAATTCATACTTATCAAACTTTAACTCGCTACCTGATCTTAATGAGTAGTCAATCATAGCTTTATGATAAAAGTATTTTCTACCGTAGTACATGAGAATTTTCCAAGAAACTTCCATTAAAATCCTAACAAACTGGCAGCCTAATTTTTCACTAGTATTCTAAAAACAACTGGAGTTCTGGTTTGTTCTTTATTTGTTGAATCACACTGCACTTTGAGAAATCAGTCTTGAGAGATCGTGCTGTGTTTCCATAGCAATGACTTCAAGTTATAAAACCAACTCTGAAGGCCGGGTCCTGCTCTCAGATGCACGGTGCTTATTTCAATGTATTAAAAAAAGAGAAAAAAAAAACAACAAACCACCCTCTGCAGAGGTTACCTCTATGCGGAGCTAGTAACACACCTCATCAAAGTTTTAAAAAACATCTATTCTAGCTAAATAAAAATGTGTCTTTTACATATTCTAAGTAGAGATAAGATGCAATTTAAAACCAAAACTTATTTTCTAAAAGTGGTAAATCAGATCTGAATGCAACAGCAGACATCAATGTTATCTAATAAAATAGAATTAAGTTTTCTCCAACAGGGATTTTCAGTCCGTCAATGTACATTTTTGCTACATTATAAACTATGTTGAAAGCAGTCCTATGTAATCATTATTAAAATTCTCTAATTATGAAAAGTTCAGTTATACCCATACTTTTAGACAAAAGATTGCAGGAAGAGAACTTGAGTGCTCTGATTACTTCTGAGTATCCACACTGCTTAACTGCTAGGATGAAGGAGAGCGCCGTTCTGGATCACTCCATGAACACTGACAGGCACAGGTCTGGGAACTACTTAAAACTGCACTAGATCTCCTCTGCCATACAGAGGGCAGTTATATTTTTCACATAGAAATGGAAAAAAAATTGTGTGTGCATACATTTGCATACATATATTCTAATATCAGAATTAATTTTTTAAAAGTTCCCATTTTTGAATGTGATAAGCCAGCTTTGAAAAGTAGCAATAACAGAATATACAGAAGTGAATTCTCATCACTTTCAATAAGATCATCACACAGTAAGATAACATAAGTATCTTCTTTCTTGACTCCAGCTTAACAGACTGCACCCTTCTCTTTGTAAAATACTGAAACAATTATGATAGGTGCAAGGTACTTTTACTCCAAATCTACCAGTACGGTGAATCAAGGAATTAATTTTTCAAATTTTTATTATATTAAACTTCTGGATATTCCTTTATTTTCACAGTATTTTTTTAAATGTGACTAAACTGAAGTTTAAAAAATGAAAACTATAGGCGCTTTTTGTTGTATTAGTGTTTCCTCTATCTACACTGCCCAGCTGAAGAAAACAAACACGAACATAGTCTTTCTTCCTTATATTCAATAAATGTGGGAAAGATACATTCCATATACTGTATAGAAGGTGATCAAATTAGATAAACAAAAAAGGCAATAAATACCGTTTCATTGTTATGTCTTTCTTCTTTCTCCTAAATTCACATGAAGTGACACGAAATACCTTAGGAGATATTTTACCTACTAAAATGCAGAAGTACTTCACAGTGTCCTATTATAGTGTCAATTACGGGTACGTACATAAGTTCAAATTTCAAGGATACTCTGTGTTGATTACCTTTTGCATTTCCTGCGACAGGAAATTTTCAGGAAATCATTTGCATCATGGAGCAAACTATTCGCCTTAACTACAGGGAAGAGTGACTTACAAAGCGATACACAAAAGAAATCTAAAATGATGAAATTATTTAACATTTTAAAATACTCTTAATTTATGTACAGAAATATACAAAACTGACTATGTGTGTAAGTTAGCTTTAATTGCTTTCTTACCAATGTAGGTAGTTTGCTGGGAATAACAAGACTTATTTTTCAAATACCAAGAAGGTAATTTCACATTTCTGTGAAACTTAAGTAAAATGGCAACCCTTACCTTCCACAGTTTTTATACCTGAACAGCACAATATACTATCAGAATGCAACAAATACTTCTTTGACCCCATTGTAGTATTCAGTTGTAAACCATTCTCCTACAAGGCTAATTATTTGTGCTCACATCCCTCTTAAACTTCTGTATGAACTGTAAACTCCAGTTTTACTTTGTCAAAATACAGTCACACCTCGGGGCTCAAAGATACCTGCAACACTATGCACTACTGAACTCCCTTAGCAGCCTAATAAGATGTAATACAAATAGGCCTAAAGAGTTCAGGACTATTGTCTGTTTAAAAAAATTGTGATAAGCCTGTTGTTGTCAGTCTAATTAAGTTCTACACACATATTGTAATAGAAAAGTAAAAATTCACTTTCTAAACTCCAATTATTGAAAAAATATTATCACACACTATTTAAATAACAGGTTTTGGGCATATATTTATTGTTCGTGAAAGTTTTCATACATAAGCAACTAGGTTTTTCTGTAAACATCATAGGGAATTAAAAACATCGCTTACTTAAAAGTAGCAGAATCCAGCCTGTAATTTTAATACAATGATATAGTACTTTAAAAATAATTACTTCAGTTATATGCACATATATAAATAGACACACACACGCACTTGTTTTTATATATGCATGTAAGCAACTGCATCTCTGCCACAGCCAGGTAGGGTATTAAAAGAAATGTATTTTTTTTTAATTCATGTTCAATACACAGCAAAGATACACTATCCATTTACAACAAAATCATACCTATACAATATCAAATTAATTTCGGGCTTTTCTGCAGTGCCAATAATCTTGTAGATTCTCTTTACTGAATATTACAACTATGACATCTTAGAAATACAGTCACTTTAGAAGTTTATGCAACATTTAACATGCTGGTCAAAAGTAAAAGATAAAAAAGGAATGAAATATTGACACTATCTGAAGTAGAAAGACGAGGATCAAAACTTGTAAAATACCTTAAGACTGGGAGAGAGATTTTCAGTTTACATTAAGCGGTAAATAATTTGTCTGTAAATACTTTATTTCCTCTTTTTAGGTACACAAGATTCACAAAAAAAGTGCCTTAAATTACAGTACATCTTTGTCCATGTGCCCACAGATACAATCTCCTACTAGAAACACAGTGCTGAAAACACTCCTGTGAAATGTTTTCAAGAGAACCCAAGAGCCATGTGTAAAATGTGTTAATTCCAACTATGCAGAGTGCATACACACCAAGTTTCATAACAAAAATGAGTTCACTAAAGACCCTTCTGCTTCAACAATCTCTTAAGAGACAAATCATTGGCACCTCAAAAGGCACTAGACAAACACGATGAACATCAGCACAGAAACTACACTGACAATAATCTACAGCTTGCCACGGAAATAGTAACAGCTTATGGAAGTATTCTTTCCCTCAAAATTCAGTACAAGTTTATAGATCTGAGAAACATGCACTACTGGGCAAGATTTAATATAAATTCTCTTCAGAGAAGATGTATTAAGCTTCAGTTCTGAGATAGCTCAGAGAACTAAAACAGTTTACTTGATCACAACTGACAGAAGCAGAAATAACATAGATATTATATAGATTTTCTTTTAAAAAGAAGTTCTCTCTTACCACAAAGACTTGCTATTTGTCTCGGAAACCATTTCCCCTCTGGGGATACTCGGTCAGTAGTACGTGATCGATAACTTCAGGTATTTCTACATTTGCAGAGGTATAGCATGGCATGATCTCTATTAAAACTTCCCATAATGTTTCTTGCCTAATCTATATACATGTAGAATACTGCAGACTATAACAAGAGGAGTCAAATACAATTCATCAGTGTAAAAATATTGAAAGTAATCATTACAATATTTTTTTCCAATTAGCCAAGAAATAATAGGGGTGTGAAACCAAAGCGAAATAGGATGTAGATATTCCTTAAATTCCATTTCAGATCTGTAACTTATAATAAATATTCTTTACTCACTCCCAATTTTGGTTGCACCTTGGATCACCTTCTAAATACATTCACCTTCTCCCTCCCAGTGCAACTGTGCACTTTTAACAATCTTATTTCTTTGTAGTTGCACAAATCCTCTCCCACAGACCTATTTTTACTGAAATTTCCAAAAACTATCATGACTGCAGCAGCAGTCCATCAGAAAAACTCTCCATCCCTTATAACAAGAAGTAGCACTAATATTTGCTCTAAATACAGAGAAAGTATTGGGCAGGCAGGGGGGTAGTTCTAGTAGTTGCTATTCCACCATCTCTCCTTAGGATCATCAAATTAAATTCTAAACTCTGAAATACTTTATTGGGTTGCATATTTATATTCTAAAACACATCAAGCACATAAAAATACAGTAAGTGCTCAGGGGCGATTAATTTCTAGGCACTTAATTTTCATTCTTTTCTACAGAAATTCTGTAAATTCTTCTAAAGATCCCATTAGACACCAGTGTGTCATGGCCCATACCACTTCATGGCAAGGGCTAAATGATACCTTTACAGCAATTACAGAAGTCTTTCCAAGTAATGAAGATCCATTACACTGTTACCATAAATTATTTTAAACAAAGATCGATCACCTCAGTTGTACAATACTCTATAACAAATTTCAAATGTGTCTATAAACAGCAACAAAAGGAGCAACTTTTATAGTCACGAAGAAAATAAACTGCCACTGGGAGAAAGTAAGAAGCTGAAAGCTGAGTGCAAGGTTGTCAAGACTAGTAAACTGCTCTGACAACTACAGTGAGAAAAGACCGGAGGATGACAAAAGTTCAAGCAAGGGGAAAACAAAGAGACTTGTCCTTTCAAAAGATTTGATTTCAGAAGATTTTTTTAATAATATAAGCAATATAGATATGCAAAAAAATTTTTTTTTTTAATTTTTTTTTCATTCCCTCACATTTAAAATAAATATATGGGCTCTTTGGGCTATACAAGCATAAACATGTAACAAATTATAAAAACAAATTATGTATAGCTATTTAAGGGACTTACAGTAAAAACATGTAAAACAGTTTCCTTAATAAAGGGAGTGAGTGGTTAACCTAGAAGTGGTAAAAGTCTAGCAAGTGCTTTGTATGTCTCAGACACTATTTTGTGACTGTGGTCATACCTATATCTAGTTCAGTTTATCCACCTGAGCATAAGTATAACAAAATAAGCATTAGTAAACATTTATTTCAGAAGCACTTTGGAGTTTGCAGAAACACAGTAGGAAAATGCAAAATATTATGAAGAGATATTAATAAGATTCCAACAACTCTAGAGGCACACTTCAACACACCAGGCTATATATCTGTCACCCAATTTCTGCATTTTTTTTTCAAGCAGCCATAGGCATTATATGACACCTCATCTCTTTAACAACTGCAGAGAAATAACAAGACAATCAAACTGTAAATAAGTGGAAAATACATAAATAAACCTTTTTCATACCAGAAAGACTCTAGAAAATATTAGTAGTAAATGGTTTATGCTTATGCGGAATGACAAAGTTTTCTGGAAAAAACATGTTGTTTTCTTTTTTGGTTTGTTTTCTTTTTTAACGAGAAGTCCTCACATTCACCTTACAACTTCATGGGCAGATTACTGTGGGAACCGAGTAAAGAGTGGAATTTCCATGGGTCCTGCTGAAATCAATGGAATTCTAGTGGTCACAACAGTTCAGCATATGAACTAAAACACAGGATCAGCACCTGGTATATAAATAATAAAAAAATAACTAAAAAAAGCCACTTTGCTACTGATTAAACACTTGCTGCAAATAAACAAAACACTGCAATTTCTACTATTCCAAAGTTTAGAACTTTACCATGAAGTTGTATGAAAATGCCAAAAAAAGGATTGCTGAGGAGACACATCCACGTGACTTGATCCTTTCAAGCTTCATTAAGAAAACCAGTTAATAATCACAACATTTGAAAGGCGAGATTCCTAGGTCCGAAAGTACTCATTTCCAGCCATACCACAGTATTAAAGGTAATATTGGTAAGGAGCTTATCCAAACAATAACAAGATTTTAGTATCTACTATCCTGAATCCTGGAACGACTAGATGAACTACATGAAAAATAGAAACCTCATATTTCAAATTAAACTAATGGGTAGTTGCTGCCATTACTATCAAACTAGACTGCTCCTAAATCATAAATGGAAAAGCATTTCCTAAAGTTATATTTATTGTAGGACTAGTAAGATATTAACTTTAGAATCTTTAAACATTTTAAAAAAACACATTAGATCTGCCTCTGCAATTAGCAGACAACACATAACAATGGAAGTTTTAGTATATTTTTTTCATCTTTAGGGGTCCTTCCCCCTCAAAAAAATCTTTTCCACTCCCCATTTCAAACTATTTTTTTAAATAATTCAAAGTAACATAGGAAAAAATATGTTACTGGTCAGTATCCAGTAATCTGCACAATGTACCGAACAGAACAAATGGACGTAAACTAGAATTCTTTCAGCAGTTCTTTGGAACTCAATTTTTCAAATACTTTTTTTTTTTTNTTTTTTTTTTTTTTTTTTTTTTTAAGAAAACCCACCAGTGTTGTATTGCACATACCTCTTCAGTGTTTTTACCACAAGCTAGTCATATATCAAGAACCTCCTGTGTGCAAAGGCTTAAAAACAGTAGATGTAGATGATTCCACACATTACAGACATGCATCCTGCAAGAAGCTATCAGGATAAAAATTTAGATTACAGCATCACTTTGATTAGAAACACAACTACAAGAATAAAGGAAGTAAGTATAACTATGCCAAACTTTTGTTCTACTTTGGTCATGTGAAGTTATCCCATGCAGATGTTCCAGAAGCTCAGCATGCAAGTTNTGCAAGTTATGAAGTATAAAAAAAAAAAAAAAAAGACAAACCAAAAACCCAGCATTTTCCCTGAATGTTCTTGAACTACAATATCTTTTAAGACAGAAATCCAATATTGTCATCATCTTTTTACTCTTCAAAATTCAAATTCAGTAGTAGTGCATATACATTCAAGAGATATAATAATTCGAACATAATCTATAATAAAGACATTTAATAACAGAGTTTTCAGCTCTCAGTTTCTTTCTCAATGTATTTAATGCATTAGGAAACAACTGCAGCAGCAGCTCACATAAGCCACTGTTCTTGTTCTTTTCTGTACTTCTCAGACCACTTCTGAGTAAGCTCTAGGTAAACATTTGGTTTATGGGGCTTATAATCAAGGTAAACCACCTGCCCAGTCCGTTTGGGGACAGCTTTTTCAATCTGAGTTCCCTCATGCCATTCATTAAAAGATGTAATAGAAATAATTTCTGGTCGCACCAGAAGGGCTGCACTGAAGGCAGTCTCGTAGTACTTCCCATTGACACGATTGCGGGTGTTGTGGTTGTTCCATGGTCGGATACTGGTATCAATATACCCTGGCCCCACACTTGGAATAAACATTAAGTTGTTGCTGTCACAAAAGGCTTTTAAACTTGCCCAATTATGATGAGATGAGCCATAGGAGAAGCCATTGGTGGCAAAGTACGTGTACATTCCATCAAAGCCACTTCTGTGAATGTCGTGCTTATGTCTTTCTTCTACAAGAAGCGCAATGAACAATGCATCATACGGAGTATTTCGAATAGTCTGGGATCCAGAAACAGTTAGCAGATTTGCCCATATTTCAGGAATTGTTACATAAGAATCATAAACATAAAACATGGGAAGAAATCTGCCTGTGCTGGTCTTATGCCTGTAAAAGGCTGGATGGCCTCCGTATCTATAAAGCAAACAAGTATCATTAAGCAAAAAATTGCCATTTGGAAAATACTGTTTCACAATTTGAACTGAAGACTTTCCCTAAAAACTAATTTAAAAAGTCAGTGCATGAGCTTCAAAACATAGCAATTCATATCCATTTTCAATCCAGTGTTTGCTGAAGTATTAAATAATAAATCCACAAAGAACCTTTAAATTACTACAAATTAGTAACTTAGTGTCAAACTGCGCTATAGGTATTAGTTTTCTCTGAAGGGCAATCCTCTAATTCAGTATGAAATAAGACAGTCTAAGCAGCATTGATAAACAAAACAACTAGAAGCTGTACAGAATTTTTCAAGCTGAATTAAAATCATTGGAGGTCAACATATTAAGCTCTAGATGCTAGGCTGTCACTATGAAAATGTATGTTTAATTTATATATCAGGTAGCTAATCCTTTAACTGCTTTAATCTGAGGTATGATGACTTATGATACTAATGAATGTTGGAAGCAATTTACATTTGAGTATCTATGTAATCATGCTTCAATATTTAAAAAACAGACTTTTAGTTTTATACCACTGAAATATGAACAAAGTTTCTTATATTTTTCTTCAGCCTCAGTACACATTTTATATATTCTTCCAAGCTTAAGATAATATACAGAAGTCCCCTAAACCAGCATGTAACAAACCCAAAAGGAAATAATTCTGAAAACACTCACTTGTCGATGATGTATTTGACATTGTGGTACATACTGCGATCATCTCTATCTTTGTAAGGTTCAATATGAAAAGTGACCTAAAAGATGAAAACGTAGTAAGGGCAACACAAATGTAAATTACTATTGAATAAATGGGAACTGCGTATAATATGAAGCAAGTACCAGTCACTTTAAATATAGTTCTTCTTTACAGAGCCAACATTTTCATTAGTCTATTTTGAGAATAATCCAACCCTAATTCACCTCCTGCACTGCTAATCTTCAGATAAAAGGAAGTTTGGTAATAAAGTAAATATTTCGTTTTTTACATTAAAACAAAACACTGCTTTTGTTTTGCCTAGGCTACAGCCAATAGTAAGCATGCTTCAGAAAATTTAAAAAACTATAGCAGAAACTAGAAACCGAAATCAAATATTATCTATTATAATGTCAAAGAACTGATTAACCAATAAAACATTTTAATATTTAATTTCTAAACAATGTATTAAACTTGCCATAAATAATTCTCCAAGGAGAGTTTTCAGTGTCAAAATAGATTTTAAGACACGGGATATGAAAACTTTAATTTAAAATTTTATAGATTTATCAACAACAATAAGCTCTTGGAACTAAATATAATATAATGCACTGCTACTGCTCTGAATTTCAAGCTTGGAGCTTATGTCATTATTTAACCTATACATGTGAAGTCATTTCAATGTCAAAATGCCATTGTTTTCAAGTATACAATTAAATGGAAGAGTATATTACATTTATCAAAGCTACTAGTTTTTCAGAAACAATTTTAGAGCAGATTGTATTTAATAAAGTCTTCAACAACTCTGCAACAGTAGCAGATTTCCACTGTAGAGCCAGTATCTATCTCTATAGAAAAATACAGTGTTACACTAAATGACTAGGACTGACAGGACAGGTTGAAGAGCACTGTAATTTCATATTTAATTTCCAACTCTCAAAACCAGGCAAATCAAAAGGACGTATCTTTTAGCAAAGTTGCATTTAGCAGACATAACAAATGTATTTTATATGTTGGTTTTGGTCTACTGACACTCCTAACACTTCACTGTGATAACTTATTAGTGCAAGAATGTTTAAAAACATTACAGTGAAGGTAGCATTCCCTGGTAGTATCTATACTGAATGTCTATATTCCAGTAACATTCCAAGCAGTAACAGCAGTTCCACCCATATTCCAATCATTACCACACTATTACATGCATTTTACTTGGTAGCTTATTTCATACTTCAAGCACAAATACAGGCTGGGCAGAGACTGGATCGACAGTAGCCTTGAGGAGAAGGACTTGGTGTTGCTGGTTGATGAGAAGCTCAGCATGAGCCGGCAATGCGCATTTGCAGCCCAGAACCATATCCTGGGCTGCATTAAAAGAAACATGGCCAGCAGGTTGAGGGAGGTGACTCTGCTCCTCTACTCTGCTCTCCTGAGATCCCACCTGGAGTACTGCATCCAGCTCTGGGGCCTCCAACATAAGAAGGACATGGACCTGTTGGACCAGGCGCAGAGGAGGGCCACAAAGATGATCAGAGGGCTGAAGCACCTCTCCTAGGAAGACAGGCTGAGAGTTGGGGTTGTTCAGCCTGGAGGAGAGAAGGCTCCAGGGAGACCTTATAGAGGCCTTCCAGTACTTAGAGGGGGCCTACAGGAAAGATGGAGAGGTACTCTTTATCAGGGAGTTTAGTGATAGGATGAAGGGTAGCATTTTTAAACTGAAAGAGGGTAGATTTAGAACAGATATCAGGAAGAAATTCTTCACTGTGAGGGTAGTGAGACAGTGGAACAGGTTGAAGTTGAGAATTTGTGGATGCCCCATCCCTGGAGGTGTTCAAGGCTAGGCTGGACGTGGCCTTGGGCAGCCTGGTCTAGTGGGAGGTGTTCCTGCCTATGGCAGAGGGGTTGGAACTCGATGATCTTCAAGGTCCTTGCCAACCTAAACCATTCTATGATTCTATGATTTGAAATCAACATGTTGTCTAATTTTAAATCCTTCTTCCTAAAAAGTAAAAAAAAAAAAAAAAAAATCCACAAAACCATACCTTAGATTCTGTTAGCTTTAGATCTGAACCTAAGCAGAAAAAAGGCAATATTGCTTAGGTCTTATCAAAATTCAGTGTAATTCAAAGGGCACTTACAGTTCCTTCTATGACCCAAAAGAAGTGCAGCGTAACAGGACACAGAAACAGAAGCCACCATTACACTACAAGCCCCTTCTTTACACCATGAGTCAAATGTAGTAAACTCTTACCAGGGTTTACTTTCCTAAGTAGTCCTATTTTATGCATCCTAAAAATACTTTACCTTTAGATTATATTTGTGTGCATAATCCAAAATAACAGGCACCAAATCATCAGTTGGTTCTCCATTTTCATCAGCCATACCTGGTGGATACCATGAAAGCACTATCACACCTGAAAATACAAAACTTGAGTTTTAAATCATGTTGTATAACATAAACCATATATGTTACAACATTGTCATGAGTTATAATTACTGTTTGATGTGAAATCTACATAATTCAAATGAGAATTTCAAATTACTTTTTAATCAATTACAGAATCTCAGTATTCTCAGAGTGGATTTTAACTTCTCTTTTTTTAAAAGACAACAAAACAAACAGTGGTAAGATCACTTGCAAAGGGAACAGATCTGTGACCAGTGTCCCCAGCCTAACACTTAGAGCCCTACCCTCCCACTTTTCAGCACAGCATCCTAACTTCCAGGCTGTACCAAGAAGAGGAAACTCCCAACTAAGACATTACAGATACGCCACAGTACAGCCAGAGAGTATCAAGATACCTAGCATTAGAAAACACCCAAGAGATGAGAGCTATGCATGTGATGAAAGGGATTCTTATTTTATGAAACTTTATTTCCCAATATATTTCTGCATTCTACCTTTAGCTACCTTTAGCTTTACAAAACAACCATTTCATACTAGAAGCAGTAACTGTAATCGCACAACTTTCCTTTTTGCTAAAAGCAGTTACTATGCTGTAGTCCACCCTTCCAACCATGTGAAAGTAGGTTTTAAATTTATTATCTAAAAAAAATCCTTGAGTAACTCTCAATAATTTAAGGATGTTACTATTCCTGTCAAAAAAGATGACAAATACAATGTCCCCATGCTGTAAGTTTTCTTGATGCTCTCCATGAGACCAAAAAGAACACATACTTCTTCAGAAAGGCTAAACCCCTCTCTTCTAAAATAAAACACTGTCAGATAAATAAGTTAAACCTTTTAGGTATGTAGCCAGAAATAATGGCAGGAAGAAGTTAAGATAGAAAGAAATACATGAAATGCTGATGCAGGAATATTTTCCTAACAATACTATTTAAAACATGGAAGAATAAGTCACGACATGATTCTTGTTAACCAGGTAAACACTGAAGTACTCAAATCAGGTCACTGAGGTAAGGAAGTATATACTCTAAATTCCATATATTTTATTAATATTGTAACATTTCTGACTAACAATTTCCAAACAAGCAACCCCAAAATTATGAAAAAGAAAGCATAAATTAGAATGAATACACAATCATCTTCTAACATCAAAACCATAAATTTGAGCTCAATATACACAGGAGTAGTTCAATAACCCTCAGCATAGTCTCTCAATATTTTATCAAAAAGAGAATCACAAGCAATAGACACGTTATCATAAGAAATAGTCTGCTCAAGGACAAGAAACATGCAATATTTTACTGCATTTTATCACCTTATCTTATATTTCATACAAGTAAAAAGGACAAAATCCAAATGAGTAAGATGTAAATGACAAACAGAACAGAAGCAACGAACTCAGGTTACACTCGAGGTATCTTCAATACAACTGTCCAGAACCTCTTCTATACCGTTAGGAAACAGAAAAATTCAGGAGACAGAATCGTTCATCAAGGAACCTAAATTCACATTTGTATTGGTCTCTCCCTGAGAAAGACTACTTAATATTTTCTTTCCTGTGGTTAAAAAATAGTTACGTACCATGTCAAGAATCTAAGAAAGGATGGACTCAATGCCAAAAACAGTAGCATAAACATGTTTAAAACCAGAGTACAGTCATTCAAGACAAATGAAGGACTTCAAACTGGACTACCACAAAAATAGGTTGGTGGAAAAAAAAAACAAAACAAAAAACCACCAAGCAATATGAGGAATAAAATCTATTGTAGTAATCTGTTAAATATTAGGAAATTAATAAATAAGGAAAGAATTGTAATATGTAAGAAGAATACAAGGAAGCACTGCATGAGACTCCTGCTGCTCCAACCGCTTACATGCTTTTGATCATTACACAATACTGGCCAAAATAACCACTTACATTTTTCTCCTTTTGTAAGATCCCTGATAAAACCTCAAAAAGGCTAGAAGAAAAATTTTTATTTGACAGAATGTAAAATGCAGGCATGGATTAGACACTGGCTAAGAGACAAAAAGAAGAAACTGTAAACAGTCAACCTCACAGTACACCAAAAATGAACAAAGTATAATTCTTATAGAAAAGATGCAATATTTGAAGTAATGACCTGAGGAAAAAAAGTTGATGATTTATGTTGGTCAAAACTAGACAGAAGAGAAAAAAATTCAAGTGTACCTAAATACATAAGTCAGAATAACAGCAGAAAATAAAAATCACTTTTCACAAATATCAGTAACATGTTATAAAGAATATGTCACAGGAAGCATGAACTTCTCATTCACATTTCTGAGTTTTAAATGGAAAACCAAACTAAGTTACTAAAAAAAACCCAATTTGTTTTGCTAAGTATTTTTCCTAGTATTTTGCACCTTTTCTACCAGCAGACATTTATTTATATAAATTTATTTATATATTTATATATATCTTTATTAGACATTTGTATCAAGAGAATGAGAAACTTCACAGATTCTTCTAAAGCTACAAGTGCCCTCCCTGCTTTCATCACACTCTCATGCATTATTTTGCTTTAGATAAGACTAAAAAAGTGCTTACTGGCAACTAATGCCTGAGATTTCTCTGCAACAGTTTTCCCACTGTTGCTAGTGTTGTTAACGGAGCTATCGTATTACTGGAAATGGTGAGAAATTTCCCATGTTTGTATTAACCCTTGTACAAAATAGAGGTTAGGTTAAAAAACAGGAGAAAACAGTAACTAAGAAGTAAACATTATACAAGTAAACACTACTAATGGGAATATAATAATTACATCAAAACTTAGCAATTAGGTGCATGAAAGAGATGCAATTGAAGGTGATTAGCACTCTGAATAATGCTATGAGCTCTAGTCATGTTCCTCCAATTAGACTTAGAGAAGTTGTTCAGAGTTTAATATGAGACTATATGGCTACTTATTTTAAAGATTATGAACATAAAAAGGACCATAAAGCCGAACAACAAACAATAACACCAAAAATATATGGAACATTCTTATGTATATAGTCCATCTTATTTAAGAAAGGGAACATCAATTTGTATTGGAAAAAAGATACTTTTGGACAAAGAAATAAACTGTAATTAGCTACATTGAAACTATCATACCCGAATTCAAGAAGGTTTTGATTAGACATTTCCATGGCTAATGAGAACACCTATAAATACACTGCATAAAATATAAATTGTATAAAAGCTATAATCCTACATGTGCTTTAACATATGACTTAATACATAATTACTATTACACACAAAGAATTAAAAAAGAAATGCTGCTATTTGAATGGACTGCTCCATAAACACGTTAACATGGTTTACTGAAACCTGTTCTAAAAACTGAAGTATTCATCTCCAAAAATAAAATACACAGACAATATATCCTGGCAATGGTCTCTGTATTTTCTACATATGTTATCAGTGCTTAACAGTAAGTCACGAAACACAGGCACCTACAGGATTACAAATATAGTCCTTACATTTCTGTGCTGTTACACTCATCAGACACAGGCTTTGAAGATGTAGGTTTCACTTGGGGGTTAAAACTCAGAAATACAAAGACATTTACTAGTTTCAGACATTTTCAGAATGACATAGAGAAACGGAAGAACTGGTCAGTTGTTTTCATTCACATACTTAAGGCTGGATAAATGAACAACATGCTGAAACATTAACATTCATTACCAGTTGAAGCGGAACGCATTTGTTTCATGTGGGCTTCTATGACAGAAGGGTCTTTGGAACTGTAAGATCCGAGTTCAGGATAAAAGTTGGCCCCAATGTCGTCAGGAGGATTATGCCTTCCCTTTGGATAATTGTTTGCAATTTTGGGATCCCAGTGTGGCAACAACGGATGGTTCCAGTGAATGTATTTACCATCAAACTGTGGATTCCCAAACCAACTATAGTAGAATATATGAAAGTTATAATTAGGAGAAGACATCTCTTCTTCCAGCTTGTTTACAGGAGGCATGGATGCTTTCATAGCATTGACTGCGATACTATGCAAATTACTGACACGTGTTACAGTATCTCCTTGAATCCTATTTAGTGAGTTCTGTTTATTGTCTAAGAGCACTGTCCGTTGTTGAAGCTCAGGCAACAAACCAAGTCCAAATGGATCCCCAAAGCCAGCTCTGTCAGGTCTCAGAGTCTTCAAAGCCATCATTATGGAGCAAATAAACAAAATAAAAAGCAACAAAATGATGCATGTTCTTCTGCGAAATCTTGCCATGATGTCATAGTTCAGAATCCAAACAGAAGGATTTTGGCCGCAACTGATCAAAAGACAAATATTTTAAAGTCAGATTTCTTAGTACCTAATTCAATAGTATGAAATACTTCATGAAGTTTCTACATAATAGAAATAATGTAGAAACAAATGTGACGCATACACTGACTGTATAACTAACAGTGATTTGCAATGGGGGGAGAGGAACAAAAAACACTTCTGCATTTAAGATTGTGCATCAGGTTCTGAGGCTCTACTGCCAAGGACTCACATATTTTATAAAACATCTTACTTTTGAACATCATTGGTTTTCTAACCCAAATAAATCCCATGAAATAGAAATTCTGGTTACATTATTTCAGAACTATCATGTTTTGACAAGTTTGATAGAAATAGCACAGAAAATAGAAGAAAAAAAGCAGAAGTCATGAAAGGAGAATGATGTAGCAGAACAAGAGTAAAGGACAAAATGGGTATGACAGAAGTACAGCTTATGTTCGGAATACAGGTTTTATTTACTAACCTATTTACTGGCTTCAGACCACCCACTTCGTATTTAGTTAATCAATACATTGACTAAATACTTTGGCAAATTAAACTCAAAACAATGATGCTTTGCAACTTTACAGATCTAAAATTTTAATTTGTTTTCTGAATTATGTAAACAAAAAACCACCATAGCATTAAAGATGTACCTCAACCAGAAAGCCTGTAAATTAGCTGCTGGCATCCTGTTAGTACAATGTCACAGCTACGTGACGCTTCATGTAGAATTCAGGACTAAATTCAAAACAAGAGCAATACACAGCAAGATTTGAGCCCTGAAAGCGGGGGGGGGNGGGGGGGGGGGGGGGGGAAATCAGTATAACAGAATGCCTGATGACTTTATTTATAACTTTCATTCCTGTTCAACATTAAACACAGGAGAGCCAGAGAAAAGGATTAACGAAATTTAGGTTACCACAGAATTATGTGGAACAAGATTATGCATAAAACTGACAACACCAAACTGAAAAATCTTAGAATAAATTTCTGATTCAACAGCCATTAGACACAGCATAGCTGTGATTTTGTATTTCTGTCACTGACCTCCAAATTTTAGAATCTTACTTTAACTTACTGAGATATACATAAGTCATTTTAGAAAACATAAAATATCTCACCTTAGTTTCCTACTACTGTTTCCTTTCCTTAGTTTCCCTTACTACTGTTAAAGTGCATTAACATATAGCTCAGCTGTCACAATTCTCTATTTGTTACTGCTGTGATAATTTTAGAATATGCTTTTTAACAATACAGCCTGAATTGTATTAGCAGTATGATATCACTAAAAAGGGAAGTTCTGCTTCTGTTTCCAACCTTAATCTATTAAATTTTAGTTACCTCTGGGCTTCATTTGGTTTTCACAGTAACGTCACTCATACATTTCAACAGCAAAACCCTGTTAACATCTCAAAAATAAACAACAAAACCCCCCTATGCACTTTTACCTTTAAGTTAGAGAGCCGACTCAGCTGAATGAGTATCACAGTACTAATACAAACAAAAGAGTTGATAGCACAGATGGGGGAAGGGAAGAGGATGAAAGTGATGCTGCTCATTTTGGCCAACTGAATTGTGAAACCATACCTTTGGCTACTGTCAGGTAAAATTATTTACGGCATATATATAAGCATATATGCTTATAATACTTCATTTAAGATTTTTTATTAACAGATTTCACATCACTTTACATCAAATTACAGAGTTCTTTTTCTATAGCTCACAACCTATCCCAAGATCTTAGAATTTTGTCAAAGAGATTATTTGTCCAGAACATTTTTCTTCTAATAAGAACTTAATTTTAAATACATTCAAACTACTTCTACTGTTTTTCCTGACCTTTTCAGTCATCTTTCTAGTCTATCGTGCCACTTCTCCCTGGAAGTTTAACTCAATTTTTGGATTAGACAAACTGAAGTTTTCTAAAGGGTCAGGCTTTTCATTTCTTTTTTTAAAGGGAAACAATATTATTCACCTGGCTAATGTATTCAGTTTTCTTTAATTTAACCCAGATGCTATTGATCTTCATTAAACAACATACAGGACCGCCAGTGATAAATTACTTCTGCAATTATTATTTCATCTCATCTCTTCTGTAAAAAAGAATTCTTGACTATAATGTCTATAATTAGAATGTTCATAATGTCTTTTATTTGGGCTTTCCTATTCCATATTGAAGAAACTGTTCCTTTTTACTCTTTGCTTGACATATCGGCTACTAAATTCCTTCTCTATTGCATAAAGATTTCTATCATAAAGTGCTCTTTCTGAAGTGTCAGGAATTGATCTTAGTGCTCGACATTCTTATTTTAACAAGTATTTTTTGATGGAATATTTATAATGAAAGTATACTAAAACCAAGCAGCATACTTGCTAAAATTTGACTAGCAACAGGACAGACCCTGGTCTACCATGGCATATTATGAACCACTAGTATGCTTATATAGAGGCTCAGCATCAAAGTGCAAAATTTGCGTTTTGGGGAGACATCAGTCTCAATGCTGATGACATAATTCAGCCCTAGCATAGATACCTACAATATAAAAGCTGCATTGAAGAGCTACAGGTTGGCAATGCTTGCATTATGTCATTTAATCTTGTTCAGAGCTACTCTTTAGAGGCAGTGACAGATAAATTATGCTCATCAACGACAGTGCCACAGCAGAACAGTAATATTGGGGAAACAGACTGAGCAAACATGCCATGTGAAACAGCTACCTGAAGTTATGTCTATCCTTGGAACTGGAAAAATCTTAGAACACATTTCTGATTCAACAGCCATTACAGAGTATAGCTGTGATTTTATATTTCTGTCATAGACATTCAAATTTTAGAATTGGACTTCAATTTACTGAGGTATACTGGTCATTCCTACATATTTATGAAGTACCTTGCCTTGGACTGTTGAGTGCACTTGGATCTCACAGCAATTCCCTTTCTCAGTATTAAAAAGTTAGCCTGAATAACTTCAGCTTTATGCAGATTATGATCTCACACACAGACAGTTACTCTGACTCATATGATGACTTGTTAACTAGTAGCAGCTTTTGGATTCTCTCCCAAATTTGTTGAACCATGTTGATGTACCAGCCAAAAAGGTAAGCAGTTCAAAGCTTTCTCTTGCCCAGTGAATTCATTTTAAAAGAACAAAAAAATCCGTCTGTAACAGGTCAGAAGGAAGAATGAGTTAGTTTAGATCACCAGTCTCTGCCTATGGGCAAAGAACAGGTCCAATGCAGAGCAATGCTTTACCAGAATAATTAGGCATCTTCAGCTATTTGTGGATCAGAGACTTCCTGAACAAAAGGTAATTTCTTTGTACAATATGAAAAAACACCTTATCTTTGGAAACTCACCTGCTAGTCTAATTTGATGCCCCAAGTTCTCAAATTAGAAGGGAGAGCAAGCAAGCACTTGTTTACATTTATTCATTATTATTTACATTTTCTACTTCACTAATAATTTAATTGCTTCTATCAGGTCTCTGAATTTTCCTTTAAATTTCTAGTCTGTATATTGTATCCCTATCACTGGACGCTTTTAAATATTTTTGCAGTGTTTCTTTTCTGTACTGTTTCAGCTCCACTAAATCCTTCTCTTCTGAGATTAAGGGAGCACATTTGAATACAGTGTGACTTTCAACATGCATCCTGGACGTAAAATTGCCCTTTTTTGGACTTTTTTTAAATAAAAAAATATTTTGCTCCCTATCTTGTTTCCAAAAACTTCTCCTTTCAATTCAGTTGACAGCTAATGAACACAACCCAACTACAGAATTATTATCATCCCTAAATCTAGCTCCTGAGTGGCAAAAATGAGCTCAGAGGTCATCACCGTCAAATTAAAACTGTTTTCTTCACTCTGTGCATGACACTACATTTTTTTTTAATAAATCTTTTTTTATTATTATTATTATTTTTAATCACCCAATCGCTCCGTACTGGAAAGTCCTTTGGCAAATTTTCCAGTGAAAGGTGCCTGAAGAAGTCAGGATCTTCAGTTAACTCTCTGTCAATGTACTCTTCACTACCACACACGCTTTTCTGAACCATGAGTTGCTACCTTCAGGTCCAGACTGAAAGCACAGAAGTCAATTGATGGCTTTTGGTTTCTCCTTTTATGATTACAGATACTACAATTTCCTTCATTACACGTCAGAAAAATATGAAGCTTTACCATGAAAGGGTAGAACCTATATTGCCATAAAATTCAGTCCCCTTTTCCAAAAAAATCTTACACAGGTTTTTTTTTTATTTTTATTTTTAAGCTGCTACATAGACCTAAAAGCAGAAGATAAATGTAAGTATACTTACTCCTCCATGACTACCTCTGTTCCAAATTAATTTGTTTCTTATATGGTAATAAATAGTATAAAACATCACAGTAGTACAAAATCTCCAGCTGTTCTTCTTAAAACAACTAATACCTCCATGAAAAAAAAAAAGGCATGCATGAAAAAAGCTTAAGTATTTTCTAAACTGTTCTCCAAACTTAATAGCTGGCCTGTCTCAAGGATAACCTCTCCCGTTCAAGCTTGTACTTGACAATGATGGGATTTTTTTCTCCCTCACTGCTGCTCTTTGTACCCTTAAGCTATCCTGCAGGCAAACCTTGTTTGTCCTTTCCACTATATAAAGACAAAAAGAGTACAGAAAGGCAGACAACACAGCTTTTTTTCCCCCCATCACATTTCCCAAAATAAGGATGTTACTTTCATCAGAGAAAAAAAAAAGGGGTTTAATTACTCTAGATCATTTTGGTCATATGATAACTCAAGTTTCAATACCCTGCCTTGTGGGCTGTTTTTTCCAGTTTTACTGATTCCAAAAGAGAAATACACAATGCAAAGAAAGTATGTTCAGATAAAACAGATGCATCCATTTTAGTAAGAACCAGCAAATACTGTAATTTATTTGTTCCGATGTTACTTAAACATAACAAATAAAAGTGCAATACAGAAGAGAGCTCTGGAAATCTGACTTTCTTGATGCAAGGGTAAGGTCAGCCAAAACTCGCTGAGGTTGGTAGCTCATGGCTGGTATCAAAGCTTGATCTCAGCTAAGTTTTCTAAGCTTAGCTTCTGCTAAGATTTCCCAGTTCCAAGAACCTGAAAACTCTCAAGTGACAGATCAGCTCTAGACAGAGCTGAAGCTTCTAGGCCTTCAAAGCCCTTCATTCTGGAGCTACAGTGCAGACATGCACCTAGAAACATTACTTTGGTTCCCAAGTGATTTACCAGGTGAGATTGAGTAAGCTTCCCCGAGGGCTAATGATGACCTGTCCAAACCACCACATTTACATAGCACATTTTGGTCTGGGGAACACAACTAATGTAAGAAAAGCAACAGAGGCTGAACACATCTTCCTTGTGAGAGCCTCGGGAGTGTTTCTAGTATTAGAAAAACTGGGAAATTTCTCACAGTATCTGCATAGGAATAGTCTTCTTCTAAAGACTTTTTTAAAGAGCCCTTGAAAAGCATTAAAGACGGAAGAAGACATTACATATGGCATACAGACACTTTATAGCTGTGCTTCCATACTAAAGATATATATTTTTAAGCACTTCCAATAGTATAAGGTTTCTTTTCGGTCCACCCAATTTATAAAGAGGTATTTGAAATATGGCAATTCTAACATGGATAACTATAACGCTCACAAAACAGGGAATGTGATTTCTTTTTTTTTCGCTAACCTGATCTGAATTTAAGAAAGACAGCAGCAAGAACAAAACCCGATCCTGCTGCGTTTTCCTTGTTCTAAACGTGGTAAGACAGCCTCCAGCACTAAATTATATTTAACATAGAAGAGCTTTTGGTTTCAACACACCAGCGTTCCCCTACTTTGACAGGGCACTGACACACACACCCCTAGCTTTGAACGGCTGTGGACCATGCAAAGAAAGCAACCTCCAGCCTCCTCCTCCTCCTCCGGGGGGCGACCCGCCAGCCAGCCGTGCCGGGGCAGCTCACAGCCAGGGCAGCAGCAAAAGCGAAGCTGTTCGACGAGAGCTGAAAGTAAGAAAGGGGGAGCCGAGCCAGCTGGCCGCCTTGTCCCCTGCCCCCCTTGCAAGCCACCACACCACGGGCCTTCAACACTTTCCTCCCAACGCTGCCCAGCCCCCCGCCAGAAGCCGAGCGTCTGCCGCGGGGCCAGAGGCCCTGGCGGGAGGGAGAGCACCGCACAGAGGGCGTCCCCGGCCCCTCCGATAACGGCCGCGGGCGCCTGTCCCCCTCCTCCCCCGGCCTCTCTTTCCCCCGAGGAGCGCCCGGCCCGGCCCGGCCCCTCTCCTCGCTGCCCCTTCTTCCCCAGCTCGCAGCGCCGCTGAGGCCGGCGGAGGGCCGGCAAAACGGGTGCTCGGCGGGCCACCACCACCGCCGCCGCCGCCGCCGCTACTCACCCGCCTGAAGCAGGGGCGCTGCCCGCTGGCCAGTGGGGCAGCCGGCGGCGGCCGGGCAGGCCGGGGAAGGGCTCTGAGGCGGGCCCGCACCGCTCCGCCGGGGCCGGTGCGCATGCGCCAGGCGGCGCGCATGCGCGGGGCGGCGGGCGGGGAGTGTGAGGGAAAGGAGGGGGCGGTCCAGGGCGGTCCTCTGTGGGCCGAGCGGTGGCCGGTGGCCCGTTAACCCGCGGCTGCGAGGCCTCGGCACTGGCTACCGCAGGCTTACCAGGGGAGGAAAGCCGAGCCCGTCAGCCTGCCAGCGGCCGGGTGGTCGCTGGGGCTCCCTGCCTTTTGCTTCGGTGAGGAACGGGAGCGAGAAGCTGCGTGTTAGGCGTCCTTGGGCTTAGAAATAGCCACTTTTTTCACTCCAGAGGCCTAAAAGTTGTTCAGTTCCTTAAAATTCTTTGCGGGATGTTTGGTTGCTTTTCAGCTAGGGAGGAACTTGACCAGTGGTAACGGCTGAATAAAGCCCATGGCCTAAATCTGTTGGCGGTGATTTATTTGGACCCTAAATTATAGTCAGGTGTTCAAGGTGGTAGTGCATGGGGAAAGTCAGTGGGTTGGGGTGATTGCCAGTCTGTGTACCACGTCAGCTAGATGGGGGTAAATCAGGGGAAAAAAAAAAATCATGGGTAGAAGTGTGATAAGTACTCCTATTAGGCAGTCATTTT
Organism: Anarhynchus alexandrinus; assembly: GCA_008711295.1. NCBI lineage: Eukaryota > Metazoa > Chordata > Aves > Charadriiformes > Charadriidae > Anarhynchus > Anarhynchus alexandrinus. The sequence continues at coordinate 1,396,815 of VUYV01000141.1, read as the reverse complement.
GTAATTGCATATATATAACTGCAATAATGTAAAAATGGTTTCACTGATGTTTTGTAAGCAAACATTTCATGTGTGCTTTACTCTTTCTTTTTTGCAAAATAGTGAAAATGGGCTATGAATAATTGCCATATTTAGATCAGTAACCAAATCACTGGAAAAATCGTTTTCTACTGTAACATCAGAAGTCTGTCAAGAAGAACACTTGTTGATGAGCACTCTGGACTGACTCAATGCAGATTGTTGCACTAGGTAAACAGCACGGTTTCCCCATAGAATGAAAACATTTCTTCCCTTTGCTGTATGAAAAGTGACTATAATGAGTTGGATCCCTGTGGTGTAGTTTGCCTGATTACTTTTTTTTTTTTTTATAAGAATCTCTCTAAGCCCTGAGAGAAACAGAGTACAAACAGTGACCAGAATTGTGGTTTCATTAAAATCAATAGCAAAACTCTCATTGATTTCAACAGAGGCAATATTTTGCCTCATATGTGGATGAAAAGACTTGGAATGAGTGTTTCATGCTGTAGATATAAACAAGATAAACAAGTAAATTTAACAGCTCCCGTGGTTCTCCTTGAGTTCTGAGAAAAATGACAGGCAGAATTGTTGCATGATGTTTTCTTTATGCTGTCTGAATGCTCTGATAGGAAATACATTTGCAGTAATGCTTATTTCTAATAATATTTCTTGTGTGTATCTGAATAATTTCATTATGTTGTAAGTGATTCAGGAATGTCATGCCTTAATAATAAATGAGTTGGTATATGAATGGACTGGAGATCGAAATTAGAAAACATGATATCCATATCTTTTCTTCACAGCAATATAAAATTTTTCTTTTATTGCATTTTCTTTCTTTCATTGTCTTCTTTCTCGCTTTTTCCTGTTTTTCTCCTCTTTCTTTTTTCTTCTTCTTTTCCTTCTCTCTTTCAAAGTAAAAGACAGTATAAGGGTGCTCTTCACTTCTGTTTTATGGAGGACATAACTAATTTTCACTTTCTCTTTAGCATGTGGAAGAACTCCTACTGGAACCAAGAAAGTTTGTTTGAAAATAAGATAATCAGAAACATAAAGAGTGGAAAAAGTAAATCTGAAGCTTCATTTGGTCATGTTCCATTAAGAGTACCTTTTCACAGGATAAAAATTTACTAGTGTTAGGAAATAAACAGAAAAAAAATGAATGCGTTTAATCAGAGGGAAAAAAACCCTCAAATTTGTTGTTCTGACAGTTCTATTATGTTGCAACATTTTTGCTGAACAGACTGAATCTACTGGCTAAGATTTAAAAAGGCAACAAACCAAAACTGTTACATCACACAGTTTCCTCCAAGCCTTTCTTCATAATGAGGAAATTAAGTAATTATATTTGGTTTAATTTTAGGTGGAACAAGGAGGTTAATATGATTGTGGTAATGTTATTGGTTAACATTCTTTTTTAATGTCTTGCATTATATTTCTTGTTCCTTCGTGGTCTTATGCTTGCTTATTTTGTTGTGTTAGATCAAGATGTACCTTTCCCTAGCCTGCCTTCAGTGTATATCCTTGTCTTTCCTGTAGCTTCCATAATTTTCTCTTCCATTATATCCTCTATCTTATGTATATAATAGCTGCAATAGACTGTTCTGCCTTCAGAACAAACACAAAAGAGGGAATAGTCAATACTTGTAGCCTTTCCTTCTGTTCTCAATAGTCCTATCTATCTGTTTCAAAATCATGAATCTCTCTATTTTCCTTGCAGTAATCATTCTTAATCCAGAGCTCCTGGTTTCATGAATCTTTGCCACTTTATCTGATACATAGCCACCTCTTTGAATCCTCCTCCCCAGAGCCTCTTATTGCCGCATCCCACATTTTCCCAGACGGAAGCTAAAGACAACCTTGCTTTTGTGCCACAAAAGGTGGCAAACTGCCGGTCTGTGCTTCACTCAGTTTTCAACAGCAGTAGAGATACTATGATATTTTGGTGGGATTTGGATAACTATATGTCTGCTTCTTAAAAGTTTTGAAAGGTAATTTTGAAACACTAAAGACCGATCATGCAGATTGATGAGCAATGAAAGCTTTGATTATGAAGACTTCAGTAGTGCACAGCCAGGTTACCTGACTGCTGGACAAGTGTAGATCTTCAAGCTGTGAATATAAACAAGCCCTACTAAAGTTCATACTCTTTTTCTGTCATGAAACTAATCCCTGGATTTATTGAATGGTTCGCTAAACTGTTGTGTGTATTAGAGATTTGTTCCAGCCTTTCAGAAGTGAAAGTATTCTATACATGTAGAAGTTATGTCTAAAGTAATTTTGGAATTTAGAAAACCAGTGTTTCTCCTTAGAAAACAGTGGGGTTTGCATATTTTATATTTGTGTTGTGAAATTAAAAAACAAAACAAAACACCTAGAAAACCCCAAACAAACAAAACCAAAAAAAACCCATGATAAACTAGAAAAAAGGTTGGAATTAAAGCCATTGGAAATGTACTGTACTCACCTCATAAAGTTCCATTTACTTTTTGTATGTCTAGGCAATGTATGCAAGTAGAAACTTCCTTTACTTACAGAGAGAAATAATCTAACGTAGCTAATAACTTTATGAGGCCAAAATGTTGTATACTTTGTTAATACAGGAGTGCCTACCAGGCTTATTGAACTTTGTGCTGTTGTGTATATTGGATTTGTATGAAGATTATTCATATATATTGCCCATCACTTATGTTAGCATGTATTTCGATGTGCTTTTCCTTTCTTTCTTTCATTTCTTACTACGTTTTAAGACCTTTTCTGGAAAGGTATAGCCAGTTAAAATGTAACTCTAATACTCTTCTGTTCAAAGTAAAGTTATATAATATCTTAAAGGGTGAGGGGAAACAATTTTTTCTCTCTGCCCATAAAGAAAATGGTGCAGAAAGAATTTACATATTGTTTTCAAGATTTTCCCTGGAGTACTTATCAATCTACGGATATATTTGATTTGGAGTCTCATCTCCTTCAGAAATTAGAAGGCTCATTTGTGCTTCCTCTCAGATTAAATGAACTGTGATGAGACAATGATGTTTTCTTCTTCTAGCAGAAAATGTAATTCAGCCTAGGTAGTCTTGTGCACTGTTTTTTTAATTTTTTCCTTTTTCTTTTTTTTTCCCCAGCCATTGCAGCAGAAGAAATAGTTCTTCAAAGGAAGATGAATGTTTAGATGACAGGGTGATATACGCTTTAAAAATACCTGAGTTAGGTGGTATTGCCAAGAATAGGAGCCAAAGCAAGGGAGAGTTTAAAAAAATATGACACACTTAGCCTGAGGGTACTCTTTAGAAACATATCCATTTGGATTCAGAGTGTTCCAATACCATTTAAGCATCCTTAGTTGGGCTTGTATGAATAGAGGAAATAATTAGCTGAATAATATTTTTTTCACACTTATCATAGATTCATAGAATGGTTTAGGTTCAAAGGGACCTTAAAGATCCTCTAGTTCCAACCCCCCACCCATGGGCAGGGACACCTACTGCTAGACCAGGTTGCTTAAAGCTCCATCCAACCTGGCCTTGAACACTTCCAGGGATGGGGCATCCACAACTTCTTACCACCCTCAGGGTGAAAAATTTCTGATATCTAATCTAAATCTACCCTCTTCTAGTTTGAAGCCATTACCCCTTGCTCTATTGCTACATGCTCTTGTAAAAAGTCCCTCTCCAGCTTTCTTGTAGGCCTCCTTCAGATACTGGAAAGCCACTGTAAGGTCTCCCTGGAGCCTTCTCCAGGCTGAACAACCCCAACTCTCTCAACTTGTCTTCATAGGAGAGGGGCTCCAGCCCTCCAGCCCAAAGAGTAATCTAGCATTTCAGTTGCTAGTCATGCATTAATGCATACAAAATTCCAGAAGAAATAAGTACTCTTCATATTGACATACAAGGCCATTTACGTATAAAATGCGAACACACATGCATAGATTTCTTTTACTGTATGTTCAAACAGGCTGTAGTCCTGCAGTTTTAAGAGGCTCCATTTTAGAGTGCCAATTACATTTCTCAAGAGACAGCAGCCTAGTGATTTTGTTTTGTGGTCAGGATAGCTCTGCAGGATTAAAAAAGTTCTGCTAGTCTTATAAGGGACCCAGTGAAGACTGAGGCTGCATAACCCACTGCAGAGTTAAACAAATTACCACCAGTGTTCAAACCTGTGAGGTTCACAAGGACCAGGTGCTTAATTACTGCCTATACACATAAGTATTATCATAAGTAGTATGACTTTTTTTTTTTTGTGGAATATCAGTGAAGAAGATGTGAAAGTATCAAACAATGTGCTATGTTTGCAATTCCAACATTTTACTAGCTTTTATTTTAGGAATAAATGAAGCACTAATAAATTTCATATTGAGACAACTAACTCTCATACAAAGTCTACTGCATTTTCATTTTGACCACTAGGTACATGATTAATGTATAGGTGAATGAATAGTAACAAATGTACAATTTGTGACTTTTTTTTTAAAGGATTGATGGTTGACATAAATTATTTGTCTCATTTCCCAGTAAACAACACTTTTAAATTTGTGGTCATATATTAAGCCTAAGTATTGATTCAAAGTAAGTCAAAGGAATGCAGTATCTTAAACCACCAAAAAGTATTGCATGGCCTGATAATCATAATTTAGCTGTGATGACAAAAGGCTACAAAGAAATGTGTATTATACCTAATCAGGCTGCACTGTGAAAGGTGGTGGCATTGAAGGAGTCACAAAGGAATGGGGGGGGAATATGTGGAATCTTCCAATAGTGAAACTTCCAATAGTGGAAGTACTATGAAGAACAGATCTTCCTCATAAGGAAAAGAAAAAAGATGTATTTGTGTTAAAAATTTTCCTGCCTTCCATTCCAGTTAGTTTGAGCTCATAAGATAGAATGGGACCCATTTTTATTACAGTGTTGTTCTATAAAACAACATCGTTTCCATCTGTATATCTCTGTAGATGTAATTGAGATGCATAAAACATTAGGTGCATATTGCTGACATAGAATCCATATTGTTCTTTTAGCCATTCTCTACACAAGCTGGAGCTGAAGAGCTATTCTACCTACAAAAAAAAACCCTTTTCATGTATTGGGGGTCTCATTTTGAAACGTTGTTAGAATTTGGAGTAGCAAAGCAAGATCATGAGACCAGGATACATTAAGAAGGTGCATCACTTCACACAAATAACGGTTTGTACTGTATAGCCAAGCATTAGTGCCTGGAAGGTTGCCAAGTGAGTGCAGTAATTTCCGCAATTATGCAGTTAAAACTGTCTGCACCATGAAGGCATCTGATTAATTTGAAGATCTTATTGTTTTATGTGATGAGAGAGGGATGAACTCCAGGCAGTTAGTGTTACACTCAAGACTGTAGGCAAACTTGGCAGCTGATTTATCACGAAGAGAAAAGGAAACCTCACTGAGCTAGCAAATGATCAAGCGCTGTGGCTTTCATTATTACAATCACTAATGATTTTTGACGTTAGATTATTGACAGAGCATGATTCTCCATTGGTCAGTGCTTCTATAATAATAACAATAATAATTTATTACCTGTAGCACCTAATTGGATGAAAGTGCTTCTCAAAATAGATGAAAAGAGATACTGCCTGTCCTGAGGGCTTAGAAACTTCTCAAGCATGTTTCAATGTGGTGTGAGAAGTGAGAGGTAGTCGCAGGCCATTAATGGCTTTATCCTGTCTTACTGTCATTTTAATAGCGGTATTACCAAAAATGTAATAAACCACAAATTTTAGTTGGCTAGCTTCTTGTAGTATCTGCAAAATAAATTGGTCTGAACATGAACCTTAATGGCACTGGAGATCAGCTCAGGAGAAAACATATGTAGAATATTGGAAAGTATAGACAATTGCATGGATGAGTGTGGAAGCTGGTAGCAAAGTGCTAATCAGGAGCACAGATTTTGTGCAACTTTTTTGTCCTACTAAAACAAATGCAATAGTCAGGTATGTAGTTATTTCTGGTTTACTGTCAGGGAGCAATAGAGCAATACTGTCAAAAGGTGACATGCCAGTTGGTGCTCACTTGGAAATGTTTAGATGATTTGATTTTTCTAGGAATAGAGTGTCCTTCTCTGGGGAAGAACACCTTTCTTTAGTATCTGTAATGAAACATCCAGACTGCTCACTCTTAAGAGTTATTGTGTGACTCACTTTCTGCCCACTTCTTAAAAATCAGTTTATGTGAGCAAGGAAGTGAATCAAAATACAGGTCACAGCATAGATGATGACTTGAAAATCATTTTACAGTCACTGATCTTCTATTGTAACGATAGTTAGTCTTGCCTAATGATATGGTATTATGCTGCAGGCAATATGGAGGTTGATTGGCAACTCTGATGAAGGGCTGAATTCCTCACAGGAAGTCACTGGGGATAAAACAAGCACGTCTTAGGGAATAAATATATCCCTTGATTAAAAACAATTCAGTACGTTTCATAACTTTTGCAATTTTCATACAAATAAGTAGAAGATCATGAGAAATTACACTATCTCTTTTGCTAAGGCAGAAACCATTTTAAAAAACATTTAATCCACAGGAACCAGCAGAGGTTCAGGTAGGCTATGAAAAACTAACACAACTGTAAAAGTGTTCAAATAAGCTCCTCAGCTGTAGGCATATTTCCGCCTCTACTCTTTGTTCAAGGGCATTGCTTTACATGAGCTTGTAGTATGAGACCTGCACAGGTGATTAATCCTACTATCTTGAAGGCGTGTTAGGGAGTAGAATACTTGATAAACAGAGCCACGGATGCGCATCATGGTTTGTATATGGATTTGTTATTTTCTTTTCCAAGGATGTTTTAGTATATGCTTTTAAAACAAAACAAAACAAAAAAAACCCAAGCAAACTCATTTAATTAGCACAAAAAGATTACTGAATCAAAGAGAATAATTTATAATCTATCTTGCAAAATGGTATCACGCAAAACGGAAACAATGGGGCACAAAGTGGGAGATAAAAGGAACAGTATAATGTTAGCACTGATACATTTCAGTTGCTGCTTTCTGAAAGTTAACCTTGAGATTTTTATGGCCTTGTAGACTTCTGTTGTGTTAATTTGTGACTAAAAGCAAGAGATGCCTGGAAACAATTGTTTGCCTAAGCCCCATGGGAAACATGGGGGAGGAAAAGAAAGGCAAATGATAGTTCACAATATTTGCTTTTCTTTGTGGCGTTTGAAGGGACCCAGTCTCCAGCTGACTCTGAAAGAAGAAAATAGAAAACTATGTACAAATTTTATATATGAAACATGATGTGTTTTATAGATAGTGATTCTTTGTGTACTGATTGGAATCGGAGGTCAAATGCACATTTTGACCATCTTCTTTATGAGTGGTTAACAACATGCTGGGAACTAAGTTACATAACAGTGCACTAGAAAATAGCTCAAAGAAAAAGCCCTTCTATTTCTTAACTTATAATGCATTATTTATCAGAGAAGCCTGATGGACTGTAAGCATTAAAATTTTAGGGAGTAGAAATTATCTTTTTTGTTCTGTACATGCAAGCTATGTAGAATAATTAGGTTTTAAACCTTAATTATAGCCTGCACGGGCTACTGAAATTAGAATAGTGTGTTGTACAAACATGTTTTTCCATCAGGATTTCCCTTCAATACTCCTGTTTTTAGCCTGAAGTAGAAAATATTACTTCCAAGTCCCTAGTCATTCTGGTTTTGGAAAGTGTTTTAGATAGTATCTGTACTAGCTTAATTTACCTCCACTGCAGCTATGACAAAAATATCACCAAAAGATTTTTAAAATAAATTATTTGCACACAGTCTTGTGATGTCTTTTGGTTCAGTACTTTCAATCCTGAGATGTTGCTGTTTTACCAGGAGGCAGTAGGAATCTTGTGTGATGCACTAAAACTTTATCAACCCTTCTTGAAGAGGCATAAAAAATAAGTAATTATGGAAGAACTTCCTTGTGAGGTCACCAGAGGCTCAAGGTTTGGATTTAGTTACTTAAACAAAGACACCCAGTGCCCTCTAAGACGCACTAGGTTAGCGACAGACCTCCAGTAGGAGATGGGTAGGTTCAGGAGAGTGAGGCAGAGATAGACTACTGGAATCGCGCCCTACCTTCCGTGAAACAGGCCCAACGGGCAGACAGGACACATGATATGGAGGGTTCCCTATCATCTCTCTGCCTGGCTGAACACAGTCACTTAAGGGACAGGGGGCAACGGCGACAAGTTCCTGCCCAGCGCAGCAGGCAGGTCTCCTCCATGACTACCCCACCTTCCCAAGTGCCTTTGCCTAAAAGGTACAAGGGTCTGCAAGTGGAACTGAACAATAACGAGGACAATGGTTCATCTAGCTTGGAGGTGTCACCGGGGTTAAGTCGGGCCTATGCCCTTCCTCAAAACTGCTTCCATAAAGAAAAAGAGATGGGTCATTGTCATAGGATTCTCCCTTCTGAAGGGAGCAGAAGGCCCCATATGCAGACCGGACCCACTTCTTGGAGAAGATTGCTGCCTCCCTGGGGCCAGAGTTAAAGATGTGAAGAGAAAGCTTCCTACCCTGGTATGGCCCTCAGGTTACTATTCATTATTGATTTTTCAGGTAGGCAGCGATGAAACAGCAATAAGAAGTCTGAGGTCAATCAAGAGAGACTTCAGGGCCTTGAGATGACTGGTTAAAGAATCAGGAGCACAAGTAGTGTTCTCTGTCCTTTCAGCTGTAGGGAATGATGAGGGAAGAAACAAGAAGAGCCAGCAGATCAGTACCTGGCTCCAAGCCCGCAGGACTTCATGTTTTTTGATCTTGGGTCAGTTTATATGACACCAGGCCTGCTGGCAACAAACAGGGTACACCTGTCTCAAAGGGGGAAGAGATCTTTGCACAGGAGTTAGCTGGGCTCATTAAAAGAGCTTTAAACTAGATTTGAAGGGGGAAAGGGATAAAACCAGGCTTGCTAGAGATAAGCCTGGGGGATGCACGACAACGTTTGAGGGATGGTGTGCTAGCAGGGTGTGCTAGTGAGGTCCTTCGGTCTGCGTCTCAGTGGAGGTAGTGGATGGAGACCCATGTGGCAGCAAAGACACAAGGGTTATTGGTGTGTTAGAAACCATGGAAGCACCTGAGAACGGTCACATAGAAATTAGGGCATCTCCCCCCAGAAAGGTGGTGGGATCAATAGCCCAACTGAAGTGCTTCTACATCAATGCATGCAGCGTGGACAATAAACGGGAGGAGCTGGAAGCCATTATGCAGCAAGAAAACTATGACATAGTTGCCATCATGGAAACATGGTGGGATGACTCATATAACTGGAGTGCTGTAATGGATGGCTATAAACTCTTCAGAAGGGACAGGCAAGGAAGGAGAGGCGTTGCGGTAGCCCTGTACGTTAGGGAGTGTTTTAATTGTCTAGAGCTTAATGATGGTGATAACAGGGTTGAGTGGTTATTGCTAAGAATCAGGGGGAAGGCCAACAAGGCAGATGTCATGGAAGGAGTCTGTTATAGATCACCCAACCAGGATGAAGAGGCAGACAAAATATTCTATAAACAGCTGGGAGAAGTCTCAAGATTGTGAGCCCTTGTCCTCGTGGGGGACTTCAATTTACCAGATATCTGCTGGGAATAAAAAACAGCAGAGAGGGAACAGTCCAGGAGGTTCCTGGAGTGTGTTGAGCATAACTTCCTGACACAGCTGGTGAAGGAGCCAACTAGGGAAGGTGCCCTGCTGAGCCTGTTGTTTGTGAACAGAGAAGGACTTGTGGGGGATGTGATGGTTGGAGGCTGTCCTGGGCATAGCGATCATGAAATGATAGAATTTTCAATTCTTGGAGAGGGGGTTCAGGAGAACTGCCACCTTGGGCTTCTGGAGGGCAGACTGTGGTCTTTTCAGGAGCCTGGTTGACAGAGTCCCTTGAGAGGCAGTCCTGAAGGGCAAAGGAGTCCAGGAAGGCTGGACGTTCTTCAAGAAGGAAATCCTAAAGGCACAGGAGCAGGCTGTTCCCATGTGCTGAAAGACAAGACGGCAGGGAAGAAGACTGGCGTGGCTGAACAGAGACCTTTGCTGGAACTCTGGAAAAAAAGGGGAGTTTATGGCCTTTGGAAAAGTGGGCGGGCCACTTGGGAGGACTACAAAGATGTAGTGAGGCTATGCAGGGAGAAAATTAGAAGGGCCAAAGTCCAACTAGAACTTAATCTGGCTATTGCCATAAAAGACAATAAAAAAAGTTTCTATAAATACATTAACAACAAAAGGAGGGCTAAGGAGACTCTCCGTCCTCTATTTGATGCAGGGGGAAAACAGTGACAAAGGATGAGGAAAAGGCTGAGGTACTTAATGACTTCTTTCCCTCAGTCTGTAACAGTAAGACCAGTTGTTCTCTGGATACCCAGCCCTCTGAGCTGGAAGACAGGGACAAGGAGCAGAATGAGGCCCCCACAATCCAAGGGGAAATGGTTAGTGACCTGCCACAGCACTTAGACACACACAAGTCTATGGGGCCAGATGGGATCCACCCAAAGGTACTGAGGGAGCTGGTGGAAGTGCTCACCAAACCACTTTCCATCATTTAGCAGCAGTCCTGGAAAACCTGGGAGGTCCTGCTTGACTGGAGGTTAGAAAATGTGACGTCCATCCACTAGAAGGGCTGGAAGGAGGATCCGAGGAACTACAGGCCTGTCAGTCTGACCTCGGTGCCTGGTAGGGTTATGGAGCAGATCATCTTAGTGCCATCATGCAGCACATACAGGACAGCCAGATGGTCAGGCCCAGTCAGCATGGGTTCATGAAAGGCAGGTTCGGCTTGACTAATATCCTCTACTATGACAAGGTGATCTGCTTAGTGGATGAGGCAAAGGCTGTGGATGTTGTGTACCTGGACTTTAATAAAGCCTTTGACATCGTTTCCCACAGCATTCTCCTGGAGAAACTGGCTGCTTGTGGCTTGGATGGGCGTACTCTTCACTGGGTAAAAAACTGGATGGAAGGCCAGGCCCAGAGAGCTACGAATGGAGTTAAATCCAGTTGGTGGCTGCTCACACATGGTGTTCCCCAGGGCTTGGTATTGGGGCCAGGTCTGTTTAATATCTTTAGCAATGATCTGGACGAGGACATTGGGTGCACCCTCAGTAAGTTTGCAGATGACACCAAGTTGGGCAAGAGTGTTGTTCTGCTTGAGGGTAGGAAGGGATCTCGACAGAGGGATCTGGACAAG
>VUYV01000141.1:1304126-1381333 GCA_008711295.1 Anarhynchus alexandrinus | reverse complement strand
AGGAGGATCCGAGGAACTACAGGCCTGTCAGTCTGACCTCGGTGCCTGGTAGGGTTATGGAGCAGATCATCTTAGTGCCATCATGCAGCACATACAGGACAGCCAGATGGTCAGGCCCAGTCAGCATGGGTTCATGAAAGGCAGGTTCGGCTTGACTAATATCCTCTACTATGACAAGGTGATCTGCTTAGTGGATGAGGCAAAGGCTGTGGATGTTGTGTACCTGGACTTTAATAAAGCCTTTGACATCGTTTCCCACAGCATTCTCCTGGAGAAACTGGCTGCTTGTGGCTTGGATGGGCGTACTCTTCACTGGGTAAAAAACTGGATGGAAGGCCAGGCCCAGAGAGCTACGAATGGAGTTAAATCCAGTTGGTGGCTGCTCACACATGGTGTTCCCCAGGGCTTGGTATTGGGGCCAGGTCTGTTTAATATCTTTAGCAATGATCTGGACGAGGACATTGGGTGCACCCTCAGTAAGTTTGCAGATGACACCAAGTTGGGCAAGAGTGTTGTTCTGCTTGAGGGTAGGAAGGGATCTCGACAGAGGGATCTGGACAAGCAGAATCAATGGGCCGAGGCCAACTGTATGAGGTACAACAAGGCCAAGTGCCGGGTCCTGCACAAACACCCCATGCAACGCTACAGGCCTGGGGAAGAGTGGCTGGAAAGCTGCCCGCTGGAAAAGGACCTGAGGGTATTGGTTGAAAACTGGCTGAATGTGAGCCAGCAGTGTGCCCAGGTGGCCAAGAAGGCCCACAGCATCCTGGCCTGTATCAGGAATATTGTGGCCTGCAGGACTAGGAAAGTGATCGTCCCCCTGTACTTGGCACTGGTGAGGCCCCACCTTGAGTGCTGTGTTCAGTTTTGGGCCCCTCACTACAAGAAAGACACTGAGATTCTGGAGTGTCTCCAGAGAAGGGCAATGAAGCTGGTGAGGGGTCTAGAGCACAGGTCTTATGAGGAGCAGCTGAGGGAACTGGGGTTGTTCAGTCTGGAGGGAAGGAGGCTGAGGGGAGACCTTATCGCTCTCTACAACTACTAGAAAGGAGTTTGTAGTGAGATGCATGTTGGTCTCTTCTCCCAGGTAACAAGTGATAGGATGAGAGGAAACGGCCTCAAGTCGTACCAGGGGAGCTTTAGATTGGATATTAGGAAAAATTTCTTCACTGAAATGGTTGTCAGTCTTTGGAACAGGCTGCTTACGGAAGTGGTTGAGTTACTATCCCTGGAGGTATTTAAAAGATGTGTGTATGTGGTGCTTAGGGACATGGTTTAGTGGTGGACTTGGCAGTGCTACGTTAACAGTTGGACTTGATGATCTTAAAGGTCTTTTCCAACCTAAACGATTCTATGATTTTTAAGTAATGTCATTAGAAATTTGCAAAACTAATATGATAAGGTATTTTTCAGAATTAATTATATAATATTTCAGACATTAATGTTACATCCTTCTTTAATTTTCAATCAGTTTTTTAAAATTATTTTGGCCTTTCCTACTAATGAAAACAAAAACCCGTTATGTTTTTTTGAAGCCAAATTTGGAAAATCTACATTTTATGTAGTAACTTAAAACATAAAATTTAAAATATCTTTTTTTTTTTTTCCTAGGAAAAGCCAAAATGTTCTGATATGCTGGTAAATGCATCATGTATTTTTGTTTCTTCCTAAAATGAATTATCAAAATAAATCACAAAGTTTCAACAAAACAGGCTCTGTTTAAAAAAAACAAAACAAGCAAAAACATATTCCACTAAAGAAAGGCACTGTTTGGAAAATGGTTCCTCAGTTGGCTCCCTTAGTTACATGAACTTATAGAATTGGTATCTAAGTAGTCAGAAAATATTTTCTGTCAGTTCTAACCAGTGGCTTCATTACTTTTATACTTAACATGTTTATTTTGTGCTAAATACAGGCTCACCTTTCATTATTATTTTTAATTCTTCTAGTTTGCTGCTAATTTAATAGCTTTATGATATCATTATAGCAAGGTGTTATCAGACAATAGAAGCTAGGAGGTGAGTTCTATCTAGGAGGTGAGTTCTCTTTTATTCAACAGCACGTGAGGAGGTTTTTAATAATACAAGGAGCTATCACAGATGATTACACTAATGTCTGTCTAGTCTGGTATTCCAGCTGTACTGGTAAGTACCAGAAATTCTGTAGGAAGAAATCAAATTCCCTGTTATCCAAACGAAGTCTAAGAATATTTTTCATAAATCCTATAACAAATATATGGCTTATGTAATGAAAAACTTGAAATGGCATTTTATTTAAATGAACTTGCTATTTTAATCATAGATTCTAGTTTTTACTCTTTTTTGACATTGAAAGATTTCTGATATTTTGCATTAAAATAGACTATATTACCTAGGCACAGAAACCTAAAAAATAAGCACAAATCCATGCTTTCTTCTTCTCAACAGTTTAAGCCTTTGTCTTCTGAAATGCATCTCTGAAATGCCTCTGCACTAATGCACGCAGCGTGGAGAAGGAGGAGTTAGAAGTCTGTGTGCAGTTACAGGGCTATGACCTCACTGGGATCTTGGATTTATGGTGGGATAGCTCACATGCCTGGAGTGATGCAGTGGAGAGAGCCTCACAGGCTCTTAAGGAAGGACCGGGTGGGAAGATGAGGGTGGCNACTAAGGAAAATGTGGGCCCTCGGCAGAAGGAGATGGGAGACGGGATTACCTGGAATGTGAAGAAGGCTGAGGTACTCAATGACATTTTTGCCTCAGTCTTTGCCAGCAAGTGCTCTAGCCACACTGTCCAAGTTTCCGAAGGCACAGGCAGGGACTGGGAGAATAAAGAGTAAATAAAGAGTAAAGAACTAATTTGTATTTCTTCATATGGTACTATAACTGGTAAGCTCTATGTAGGAAATATTTCACTGATGCATTTATTTACACATACATAAACACACAAACATTGAATAATAATTACATAATGTGTTCAAGGCCAGGCTGGACGTGGCCTTGGGCAACCTGGTCTAGTGGGAGGTGTCCCTGCCTATGGCAGGAGGGTTGGAACTCGATGATCTTCAAGGTCCTTTCCAACCTAAACCATTCTATGATTCTATGATTCTATGAGGGTGGCATGTTGCCGTTTATGTGAGAGAGCAGCTGGAATGCATGGAGCTCTGCCCTGGGACATGTCTGGAGTCAAGTGTTTATGGGTGAAGTTTACCAGGCAAACCAATGTGTTGGCCAGTTTCCTGGTATCTGCTATGGTCCTTCTGATCAGGAAAAACTAGATGAGGCCTTCTTCAGACAACTGGAAGATCCTTCGTGTTCACAGGCTCTGGTCTTCACAGGGGACTTGAACCAACCTGATATCTGCTGGAAGGACAATATAGTAGGGCTCAAGCAATCAAGGAAATTTCTTGTGTACACTGATGACAACTTTCTTGCATGGGTAGTTGAGGAGCCAACAAGGAAAATTGCTCTACTGGACCTGATACTTAAAAACAAGGAAGAACTGATCACAGATGTGAAAGAGACAGCCTTGGCTGCAGTGATGACGAGATGGAATTCGGGATTCTAAGAGGAGGCAGCAGGGCAAAAAGCAAGACCACAGCCTTGGATTTCAGAAGAGTAGACTTCAACCTCTTCAGAGATCTGTTTAGAAGAATCTCCTGGGATATGGCCTTAAGGAGAAGAGGAGTCCAGGAGAGCTAGCTCATATTCAAGGATCATGTCCTTCAAGGAAGGTCCATCCCAACAAGCAGAAAATCAAGCTAAGAGAGCAGGAGGCCTGCATGGATGAGGAAGGAGCTCCAAATTGAGCTGAGACATAAAAAGAGGTATATAAGAGGTGGAAGGAAGAGCAGGTGATCCAGGCAGAGTATGGCATTGCTGTCTGATCTTGCAGGGATAGGGATAGGAAAGAACTCAGCAAGTTTGAAGATGACACAAAACTGGGAGGAGCGGGTGATATGTCAGGTGATTGTGCCACCATTCAGAGGGACCTTTACAAAGTGAAGAACTGGGCAAAGAGGAATCTCATGAAGTTCAAACAGTGGAAATGCAAAGTCCTGCACACGGAGGCAAATAACCCAAGGTACCAGTATATGCTGGAAGTCGTTTGGCAGAGAAGCTGTCTGGAAGGCTCCTTGGCAGAGAAGGACCTGGAGGTCCTGATGGACAACAGACTGACCGTGTGCAACCTTGCAAACCTTGCGGGTAATAAGGCCAACATCATCCTGGGCTTCATTAGGCAGAGCATTGCCAGCAGGTCGAGGGAGGTGATCCTTCCCCTCCACTCAGTACTGGCAAGGCCACACCTGGAGTACTGTGTCCAGTTCTGGGTTCCCCAGGAAATGAAAGACAAAGACTGACTAGAGTGAGCCCAGTGAAGGGCCACAAAGGTGATTAAGGGACCGGATCATCTTTCATTTGAGGAGAAGCTGAGAGAGCTGAGGTTATTCAGCCTGGAGATGGCTTAGGGTGGAGGGAGGGTGTGTGTCTGATCAATGTGGATCAATATCTGATGGGAGAGAATGAAAACAAGCGAGTCAGAGTCCTCTCAGTAGTTCCAGGTGATAGGACAGGAGGCAATGGACACAATTTAAAGCACGTGAAATTTCATCTGAACATAAGAGAACACATTTTTACCATGATGTTGATCAAACACTAGGACAGGTTGCACAGAAAGGTTATTGGGTCTCCATCTGTGGACATATTAAAAACATGAGTGGATGCAGTCCCAGGCAACCTGCTCTAGCTGACCCTGCTTGAGCAGGGGTAGTGAGCTAGATCATCTGAAGAGATCCCTTGTAACCTAAATGATTCTGTGATTCTGTAATTTGGTGTTTCTATAATAAGGAACTGAAACAATGGCAAATGTGTTCTGATCTCCTCTTGTCGTATGAAGTGAACTCCTGATCTGGGTGAATTTAAGGATAAGCATTTCCCCTGACTTAACTTAGGGCTAAGATTTTACCTTAGGGCTTCTTCCTTTGACACTATCATCTAAAATTGCCTGAGCCACTTCAGGTGCTTTTTGAAAGCTCTTATATTTTCTAAATATTATCATTATATTCCACTTGTTTCTATTCCTCGAAGAGTTCTCCTGCAAGAGCCATTACATCCTATTTCATTTTGTTTTCCAACAAAAACAAGCTACTGCAGTGTGTAAATGATTGTTGAAGGCAGAACAAGACTTTGGCGAGGGCTTCAGAATCTTCTTCCCCAGTCTTGAAAACCCATGAAAGGTATCAAATAACAAAGGTCAAAGTAAGCTGGGACACTTACTGCTTTCTTTACAAAGGAAAGTGCTGTAATTACTTAAGTATGTAACTTGACTTGCTAACTCATATGACTGAGAAATACAAGGAATGTCTTTGCTACAAAGTGCCTCTCCTGTATGTTCAACACAGTATTTTTTTTTTCCATTCACTAGCATTCCAGGAGGGAGTCGAGCATATTTCTCTTTCCAGGTCCTGTTATTGACCTGTGAAGTCTAAGCAGCTTCTAGTACATAACAACTATAGAAGACCAGCCTTGCATCTCATTTTGAGACCATATCTTCTCTAGTGACCTGTGGAAAAAAAAAGGGGATAATAGCAAACAGAAAAAAAATTACCATTTCATGCTTAGGAACAGGTCATCTTTCAATGTGGGAGTAACTGTAGGGCCATGACGCTAATCAAATGCACTGGCAAGTCTTTGTGGAAGAATATTGGTTCAGTCTAAGGCAATCCATTTCCATTTCATTTGAGTCTGCTCTCCTTGGGTTACCTCTCCCAAAAGAGCTGCTCCCCAACAGTGCCTGCTGCAACAGAACGTTTCACATCACAGGTCAGAGGACTCAACTTTCATCTTTCCATTTGAAAGACAAATCAAGCATTTGTAACTCTTCTTCAGTTTTATACTTCTCATCGGGACTACACTCTACATAACTTCTGTCTATAGTGCTGAGGACTATGACATTCTTAGAAATGTCTTCCCTACTTTAATAAGGGAGAGTAAAGCAATTCCCTTCCCTCATTTGCCGTCAGCAGGGTTGTATTTACCCCTTTACACTTATTACTCCAAATTTGGTAATCCTCATTCAACAGGTAGTTCCACAGACGACTGTTGCTGTTGGAGAACTATTATGTGGTATGTACAATCACATAGAGGAATATCCAAAATGATCAATCAAGAATAGGAATAAAAGTACAATAAATTAAATTGTCAATCCCTAAGAAGTAAGTAGAAAATATATAAAATTAGAGAGTTCAAAGAGTTTGTTTTCCATACTGACAAATACCTTCTCCCAAAGTAAGGAAATTCAACTCTTCTGGTCTTTTGGGATGTATTTATCACAGTCTGTTTTATCCGGCAATACCTTAAATCACTTTTACTGTATAGGAGATTTACTTCAAATAATTTCTAAAATCCAGGAAATTTATCATGTTGCCCTGTCATGATAATAAATAAAAGCACAGTAAATTAATGTTCTGTTTTTCTTATTTGTAAAATAGTATGCCAGCGAGGAGTAGTTTCATACAATATCCTTAGCACTGTAGAATCTGCACCTCTTTTGCACAAATGACTAAGAGGAGTAATTTGCATTTGTTTGTATTCCCTTTGTGTGTCTCTCCTATCCCTAATGGTCGACAGATACAGTTTTTTCTTGTAAATTGCAAATTTGGTGTAGTAATACAGACTTCAAAGAAACTCAGGCTAAAACTTTGAGGTAGGTCTGCCTGTTTTTCCTGAGATTATTTACATAAAAAGGGGAGAAAGGGTTGCATGTCTAAATTAAGTTTTGTTATACTAGACAAAGTTAACTTAAAAATCCACCTCACTGTTAGAATTTTAAAAGTGAGTTTACAAACAAATCTTTGCATGCCACATACTACTTTGTTTGCTTCTGGTAAAGTAACTTTTACCAATTCTCTGTGTTGCAACACTCTTGACAGTCCTCTTTCAAACCCTTGGATAAGTCTCTTGCTTTCCACCGTTTATGTGACTTGGCAATAACTGCTTCCTGCCAGCATTAATAGTATCACTTCTTTTCACTTATGTTGCCGGTTGTCTATGTTTTGGATACCTGCACTCTTGAATATTTTTGGATATCTGTATTGCCTTTCTTTGAAATCCAGATGGTGTTCCCAAATGGACATAATCACACGCAGCAAAATAAACAGGGTACCCTCTTTTGTTTAGCAGCAACTTTTAAAATGAAATATAATATATATGGTACAATGCAAATTGCAAATAAATAAATAAATAAATTAGGCATCATTATTTGGGAAGCTCTCACTTCTTTTTTTTCTTATTGCCACCTGGACAGAATTTTTGAAAGTACTCATTTTGCCTAGGTTTCTTAAATCTTCAGAATAGGAGATGAGGTTTGGTTCTGCTATGTGAGAGGAAGACTTGGACAACTGCAAAGACTAGTGAATACCAGTGGCTATTTGCAAAGCCTGTCTGAAGCAGACTAGAGTGGAGGACTTGGAGGAGGGTAAAGAAGTGGGTTATGTGAATTCTCAGCTGAGATACTGATGCTCTGAGGCAGAAAGATGGTGATTAATGGGTAAATGAGCTTCAAGTCTGGGAAAGACTGTTGCTGTGTGATAGCACTGCTTAGATGTCACCAGACAAATGGGCTTCTTGAAAGCATGTGACACACAAGGCCAGCTAAAAAATGGGACAAAGCATGGAAATAATTATTTTAGGAGGATCAGTGGTTGAAAAGGAGCATAAGAATAATGAATATGAAGTGAGACTAAAATAGATGAGAAACTAAACAATGCGTTCAGGGATGATAGCCTATTAGTTAAGATTTCTGATGCAAGATAATACGGAAAAGGAATAAGAATATTATAGCAGGAAAAGAGGAAAATGGGAACTGAACTTTTCTCTATTCATTATCTTCAAAGAAGCATATCTTTAATTAATAAACAGGTGTAACACTCTTCAAACATTCTCTGTATTACCTCTGTTACAACTGTCTTTCCTAATGAGTAGCAACCTAAACCATTACAAACTTCTCCAAGTATATGTAAACCCATGATATGGCATAAAACTATGTGGATAATAAAGGGAATAATAAATGGATCATAGAAGCAAGGAATTTGCATGTTTGCATAGTGTAGTATTTAGATTTCTCTAACCTGGTATTTACTCTGACAGCTTGAAAGGTGAAAAGTACAGTGTTGCATTGTCTATAATTTCCTGCAAGATAAATCTGAACATCTCTGTTGAAACTGTAATTGTAATTTGCTAAGAAAAGCATGATTCAAATTTACAATTACTGTTATTTCATAAGGTATTTCATAAGACATAAGTAAAGTCAAATAGTTTAACGAAGTCATAGTCGCCTGAGAAGCTTCAATACCCAACAGCAGAAAATCTATTTTATAGCAGAGTTTGATAATGATTTTCTAGGCTATTGACTTGAGTAAAGAAAGACCTTATATTTTCCTTTAGTCTCACATAATGGATTTCTATATAAAGTGGAAGCAAATAAGGTATTCTATAACTTGATTACTTTTTTTTTTTTTACTTTTGATATCACACAGTGGTTATGGTATGAAATAACAAGTTGATTCTATCTGTTTTACATAGGATACTATACTCTGTTTATCACTGTAACATCTATCACCCAGTGTTTCATTAAACTTGTGGACAACATTTGTCATGTGCTACATGATTCCCTTTTTTTTATTACAAGAAAAAATGTATGCCAGGAAGCATATTTTGCACCACTGTTGCTACTGCAGCTGTGCTACTGTTTAGTGCACATGTCGATTTGTACTAATTTGGGAGAAAATAAGGTCAGAAGAAAGTGCTTGTGTTGCTGCCAAGTTATGCAATGATTTTAGCTGTTGGGGAAAATTATTTTTTGCAGATCTTAGTTGTGAGCTTTGTGAACAACACATACAAGCTCCATGTGGAAAGGCAGCAAACTGTTGATATCAGTCTTCACTCCAGAACTTCAGAAAAGTTTGAGGAGACATCATCTCCTTAAGGATCAAGCCTGTGAAATAATTTGGTATTCTTTACTTCCTTTTTTTTTTTTTTTTGTACTGGGACAGGCAAAAAGTATTTTTTAGCCCATATTCTTTTTGCCAGTGACCAGTTAAGTACATGAATTGACCAAGGCTATGCTGTGTCCCCTAGAACATCATGCTTGCTTCCAACAGTCAGCTGCGAACCAGAGACTGTGCTCGCAGCTTTTCGACCATGATTTTGTCTATTTACTTTTTGAACTCTTTTATACCTTTTATACCTTGGACTTCTGCAAGTTCGTATGGTAACATGGTTCTACACTTCAGCTGCATGTTGGATGAAAAGTAGAGTATTTAATTTTGGTTTTTTTTTTTGTTTTAACCCATGGTCTGATAATTCACAGATCTTTTTTAGTTCTTGCATTATAAGAAAATGAAAAATAGCTATTCCTTTTGTATGCCATTCGTGATATTATAATAATTTATCTTATTTCACACCAGGCATCTTTCTTCCAATAAATGTTATTATCAATTCAGTTCTCCTTGTAAAGAAGTTATTTCATTTCTTAGATCATCCCTGTCATCTATATACTTTTTATATTTCTACACCTTTTCTGAGATGGGGAGATCAGGACCCCACACAGTATTTGTCATTGGTACTCATCATGAGTTTATACCATGTCACAATACTGGCTTTGTGTGTTGATCTCTATTTTCTTTCTAGCATTCTATTTAACTTGCTGACCTCTCTTGAGCAACAAAATTTTTTATAAGGCTGTCTCTGCTGTCTCTTTCCTTAGCATTAAATAGCTGCTGTACATACCAGGTATGTATATTTGGTTTGTTTTGTTTTGTTTTTTTTTTTTAATTCTTTTTTCAGTTTTTCTTTCCTTTTGTTTTATTATGTGTTTACTGACGTAGACTTTCATCAGTTATGCTACTTCCCAGTCAACTATTATTATAGACAATTCTCTTTGGTCAGGTTTTCTTTTAATAATCTCTTCCCCTTCCATTGTAGAAGCTGCACAATTGCTTTCACTGTTTGCTTCCAATGTCGTACTGGTTAGTAATCAATGAGAAGCCTTATTATTATTATTATATTATTATAATGAGAAGCCTTATTATTATTATCCATGGCATAGTTTCTTTAAAAGCCACTGAAACTGGACTTCAGCAAAACCTTTTAGAAATTTAGGTATACTGTACTGTTCTCTCATAATCGGTTTTCTAATGTCTTCTTTGTCCTAAACATGCTCTAGGTATTCAGCTTCTGATGCATTTGAATATTTTGTCACCTTAGCAAATTGTTACTAAAAATCTTTTTCGACATGTTGTGGTCGGTTGCCCCTGTTGGGATGCCAGGTGCCCACCAAGCGGCTCTGTCACTCCCCTCCTCAGCTGGACAGGGGAGAGAAAATATAACAAAAGGCCAGTGGGTTGAGATAATGGCAGGGAGAGATCACTCACCAATTGCTGTTACAGGCAAAACAAGCTCAACTTGGGGAAATCAGTTAAATTTATTACCAATCAAATCAGAGTAGGGTAATGAGAAATATAAACTAAATATTAAATCACCTTTCCCCCACCCCTCCCTTCTTCCCGGGCTTAACTTCACTCCTGGTTTCTCTATGTCCTCCCCCTGAGCGGCTCAGGAGGACAAGGAATGGAGGTTGCGGTCAGTTGATCACACATTGTCTCTGCTGCTCCTTCCTCCTCAGGGGGAGGACTCCTCACACTCTTCACCTGCTCCAGCATGCGGTCCCTCCCAGAGGAGACGGTCCTCCACAAACTTCTCCAACGTGAGTCCTTCCCATGGGCTGCAGTTCTTCATGAACTGCTCCAGTGTGGGTCCCTTCCACGGGCTGCGGTCCTTCAGGAACAGACTGCTCCAGCGTGGGTCCCCCATGGGGTCACAAGCTATATTGGGTCTGCCCACGGTGGAGCTGATTTTCTCCGTAGCAGCCCTCATAGTGATGTGCTTTTTGTTGGTAGCTAGAAAGGTGTTGTTAACTTTTGGCTACTGCTGAGCACTGCTTGCACAGCATCAAGGCTGTCTCCTCAAAATTCTCCCCCTCACCAGTAGGCTGGGGGTAGGCAAGATCTTGGGAGGGGACATAGCCAGGACAGCTGACCCAAACTGACCAAAGGGATATTCCATTACTTATGATGTCTGGTCAGCAATAAAAGCTAAGAGAAAGCAGGAGGAAGGGAGGGCATTTGTTATTTACAACATTTGTCTTCCAAAGCAACTGCTACACGTACTCAAGTCCTGCTTCCCGGGAAGTGGCTGGACATCACCAGCTGATGGGAAGTAGATAATAAATGGTTTGTTTTCCTTTGCTTCTGTGCACAGCCTTCGCTTTTGCTTTATTAAACTGCCTTTATCTTGACCCACGAGGTTTTTTTTCCATCTTATTTTCTCCCCCGCCCTGTCCTGCTGAGGAGGGGAGTGATAGAGCGGCTTGGTGGGCACTAGGCATCCAGCCAAGGTCAGCCAACCACACAAGTCCTGCCAGCAAACCTTCTCCAGGGTGGGCACCTCTCCACAGGTCCTGCCAGGAGCCTGCTCCAGTGCAGGCTTTCCACAGGGTCACAGCCTCCTTCAGGTTTATCCACCTGCTCTGGCCTGGGGTCCTCCATGGGCTGCAGGTGGATATCTGCTCCACCGTTGACCTCCATGGGGTGCAGGGGAACAGCCTGCCTAGAGTACTTCCTCCCCTCCTTCTTCACTGACCTTGGCATCTGCAGAGTTGTTTCTCTCACATATTCTCACTCTTCTTTTCTGGCTACTGTTGCTGTTGTGCAGAAACTTTTGCCCCTTCTTAAATACGTTATCCCAGAGGCGCTACCACTGTTGCTGATGGGCTCGGCCTTGGCCAGTGGTGGGTCCATCTTGGAGCCAGCTGGTATTGGCTCTACCAGACATGGGGGAGCTTCTAGCAGATTCTCACAGAAGCCACCTCTGTAGCCCCCCTGCATACCAAAACCTTGCCATGCAAACCCAATACACGTCTGTTGTAGCTTTCTTTTAACTTGTCGAAGCTTATGCTGTGTTATATCTCACATAATTATGTCTCACATAATTATATCTCATCATAATTACCTAATAAAATTTTCTAATTTATGAAGGATGTCTCTTCCATTTTAATACCCTTTTTTGTCTAACCAAACTGCTGAAATGTTTGTACACTTATCCTTTAAAGACTGTATTGATATTTTGATATTCATTTAATGACAGCTTCTAAATGAGTGCATTTGAACAATCGCTATACCAGTCACATTTTTTTCCTTTTAACTGCTTAAAATATTTTTAAAATTATTTTTATAGTTCTTTTTAAAAAATGATATATTAATATAGTGCATTTATTTACCTGTTTAATTTTGTAGATGATATTGAATTTGAGTATATCATGATTTTAAAGTGTAGCTTTCTCTACCAGATCTTATGCAGTACTGAAGACTAATGTCTCTTCTTGTGTGTTCCCTCACTAATCACTTCAAGGAGTCATTGAAAGGAGACATAAATGTCACGTCACTAATTGACGTAATGTTATGCAGTCTACATATTCCTCCTAAATCTTTCACTGATATTGTCTCTGACTTCGCAGCAAATTCCTGTCATTGTTACCATCCTGGGTGTTTAGGCAACACTACAACCCTAAATATTTCCCTTGTTAATATGGATGATTTATAGTCACCCTGATTTAATGAGTGGCTCCTTTCTCCTACTGGTCTAACTTCTCTGTTTTCTTTCTATAAATTATACCCCGTCATCCCATTCATTATCACCTTCTAGTAAATTTCTGAGATGCATAATAAATATGAATTAAAAATACTGTCTTATAAGATCTTAAAATGTCTAAATGATAAAATAAATTCATAATATACATAGGCTTTGGTCTGAATAAACTGACTTCTAAAATCTTTGAAAACTGGGTTGGATCACGTCAGCCTAGACTCTCTTTCATTTATTTAATGTTTTAACTGAGGAATGGTTTAGACAAAGTAAAACTGTCAGATATAAAAATAATATATAAAAATAATTTCTGTGGCTGGTTAAACTGGCCACATTTAACAAATCTACTGGCATTATTATATAAAACTGAAGTTAGTCCCTCAAAGAACAAATCACTCAGGAAACCATAGAAGCTGAGGGCTGCATTAAAATATTTCTTCAGAGGGTCATATATGAAGCAGTATTTGTCCCCTGTGTTTTACAAGACCCTCTGCTATAGCTATCATCTATAACATTAATATTTGGCCTTTCCATAGCCTCACATCTTCAGAACATTACAGAAATACTAATAATCTCCACTAAGTCCCTCTGAAGTAGATGTATGTATTATTAAACAGTTTTTAATTACTCAATTACAAGATATTCTAATTATGCAAAACAATATCTGACAATTGTATAAGCTTGTTTTTGGTGCACTTGGAGATTTTTTCAGATATTGTTTAACATTTTAAGTACTAGATGACAAAATGACTTCTTTGTTTCTTTCAAAAGCAAAAGGAAAAGTATTCAGTGTGTTTTCCCAAAAATTTAGGAATAAGTTTTATTGAGAAGAAATTGTTTTTACTGAATCTATCCAAGGCAAAAGGACATCTCATCAGCTCAAATGGAAAATAAATTACAAAAAAGAGATCTCACTGAAATCTGTGCTGTGACTGGGATGTGTTGCTAGTATCCTGAACAGTGTTTATACAAGTGCAACTTAAGAACTCAGTAGTTAAACAGGATAATATTTTTAATAACCAGAAGCAAAAAATAGTTTTAAAACTTTAATACTGTCCCTCTACCTAATTTTTTCCCAACTAACAGTAATCAGTTCTTACCAGAAGTTCAGCAATAGCCTGGCCATAAAACTTTTTCTGTAGTGCTGGATCTGCAAATCTGAAGCTGGGAATATTGGAGCTAAGAATTTGGTAAATGTTGATCAGGGAGATCAGCTCCTCCATATCTTGCAATCACAGTGAAGGAAAGAAGCTTCTTATGGCATTTATCCTAGGGATCTAGCTGTGTTTGGAAACTGGTCTGGATGACTGCACAGGCATTTATGTAAAGAGATTTTTTCCCACTGGAGTCATAATTAAAGAAAAAAAGACTAACTTTGAAGGTTTTCAAAATGTATGTCTAAATATCACTGTTGCAAAGAAAATATAAGCTTTATTTAATCCGTAGAATAAAATCTAGCGTGATTTCTGAGAACTACTTGCGTGTGTATGGGTGCACTAAGGTAGGCGTACGAAGAGTCTTCAGCAGTCACTGCTTTCTCCGCTCACAAATAAACCTTTTAATTTAAGTAACCACTGAATCCTTCTGTCCTTCATGAAAACCTGTAGCTCCTCTGAAGACTGAGATAAGCCAAGCAACTCATATTTGCAGTTGCACCCAGAACTAAGTGAAGTAGTGCATATAAAAATAATTTAAAAAAACAATGGAATGATACAGAAAAGATTAGCATGGCTCCCACTCAAAGTATGCATGCAAATGCATGGATGGAGAGAAGACTATTTCTTTCCTGACAGCAACTGGCCCTACTTACCTGGAGGAACCTGCTGAAAGACAGCTTAGCCAAATAGAAATGACAGAAATGGTGGTTTTGTAGGTTGGTTGGAGAGAAGGAGAATATTGAGTTGAACAGGGAGTGAAAACAGACAGGTCTCAGAGGCTTGGAAGGGAAATCTTCTGAAGGCATGGAAGGCAACTGGGTAGACAGAATTTAATACAACCTTCAAAGACACTGGAAGTTCCTAGGATAAGGACTGGCTCTGCACATTTTCAGGCAGGCCTGGAAAAAATTGTTTTCAAGTCTCTAGCTGGTCTGTCTCAACTAGGAGAGTCATGTTTTCTCCCTTTAAAAGATAACTTACTCTAATTTGTATTCGGATAAAATCTGGGCATTAAAGATTCATAGGGCCTTTGCTCTACTTACTTTCAGAAAGAGTTGCTGGCGGCTCAGCCTATACATTTGATCTATACATAAAACAAAATCCTTTAGGGTGGAAGCTACAGCTTCTCTGTGTGATTATGTTTATTAATCTTCCCTGGCACTAACAGCACATTGAAACATTAGATATTTCACTGTGTGAGACATCATTTCTGTCCCTGGCTCAGGTAATGGAGTTTCTTGATTGCCTTAATATTCTTAGGAGTGGTACACTGTCAGTTAGCAAAGAAGCCTCTGAAGTAACTTAGCCTGGAATAAATTCAGCAGTTTCATCATCCAGATGAAGTTATTTAAATAATGATGCTTTCACTGTGAGAAAACAGACTGGTAAAAAAACCCAGTAAGATGGATACTTTCTCTTTCTTGTCCATTAAGTCAAAGCTTTCATGCACAAAGCCATTAATCTGTTCCTATGTTTCACTCTGTTGTTATAGATTTAGTATAAGTTATATTCATTCACCCATTTAATGTCCAGACTTGCATTATCACTACAGGTATAGGCATCAGCAAATTCACTTTTATCACATGCTTGCTTCTGCAGTTTTTAATAAATATTATAAAATATTGTAAATGTTCATTTGAGATCTCTATGTACAAACCACTCACGAAAAAGATTGGTTTTGGTGGAGCACGCTAGTATTTTTCTGTATATGCATAGAACATTTTATTGTTGCTGCGATTAGTATTAAGAAATTAGTGCCTGCAAGATGGCAGATATCATCAGAAGGACTAAGGCCTCCACAGTACTTTTTTGTAGAAAAATACAAGTCGCTTGTGTCCGTTATATATGTTTTTCAAGCACTAGAAATCACCACATGTGTTTTAGCACAAATTATAAATGAAATGATCCACACATCCTTGGAAAATGACTGCTGTCATGCTTTGCAGTAGACATGCACTTATTGCAAATTATACTTCATTAACAAATGTGGAAGAGGACATGTAAAAAGCAATGCCATTCCTTAAAGCTTTTAAAGCGTAACATGTCAGTTGCTAATGCACTTGCTATAATTTCTCTAAATGTTTACAGAGGACAAAACAGCAGACTTAATATGGATTACCATTGCAAGCGAGAACAGTGAAGTGAACACAGATGCATTCCAAGGGATTTGATAAAAAAAAGAGAAATAAAATCCCAAACATTTAATTTGGGCAGACAAGCTCTGCTGTTCATATAATTTTTGTGTTTAACTGAACTAATTGTTCCAGTACAGAGAAAACTGAATCATTCCACTCAAGGATAATATAAAAATAGACGTTTCACTACACTTGTTGCAAATTTAGTAGTGATGTAAGTTTAGTGAAAAATTGTAAGAACCCTGTTTAACATCATTGATACAAGAATTAACTGGTTTCACTTGATCCAAAGTTAGAATGCTATGATTTATCAGGTATAAAGAACAAAAAGAAAAAGACTACTGTTTATCAGTTTAAGATAAAAATTACTCAAAATAGTAGAGTTGAAATGAAATCTTCATATCTGGATAGGTAATCCTTGCTTCCTAGGTTTGCATTTTGATGGTTAAGTGACACACGATTCTTGGTGGAGATTAACATTCTATTCCTGCAAAACCCGGTAAAAGTAGCAAGTGATTTATTTCTTACTAGTTCTGCTCACTTTTAATCTAAAGAGAAATCCCAGCTTCAAACAAACAGGTTTGAAAATTTTGGATTTCAAGTCTGATGTAGAAGTTTTCAACCACAAATATAAAAGCTATTTGTAAAGGATTATTGCATTTATTGCCCATATGGGAAATCTGACTCATAAGGTATTAAGGTGACTTGAGTATGACTGCAGACTAGATTTGCAGTGGAGCTAGAAAGGGAATCAAAAGTCTTCTATTCCTTGATCAGTGTCCTGTTCATTGGACCACAGCCTTTTATCCTTGCTCTTTCCACATGGGGAATTATTTAGGTGCATTAGGAGTTTCTTGTATTGTGCTCTTCATGTAACTTCTTGAGCCTTTGATAGGATGGAATATGTTGGTGCTTTCCAATGTCCATATATTTTGTCTGGTGTGATAGTAATGAAAGCAGAGAAACACTGATTTATTTTCCCCCTCCACCAACAAAAGAGAAAGAGGTACGCTATATTATTTTAACAGAGCACTGACAGAAACCATCACCAATATCACAACTACTTCACCTTTTTTACCTGCCAGCAAAGTCAGAATTTAGGAAACCTCATTTGCATTAATGGATTTGAATGCTTACACTGTAACTAGAAAGCTTGACTACGGACGTATATTTAGACTTTCCAAAGGCATTGTCATGGAAGGATTCAGACTTATAAGTTGTGACTTGCCTCTCAGGCTTATGACACAAATATTATGTACTAAAGATAAAGCCCTGTCATTATTTCACACAGCAAAAAGAAAGAGAAATATAAGAAGCTGAAAAAATTGATGAAGGAGGAGTCTAGGGCAGGGCTATTGGATGGGGCTTTGAGCAACCTGGTCTAGTGGGAGGTGTCCCTGCCCATGGCAGGGGGGTTGGAACTAAGTGATCTTCAAGGTCCCTTCCAACCTAAACCATTCAATGATTCTGTGTTTACAGCATGACAAAGCCCAGTTCATTGTAAAGTTTACACGGGTTATATCAATATATAACTGGAATATTATATAGTCTGGAATGTATATAGTCCAGAATTCTCTAAGTACACAGTGCCAATTCTTTAGTGTTTTACCATGTTGCTTACTGTGTCTGCTAATCTTCTGAGGAAGAGGAGAGCAGAAAGACACCTGGGACCTTGAGACCTACTCACAAAGTATCATATCCTCTGAGATATACAAAATACTTCCGTCTGATGCAAAACACTAAAATTTGAAAGTCACAATGTGCCAAAAGAATAGGTGAAATCAGTGGTTCCTGTTTGTTTCCTAATGTGGTTACAAAGCCTCTTCATAAATTGTGTAACAGCTGCATTGTGCACATTACCTTGGCTTGAGGCTGGGACCGTGCCTGCTGACCCACCCTGGGCAGAGGTCTGAGCTGGGACACAGTTAGCATCAGACATACTTCTACAGACTCGTACTTCACCATCTGCAAAGTATTATTCCTTTGGGTTTATGACTGAAGCAAAGAGGCTGGGCCCCAGGGACTGGGTCTCTTTCGGGAGATAGGCTGTGGGAACCATCCCTTTCACTTTCCCTGGAATCTGGTTCTCTTCCCAGAGGCAGGGGAGAGCGGTACCACTGCATCTGTGCCTTGACCTTGGTGGAGAGGTGGAAAATAACAACACTTTTTTACCAAACCTTGTGCTTGCTTCCACCTGGGAGAAAAAGAAATGAGTCAGCTCTGCAGCTGGGGTGGCAATATCAGCTGGGAAGCAATGCCGTTGCTTCTCACCTTGGTCTGACACCAGCTGACACAAGTGATTCTCCATTCTCCTGGTTTTGGGAAAGAGTAGTTAACAGCTGCAAAGTAGCTTTCTAAACTTGCTTTTCCATGTTGTCCAGCTCACATATCTGTTTGGCATGGTGGGCTGATAGGCGTGAGATGCAAGATCCCACAGAGTATTCAGACCTATTTAACAGTGTGGAGACTAAGCAAGTTCGGTACCAACCTAAGGTCAAATCGAGTTTAAATATGTGCTATGGATGTAACCTAATATGCTAGCCATTTGCTTATCATTTAGATGTGACTGACTTTCAATATAAGAGCACAGGGACTTCTGCAGGATGGGTACAATCCAGCTTGTATCACTTCACCTAAAGGTGAAGACAGTATAGATGCAGCCAAGGAGGAAGGGGCCATGTGGGGGACGAATCTTGATGGGGAGAGTGGGAGGGTGGATGAGGAAATAATTCAGATTTCCTTAGATGCATAAAATGGCCTTGTACTCCTAATTCAGAGCAGAGAATGCTTCCTTGCCTCAATGCTTTACAGTATAGGTATGTGTATGCTGGGCATGAAATAGACTGGGAAATTCTTGGTCATAGGATAGAGGGAAAAATGTGTTCAATGCTGTCTATGTGCTAACTATATAACATATTTTTTCCCATAGTAATTTCTGATATGAAGGTTTTCTTTTTGAATATTATATTCTATAAGAATAAACATTCATTCTAATGTCACCAGCAAAAGCTACTTTCAGGCAACAGGGCTTTTTTCCACATTCTCTGAATTTTCAAGAAATAATTGTCGCTACAGTAGAAATCTCGTCTGCAATATTTTAAATGAACACAGCATGACATCTGACAGCATATATTTTCCTAAGAACTGAGGAAGTGATAGACACATCCAAACTATCAGTTGAATTCTTTTGGACTCTCTCTGCTTATTCTGTCTGTCTGTATAAGTATTTCTCCTGCCTTAGCAGTCTCGCTTTGTGTCCACCCCCTAAAAAGAAAATCAGCAAAAACTCTGGACAGCACAGTGTTTACAATGAAAAGAAAAGGAAAAAAAAAACCAAACAACAAAACAGTCTTAGAGAACAAGAGTAATTTCTGAAATAAAATGGCACATGCATCTTCTTTGAAGTTCTTTGAACAGTGTAACTAAAAAATAAATTAAATCTCAGGAGGTGATTTTAAGACAAGAAAAAATTTTCTCATCTACTGTTTAGGATAAGATAGAATTTAGCACCACTTATTTCAGTGAAATATTACTTCAATGCTTTAACTCCTCTCATTAAAATTCACAAAGTTTATTAAAAATACATCATACCTTTCCCTATGGGAGCTTCTCAAAGCCTCTAAGGGTCATAAGAATTTTCTTTCTCTCTCTTCATTCTATTACCACAGTGAATTCCCCGAGGAAATAAGAATGAAAACTTGGTTTATAAAGCCAGGCAGCAGATAAGATTTATTTTAGAGGTCTTCTTTTTTCTCTTTAACCTAATAGAGACAGTGAAATTCTAAATCTTTTATGATTTCTCCTTAATAAATACTCTGATTCTGTCCACATAATATCAGATTTTATGAACTTGCATTTTCTGGTTTTGTGTTGTTTTTTTTTATTTAATTTATGCACACCCTCATTTTGTGTACACTCTCATTTCTCTCCAAAGCTATTTGAAATTTAATGAAATTCTGTATATTAGAGGGCTAAAATAATTGGACAGAATTAGCAAAATTTATTTTAATTTCCATCAAGATAAAAAATAAAAGGGCTTCAGTTACAAGAAGCAGGTAGTGACAGTGGAAGAACAGCTGCTTACTGTTTACTTTAATTAACACAGTTGGAACAGCCAAGGGATAATTTAAGAATAATTAGTTTTGAAAGTGGCTTAATCACTATTTTGATTACCAATAATTGAATACAGAGATTCCAAAAGGGAAACTGGAAATTACATTTCCATTGGATACCTTTCATTTTATCTCCTAAACTATGAAAATGGTGTTATTCAGAAATTATTATTGGTGATTATGTTGTCTGGTAAAATGACTCTCTGTATATCAAAGTTTAAACCTCTGCATTTAAAATCTTATTTCTCATTCTTCTACTTTCACTTTTTCATGAAAAATGTGGTTAATTCAAATTAATTTCTAAAAAAGTAGCTACCTAATACTAAATCTTTTTACACATTTAAAAAAAAATATCTTCTTTTTACAGGGAAAGAAAGTTTTGTTATAACCCATCCTATCCTAAAAAGGCATAGATACAGCATGGACCAAAAGGTAGAAGTCAAGGGCAAATTCAAGACTAGAAAGCTTCAGATTTCTTCTATATTATACATTTCACTGTGAGTAACACAAATTTCTATAAAGAAGAGAATTCGGCTGTACTAATTTTTTCTTTGAGCTTTTCTGTGTTGTGAACCACTTCCTCTCACTGTTTGCAGAATTACATGGGAGGGGAGAGCCATTGGGGTTTTGGAGCCACTGGGGAAGAGCAAGGTCTTTCAGGTCCCTCAAGACATCTCAGAGATGTCTTCAACATCTGGGAGTCTTCGTGATGTCCATGTGTTTTGGAGGCAAAGTACTTTGCAGATGAGAGAGGGCAAATCTAAAACCTCAGAGACGATGCTTCCTGGGGGGCTGAACATCTAAGTTACTCAGCCAGGTGTCTGCATACCCTCAGAGGCCTGGCTGGGTCCCAACTTGGTCAGAAAGAAGCTTGAGTTCAAAATGTTGTCTTGTTTATGCAGTTAGCAGCAAGAGTCCAAAAGAGATGCAAAACAATAACCTCATTAAGAGTATTTTAGATCCCTTTTTTTCTCAATGTAATCAGTGATGTGAACAGTGAAACATAGGACTGACAGTGTTATAAAATGTTAAATTTTACAGATGCATTACTTTTCAGCAGGTAAAGTCAAGCCTGACTGGTCAGCCTCAGGTTTTCTGATTTAACCAAATTCCATTACAGTCACTAAAGCTATTTGGTAATAGTCAGATTATCACAGAGGACAATTAACCTGATTTGCCTTTTTTGGTTCCTAGTGCTGGAAAACATCACTAGCCCGAAGCTATATTTCTTGTTAAAATAGAGACTTTCTCACCATGAGCTGATTTTTTTTTTTAATTTTATATACATGTATATAATCATATTGCCTTTATAGGTTGTTCAATTTTGTGTTCTCAGAAAGTAATTTAGAGATATAATAACTTTGAAGCTGCTATTCCTGATATTCTATAAATGTGGTATCAGAACACGCATATGGACCATATTTCTTGCCACTGGAGCTACCTGAAGGGCTTGGTAAATGAGAGGAAGAGGAATATGAGATTATTATTCTAGATTTCAAAATCTATATGATGATGAGTTTTTTTAAAGTATATGTCAATTGTGATTCAATTAGTGTTACTGCTATGTCCTTCCTTGTCTCTTTGAATATTATGTTCGCTTTCTGCATTCTGCCTCTTGAAAATTATATGTAGGATACCAGGAGGCTGACCTTTCTGTCATAATTCTCTCATGTTCATAATCAGATTGTGTTCCTTGTTGTTTAAATCATAGTGTATGGAACAAAAATCCTTTATTTCAAATTAGAAGCTTTGTCCCAGGTTTAAATGTCTAGGACTTTTTGGTCATTCTTTAAGTGTATGAAGACTAGTAACTAGAAATGGGAAAAATAGCGCTTTATAAATTATTATACATATGTGATAGCTGTCATAGATGTGAGTTACTACTTCTGTATCACAGATGTTTACTTTGCTTTGGAAATAACCAGTGTGTTTTCTGTGCTGCTCAAGATGATGTCTTGAACTTAATTTTATACTTAATGTCTCTTTGGGGAATGATGGGTATTCAGTGTTGCTGAAAATGTTGTATTGACTGACCTAAGCTGTAACACCTAAGATTGCTGATAATACTGAGTAATATTTTAGTGGGTGACAGTAAGAATGTTCGTTACCTGGTCTGGAAGTCATGACATTAGTTTCTTGCTACATTTGAACCCTCTAGGGAAGCCATTAAATATCTTGAGTCAAAACAAACTCAAGGTTTCCTCGGTTGTGGAGAATTAACTTGTATTCAATAAGAAAGCAAGTCCGGTTTTGGATTCATATTTAACTCTGAATTGCTCAGTGGTTCTACTCAGCTCTTCTTTTATCCTTGCTGGAAGAGCTGTCCTTTTGTTACAATAAATGTATATAGTATAAGAGAACGAACCACAGGTTAAACAAGCAGTCCACATTTGTTATCCCAGGGTACTTGCTTTGTCATTCTTGTTTTCTCTCCTGTCTTACTGGTTCTTTGTTTCTATATCCTTTTAGCACATTCCCTTTATTTACCTCGTATTTCAGCTCCAGTCCCTCTCACACACCTTGCTTTGTCCCTCCAGTTCTGTGGCTGCCCTAACTAAGCAGCCCCCAGTATCTGTTGTCAAAGTGTAAAGTTAAGCTTCCTGATCCTCCTCTTTCTCCATCCCGTGTTTCGTTATCTTCACATTTAACACCTTTAGAGTTCAAGTTTGCATACGTACTTCCATCTTCATAAATAGGGAACAACATTAATTTGCGTGAAAAAAATCTGCAGAGTTTTAGTTTGTTCATTGTCACTGATCTAGATAACCTATGGTTTCAGAAACTCTTCTTTTGTGAAAGAATATCTGCTGCCTAAAATTCCATAATTTACCTTTCTTATGCTATCTTTCACGGTCCAAACACTCCAAGTAAAACCCACTTTCTGAAATTATTAAACCTCTTCATGCTACACTCAGTTACCCTTTTCATTCTTCCAGCTATATGTTTCTTCTGTCTCCGTATCCACTCTTTTTCATCTGTTAGCTTGATTATTTTTTTAAAAGGTCTAAAGCTAGAGGTAATGGACCTTTGAAAACCATTGCCTTTCAAGCAACAAAAATAATAAACATCTTCATAATTGCTGAGCTGTCATTACCAACAAGGAAGCATATGGATGGATAGGTTAAAATGAATGCATTCAACAACATAAAGTATGTGTTTTTTATGACCAATGTTTATTGAGTAAACTATAAAAAAGCATAAGAGAAAACAATCCTACTATCCTGGGATTATTACGCAGTCTAAACACTTGGTTAGACAGGAAATTCTAGGTTTCTTTGCTGACTGTTAAAGAAGAGTATTATGCACAATACATAACTTGGGTAGGCTAGACCCCAGGTTTCCTAAACACGTCAGTACCTCCTGTCATGTTCTGCTGCCTTATTAAGATTTATATTATGTAAGGGCTATCATGCCTGGTCTCTCTACAAAATTCATGGTCAAGTTTCAGTAATACCACTATTTTTCATCAAAATGTCAAATTTTATTTATGGGTCCCGAGTGTTCTGTTTGAACTCCATGTAATTTTTTCTGGTGAAGTTAGTCTCACAACAGGAGTGTTGCAAACTAAATCGGTTTTTGATTGCAAACTTCAGAAAACGTAATGTTTTGCAGAAGAAGATCCAGGAGTGGAGTATTTAAATAATTAATATTAAAGAAATCTCAGTTGTTCAATGAGTACATTCTGATTGACATTCTGCATACGTTATTGGATAATGTCACTGGCTTCAAATGAGCGTGTCTTCCTCCCAAGGCTGCTAAAGACACCTTTTATTAGCCCATTTATTAGCTTCAACCCTCCATTAAGGCAAAGTGGAAAAGTAATTTAAGCCTGGGATACTAAAGTAGAAACTACCACAGAAGGACCCTTGGAAAACCTGGGAAGAGACATTTCCAGAAGGTGAGATGTTGATTGACAACTATTGTGTTAACCTTTGCCAGCAACACAAACCAAGACCACAGAAACAGTTATGAATATGACAGAATTCAGGAAGGTGAAAAAAACTGTTTGCTTAGAGCTTGTAATGTTGGTGTCTTTCTTGTTTATGGTCAACTCTAGGATCACTTGAGTGACTATAATAAATTTTAAATTAATTTCTGAAATTATGTCCAAAAGTTACAGTCTTATCCATCTCTGCGCAGTTGCTATGTGAAAAATATAGGCGCCTCAATTCTGACTTGAAGCTCTAGCTTAATTTACATGTTTTGTTCATGCCTAAATAGATGCAAAACAATATCCTCATCGATTTCTTTTTTCATCTCTTGCATGAATGCCATTAATAATATAATCTGTGAAACATAGGAATGACAGGTTTATAAAGCAATTTTTTACAGATTCAATTCCTTTTTAGCAGGGGTGGAGGTGGTGTCAAACCTGACTGATTTGCCCAAATTCCAGCCTGTCACAAAGTATAATCAGACAATTTTCAGAGGGCTGAGAGTGTTGTTGGTGTTGCCAAAGCACTAGCAGGATGTAATATTTTTTGTAGTACTGTAAATGCTTGGCCAAATCCATAGAAAATTTTCTAGGACAAGATACCTTTTCCTTCAAGTTCTCACATCACTGCCATATAGCTGCTTTATCTCTTTTTTTAAAAAAAAAAAAAAAGAAGTAAGTCTGTAAATTTTTGCTTCCAATTCCATTAACAATTCTATCAGCAAGACAGCCATTCTTCCAGTAGGAAGGTATGATTCAGTATTGATGTTTATTTATGATGCATTATGATTTTAACTGGATGATGAAGGGAATGCTTAAGCATTGGGTATTTTTAAATATAAATGTCATTAAATATTGCTGAAAATTACTTTGGGTTTGAGAATTAGAGTTCTACACTGTCATGGAAAAATATCTGCTATACTACAGCAGCTAGCTTTAAGACATTGTGAAAAGATATATAAGTGTTATCACCATCTTAGTGAAGTTATTCATAAATTATACAGGTATTGTGATCACTTTTTGCTCGAATATGAGAAGCTTTGGGTATTAAGAATGTTGGGTTTTTGTTCCCATTCTTGAATTAGGAACTCAGTGTGCTAACTGGATGCTGAAATGAAAGGAGTTCTGAGAAAGTACTTTCAGTTCTCTCCAGTAAAAGTGGGCCCTTGTCTCAGCCTGGATGCTCCTGAGCATGCAGGCTGCTATGGATCACCACTGAAGTGTCTCTCTAAAGAACAGTGGAGAAAAATAAATCTGAAATCCAGATATGGACGGACCCAATTCAACTTGCTGCCCATGCTTAGTGTTTTCTGTGTGCAAGTACCATGACTTAAGCCCAGCTTGTAAGAAACAGTAAGTGTAAAAGCTTGTGTGGAATTTAGGCTATCTGAATTTGGTCAAAGATGTCTAACTTGGTGTTGTCTGTTCCTGCCACAGCAGCAGGGACTTCTAGGGGGGCCAAAAAATAAAAGTGCTACAGGAACAACCATCACAATTCCCATCTTCCTCTGTAGACTCAGTGACTTGTTTAAGCTTCTGCATGTCTTTCAAGATAATGAAGACACACTACAGAATTTAATGTTCAAAAACTACTGCAAGTGAGTGACTTACTATTGAGTTCCATAAGGTTTAAATATAACTCCCATAAATCTCTGTTACACTGTATAACCTTTTCTAGTACGAGGTGATCAGAAGTCAAGTTTCCAGTCTTAGCCCCATACTCAATTGACTAGCTATGACTTAATGTATTCAGTAGATTCCAGAATACCAACCTGCAAGACCCAATGTTTAAATATCATTTGAAACTGAGAATTACTCAGAATGAGAAATTTCCCTCATTAGAAACGACATCAGTAATTAGCATAATAATCTGTGTCTAAAAACTCTTACAGAAAAGAATTAGAAATGTAGAATGGTTTGGGTTGGAAAGGACCTTAAAGATCACCTGGTTCCAACCCCCCTGCCATGGGCAGGGACACCTCCCACTAGACCAGGTTGCTCAAAGCCCCATCCAGCCTGGCCTTGAACACCTCCAGGGATGGGGCACCCACAACTCAACTTCAACTTCTTCCACTGTCTCACCAACCTCACAGTAAAGAATTTCTTCCTAATATCTATTCTAAATCTACCCTCTTTCAGTTTAAATTGCTACCCCTCATCCTATCGCTACACTCCCTGATAAAGAGTC
This sequence comes from Anarhynchus alexandrinus, assembly GCA_008711295.1. NCBI lineage: Eukaryota > Metazoa > Chordata > Aves > Charadriiformes > Charadriidae > Anarhynchus > Anarhynchus alexandrinus. The sequence continues at coordinate 1,355,127 of VUYV01000141.1, read as the reverse complement.
CCTCTCCATCTTTCCTGTAGGCCCCCTCTAAGTACTGGAAGGCCGCTATAAGTTCTCCCTGGAGCCTTCTCTTCTCCAGGCTGAACCCCCCCCCAACTCTCAGCCTGTCTTCCTAGGAGAGGTGCTTCAGCCCTCTGATCACCCTTGTGGCCCTCCTCTGGACCCGCTCCAACAGGTCTGTGACCTTCTTATGTCAGGGGCTCCAGAGCTGCTCGCAGTACTCCAGGTGGGTTCTCAGGGGAGTGGAATAGAGGGGCAGAATCACATCCCTTGACCTGCTGGCCACGCTTCTCTGACGCAGCCCAGGATACGGCTGGCCTTGGGCTGCAATTGCACATTGCTGGCTCATGTTGAGCTTCTCGTCAACCAGCAACCCCAAGTCCTTCTCCTCAAGGCTACTGTCGATCCATTCTCTGCCCAGCCTGTATTTGTGCTTGGGATTGCCCCGACCCATGTGCAGGACCTTGCACTTGGGCTTGTTGAACTTCATGAGGTTCACACGGGCCCACCCCTCAAGCCTGTCCAGGTCCCTCTGGATGTCATCACTGCCCTCCAGCATGTTGACCTCTCCACACAGCTTGGTGGTGTTGGCAAACTTGCTGAGGGTCCACTCAATCCCACTGTCCATGTTGCCAACAAAGATGTTAAACAGTGCAGGTCCCAATACCCACTCCTGAGAAACGCCATTTATCACTGGTCTCCACTTGGACATCGAGCCATTGACTGCAACTCTTTGAGTGTGACCATCCAGCCAATTCCTTATCCACTGAGTAGTCCAACTATGAAATCCATGTCTCTTCAGTTTAGAAACAAGGATGTTGTGCAGGACAGTGTCAAATATTTTGCATAAGTCCAGGTAGATGATGCCAGTTGCTTTTCTCTTATCCATCAATGCTGTAACCCTGTCTCAGAAGGCCACCAAATTTGTCAGACATGATTTGCCCTTAGTGAAGCCATGTTGGCTGTCACCGATCACCTCCTCATTTTCCATGTGCCTTAGCAGAGTTTCCAGGAGGATCTGCTCCATGATCTTGCCAGGCACAGAGGTGAGACTGATTGGTCTGTAGTTCCCTGGGCCTTCCTTTTTTCCCTTTTTAACTTAGTTATATCGCAAGTTATAATTAACCAATGTTAGCTGATAATTTTAACTGCCAGCATTGAGAAACATACTTTAATAGCTTTTTTTCTTAGTGCAGTATGACATAAAAGAATTTGGGAGTTCTGAACTTCTCCATGCATGCAATGTGCCTGTATATATAAAAGACAGTCACTTAGTTGAATAGCTTGCCAAAGCATAAAATGAGGCACAACCTGGGAACATAGGATGACGATGTGTAGCAAGAACCAGCATATTCTTCCTATTAAGTGGCTGAAGTGAAACAGGGGGAACATTTTATTCTGGTTTTACATTCCCTAGTATTCTTCTTAAGTAGTTTTGCAGACCCTAAGTATCCCAAATGACTCAGGAGAAGGTGCACTGAAGAGCATAGCATTTTCACAAGGTGAAATGGGAATAGGCTTTATTCAATCAAATGGATATTCTAAACATGGAAGTAAAATTTCTTATTTCTGCTGCAGGTCTTCAGCTTAGTGCAGTCCTAAGCTGAGCTTGACTTTGGAACTCTGTTCTAAGGTGTATGTAGATCTTCTGACTTCATTGTCAGAGCAAATAAAGTAACAAGCAAACCTTTGCTTTTTATTTGACTGGTATATGTAGACTTGCAGGCACCATGATGTAGACACATTCAAATAAGTCTCCTAAAAGGGTTATTCAGGGGCTTAAGCATATGCATTATTAATTTGGAAGTTTCTTCCAATGCATAGTAGTCAGTAGAGAAGACAAGTGTCTGCATTTATACTATGCCTAAACTAGGCATCCTAAATCAAATCTAGAATTTCCTACTAATGTAAACCTTTGGTATTGTAAAAATAAGTGATAATGACATTTTAGAAGTAGCTGTTGTATTTTTCTGATATATTTTGCCCCATGTAACAACATTACAAACCCACAGCTTGCTTAGCTGTGAGATACCACATTGTAAAGCTCCAACCCTTATTTTGACTAATGTAGGTAACCAGAGCTAGATTGGAAATTCCAAGACTTCTTAATGTGTCCTGCATTTCTTTGTCACTTGTATCATATTTCTTTCTCTAATTATTTGGTTTATAGGACTTCAGAAAAATAGACTAAATGTTGAAATTGGACTACGATCAATTAAAAAGCAACAAAATGAAAACTAGAGGGGAAGAAAGATAGGGAAGTGGGAGGGGGGACAAGGTACTCAGTTACTTATAGCAAGAACAAAAAGACCTGATCTGTCTGCCCTTGTACTCCCTTTCCTGAATAATTCAAAGCAGGAAAGTATAACAGCCAAAATGTTATATTTACTATCTGAATTAAAGCGCCTAAAAAGAAAATCTCAGCATATATGTGAACTATAAGTGAACTATTAAGCTGAGAAGGGTTTTTCAAAGTCATGGTTTTTAATAAGCTAAAACACTGCTGTATGTTAGCTCTGGTTTGCATCAATTAAGTTTATTTCCTTTGGCATTATTTTCCAAGGAGACACATATCAGATATAGCTTAAACTCAGAAATTTATCATTTATTAGAATTAAAAAAGCTAGATTTTCAAGTTCTGATGTCATTTGGGAAACCGGTAATCTTAATTGGTATTGTTTTGCTTCACCCAATTGACCCTTTCAGAAGTTATCTTCTCCTTTTTCTATATGAGTGTAAAATAACCTTAAAATCATGTGTAGATCCAATACAGAAGTACTTCTTATTTCATAGCAGCAACACGGCACTAAAATTCTAACAACTGTATTCCTCTGTAATAGATTACGTCATGTGTTAAATTAAGTGTGAAAAAAATGTTGCAGGATATATAATTAGAATATAATTGCTTCAGTGCACACCTGTTTAAAAATGTATTTGCCTTTAGTGATGTGCATGGATGTATCTAGTCTAATAATCTGCTCTTTCCTCATAATTGGATATCCTGCAGCTTAAACTACAGTACATTTTATATTAACCTTTCCTAAGCTAGAAGGTAATATGGACATGCATGACAGAAGCCTATTTCTACCAGTTTAGATGAGGCCCATTGCTTTTGCTGAACACTGAAAATAAGTGCTACTTTGCTTTGATATTAAAATTGAAAAGTGCATGTGAAACACGGGATAAGGACCTTCTCAGGTAGAGGGTGCGAATGGGTTCTGAACGATACGAGAACACTTCTGTATTAAAGAGCAAATAAACAAAACATTTTGAAGTGATGCAGTTCAGAGCGTTTTGAAATACAAAACATCAGACAAAACAATAAAGGACTGAGCATTTCTGTAAAGCACAGTCGCAAATTGGATGAGGTAACATTTCATACTTACAATTAAAACTGGAAGTGTATATCTCTCCAATTAAGTCAGTAGTAAGGGTTTGGGACCATATATCATTTGTCAGCATTGATTCCAATTAAACTCAGAGGTTACCCCTGTAAAGAATGGTGAGTAATCAATGAGCAATTAAGAGCAGAAGACCTTGGAGGTAACTTACCATAGTAAATCTGGTATTGAGATGGTGCGGGCAGATTGCCATTAAACCACTTACACCAGTGATAACACGCTGCAGGCGACACCATTTGTTGCTCTTTTAGCCTGGACTGTAGTGCAAACGGCTTTAGGTTTAACTTCTTAAATGCCTGGAACAACAAGACACATCCACCTGTAAATCCTGGTCTGGAGCTTGCTGGTTTATCCCCTGTTACCAGCTACTACAACTCCTGTAATTTATTATTAGTAGCTTAGAAAAGGTAAATCAAGTCCTTAAGGATCAAATAAGCTTGAAGTTATTAATGGCAGAAAAGATGTCAATACAGGGAGTGCCAAAGGTGAATTTAAGGACAACAGTAGCAGAACGCTTGAATACGTTGATTTGCCCTTAGGTGCTGTAACTAGCTTTTCTTCCAGGGCTGAGGAAGAGAAATACAGGTCAAATGAACTTTTGGCAAGCGCCATGCATGCAAACATTATTTGCATAATAATTTAAGATTTTATTGTCAAACACAACATCTCTTTGAAAGATGGCTTGTCACTTCAAAGAGTCTTTGTCATGCTGCCTGTATGCAATCTTGTTCAATTAATATTTTTTTTTTTTTTCTTTTTGTAATTGCTTCACTGACACCTAATTAATCTTGTGTTTGATTTTGCTTGTTGCTGGAATGTGTACCTACCAGGTCAGGAGCTGTTTCCTCTTGAATGGGTAAATGTTCCCACAGGCAAAATGCACACATAACATGTATGCAAAATATAAATATATGTATTTATCAACATAGATTTGATTTAGCAACTTGCCACTATAACTATCCAAGCTAATTTAGGAAGTGAAGCTGCAAAGTGTTTCATGACTACTGACTGATTGACAACTGGAAAATCACTATGCTGTCTGTACGCCTGGACATTTGTATCTTTTCTATTTTTTTGAGTTGTATATTGTTTTCCATGTTGCAGCACTGTGTAGCATTTAAAATTAAGTTCCTGTGTTTAACATACCTGCCCTAGTTGCTACACTCAAAATCTTGTTATGGACAAAAAGGAGGCCATACATGTGAAACAAAGAATTTATTGTCAGTCATCTTAAAATCCCAACAGACTTTACTAAAACAAAACAAAGATATTATTAGTCCAGTTAAAATTATACTAACAGTTGCAGTCCAAATTAATACCAAATACATCTCATTAGTAATATGGTTAAAATTGTTACACCAAAGCTTCCTAATATACCCCTTTTTTTTCTGGTGTTATGGTCATCCTTTTTCTGTACCTCTGGTCCTAAAGCAGCGGGAGTGGGGTTGCAGTGAGTTGTCAGGGTCCTCAGTTCCTGACAGGGAGGAGTGTGAAGCTAGTGATGAAATTTCTTCCTCCGCTTTGCTAGAAGGAGTAGCAAAGTAGTTAAGTAATAGGTTTTTTTTTTTTGGTTGTCATTCTAATGTCTGCTTGGGCTATTTGAATGTTTTTTAATGTTTTCTTATATGCTGTACATCTTGCTTTTTCTTCACTGGTCTGCAGCTCTGTGTTACATCTCAATTTACAATATAGATTTATTATGCTTTATGTATGTGAGATACTTGTTCTTTCTTTGGGGGGTTTTCTTGTTACTCCTACAACAGTTTTTGCCCACCTCCAAATTCTGCATTTCCTTGACTGATGACGGATGAGCCGCTTGTAGCCTTGGGGGCTCCAGTGTTACTCTGCACCACCATTTTTAACATCATTTTTTTATACATAACACAAGATAATACCTTTTCCTAATATTCTTAGGCCATCAAGCTACAATAACAACTTTGTCTTATGAAAAATTCTGATTTTATGTACCAGAGGAGTTTACCAGTCACAGTTTATACGCCTACCCAGCTGAAAGAAAACAAAATTCATATTTTTTAATGATGTATACGAAGAATGGTTGTTTTCTTTTTGCCGAGACACAAACCATATGCTATTTGTGAAATGTACTTTCTTGTCACACACTGCAAACAAGATTGTTTGTTGGAAGATTCCTTGTTAGACTGTTGATAAACTTATTACTAAAAACCCAGAAAGATTTTACGCCCATAATCACATGCAAAAAAAAAAAAAAATAAGTCACCGGACATTTGCAAAACTAGAAACTCAAATTTCTTTAATAGCATATTACTGAAACTACTTATGTATGTTGGGATAGAAGTATTTCTGCAAGTCTGATGCTGCAATTACATACAGAAAATTGACTTGAAATAGTTCATGGGCAAATCAAGTCCTCCCTACTTCAGATACATTGCTATTTGATATATTATTTTCTCTGGCAGATTAATTGCATTTGTATACCCTTAAACAGGATCATAATGCTGGAGGAAACAAGTATGTGTGGTTTCTCTGTAAGGTATTCTTTAATCTGAAAACAAGAATTATGTGTGTTGACAGGTTTATGTGCATTCTGTCTTAGAGCATATGGTGGTACTGATAAGAGCTTGTAATACTCTGTCTAAAGACCTCACATCTTTGCAATGTGCCTGACATCCCATGCTCATTTTGGTCTTCGGTAGGGAAAAAAGTGAAATACAATATTGGAGCTTGAATGATAGGATTCATGAAACTTGGTGGGTTTTCCCAAACAAGATTGATGGGGTAAAAAAAAACCAACACAACAAACCTCTTCAGTTACTTTTTCCAGTGTTTTCTGTTGTGCCAAAATAAAATTTTGATTGAAGTAGAGAGAATTAATTTACACATCAAATAAAATGATAATTTTTTTAGGTATCTTTGGTTTAGCTGTGTCTATCTTAGTGTATCTATATCACCTGGTTTAACAGAAGGTACTACAATTTTCCCTGTATCTCTGATGATGTAAGAATATAAAGACATAATAGCGCAGCTTTGTCTTGCACAACATTTGGGGTGCATGCACAAGTGTAGCTTACCTGTTCCTTCTCTGAGAAGCACATTCAGAACCAATGGAATTTAAAATGTTGGCCAAGAAATTTCAGGCTGAATTCAGAAATTTACAGACTCATCAACAGCGCTAAACCTGAAGGGTTACTCTCTTAACCTGTATTATAGCACATTCATGCCAAATATTGTAGGTAAGGGACTGTCAGCAGTTTTAGTCTAAATGTTGATTTTTTGGATGTCGTGAGTTATCCACTGGGGATGGGGTGGAACAAAAGGTGCAGGTTGAATAATCTGCCACTCTGGAAACTTTGGACATCTGACAAGTCCCGGTCTGATTTTGGGCTCAGGGGAGGTTTGTAATGATCCCAAGAGTGAGATTGAGATGCAAACGAGGTCAAATGCCGCCAATCGGGCCGTTTTTGTTGAACAGGTCCAGAGGAATGGAGCGACAGGAAAGGCAGGAAATATTAGAAGGAAACTAAGGAAGGTAAGCAAAGGATAGTCACCACCATGGATCCAGTGGTGTCCTGTTGGTCTTCAGTCTTCAATTCTTTGGTGGTGGGTACACACTGCGGCTTGTTTCCACAGGTTTTTTATACACCGGGAAAAGCCCTTGGTGGACTGCCAGCCCGGCCCAGGCAGAAGAGGGTTTGGTGGTGCCTGATAATGGTCTTCAGCCATAGGTTTTGGCGATGCCTGGTTAAAAAAAGAATAGTCTTCTGCTACCGGTCATTTGCACCTTGCAAGATAGGCACAAGCAAGCTTTGAGGCAAATAATTGACATTCCAGTCTCTCACAGCATCTTAGAGAAATGTGGCTTTTCAGAAGCTGTGAAAACAGTTCATGTAGCTCGGAAGGCTTTGGGCTGGAAGCATAATCAGGAGGAGGATGGAGGGGGAGGTGGGGGGCAGGTGGATGTCAATAATTTTGTCCTTGATGCTGTGAAATATTGAGCCCTTACTCAAGAAGTCCCCAGAATCTGTAGAAACAGATTTCTCTGTTTATGTGAATGTGCCAAACTTTTGTCATTTCTTTGCTTGTCTGTCATGTTCAGACCTTGTAATGAAAGGTTCTTTGTTTTGGGATTGAATGGGGGTAAGCAGGGTTGACAAAAGTATTTACACTTCAGAAAATGCTGTGCATTCTCTACAGCATAGAAGAAACTTTTGACATCTCCCTATGAACTAAAGAATCCACTCCAAAGAACACAAAGAAAAGCTGTGATTTTTGTTTTTCTTTAACTTTAAAAAGGGCAGAGCATATGGGAAAGGAAAATTATAATTGTAGGTAAGGGCACTAATTTGGATTACATGATTATTGATTATTATTATTGATTTCAGTGTAGACATCTCTCAACTTACTTGAAGGAAACCATTCCAAAGATGTCTACGTTGGCTGGTAGTCTGGACATGGAGATACTAGTTAATATTGAAGCTGTCAGGATGTCTTGTGTGAGAATGCATTTTTAGTTTAATACAGTAAGTGAGGCAATGCTATTTCAAGGCTTCCTTTGGGCTTGTTTACAGGAACTGGTAGTAAATAAGGAGAAACACAGTTATACCTTGTATTTGATATATAGAGTCATGCTATCTGTTACAACTTTAGATTATTTGTCTCTATCCTTTTCTGCATTTCGTTTATGTGACAGAATTATTCAGGAATGATTTTATGCACAATAGCTTTTAATATTTTTAGAGGTAGTAAAATAATGCGTGCTATGAAAAACCTAGTAACATTTGTATATTTGTTACAAGATACTGATATGCCAAAGACTACACATTAGAAGATAGCTGGACTGTAGGAAATATAAATTTAGTAAGATGACAATCAAGGAGTAACATCTTAAGTAGAGAAAAATCCAAATATTCCTAGGCATGATCATTCATAAACCAAACAGAGAGCTTTGAAACTCTGTATAGAGCGCCCTTCTGAAACAGTTACACCTTGTGGTCTCCTCAGCCCCTTTCATCTAAATAACGTGTTTCTTAAAACAGGGTCACCAACAGGGCGTGCTGTTTTAGGGTTGGTATATTCATACCAAATGCAGAGGTAACACAATTTTGTGTAAAGTGCACCCCTCATTGTCATTAGTTACATTTACATTTTAAGATCCAGCTAGTTAGCCTGAAACCACCCTTAAGCCCGAGTGATTCTTTTAGTGTCTGTGCTAAAATACAGGCCCATACTCAGATGCAACAGGCAAGTTTACGTGCAAGTTTGGGAGAAAGTTTAGGACATAGGAATAACAATGTTTTTTCTTGTGTTGGCTACGGCTGCCATCATGTGTCCCAAAACTAATCAGTCAGTTGAGTTCTTCCTGTACAGTTCTCAGTATTATATGTTGCAAGGTCAGAATGATGCTGCAATGGTTTGACCACAGGGGACAAAGTTAATGTCTTTGTCTCTGTGACAATGTGGACAGATGGAGTCTGGGTAGGCAGAGTCAGGCCAGGGAGCACACCACACGTTAGGAAGGTTGCTCATAGGCTGCACTGCTTCAAAGAGACGTTGTAGAGAGACCGTCTGCCTTGGAGTGTCACAGCAGTATTCATTTTTTAAAGGGGAGGGAGCACCTTTCACATTTACTTGATACCAAAAAGTCTGTGACATACTTCATCATCTTCAGGCCTCTGTGTTTTTAATTTTTCTTTGTATGTATATGTATTTTTGTCTCATGGGCTGTTTCAGGCAATAAGGAGTGCCAATGCTCAATGTGTCTTTGTTGCTGTGACAGAAGGGCAGAAGCAGTGACTAATACAGCCAGCACAGACAAACAGAATCAATAATTCAGCTTCCTTTCTTCTGACACAGAAATTTGTTGTCCCACAGGCCTAGAGCAGAGAAAGGACCTACGCCAATTCCAAATGTGGGGAACATACTCTTGCAACAGAGCAGGTGTCTTTCTGAGGGCATTGACTCACGACGAAGGAAATGGAGAGTACAGAGAAACAGACTGTGAAGGGAATTATCAGGACTTTATTTTACAGGAGTTCTGATATCTTAGAGAGAAGAGATAGTTGCATGTGTGTACATACAGCAACTGTAATATCCTTGAATATACCTAGTACCACATGGGAATTCATCAAGCAAGAAATTATGGTAGCATTCAAACTTGGTTTGATTGTTACTCATCCTCATGTCGTTCAGCCTTCACCATTACTGTTTTGGTAGACGTGACAATGGAGAGTGTTGGGCTGAAATTGAGAGGGAAAAAAACCCCAAACAATAAGTCTCCCCTCTTTAAGATATGCCTTTTGTTATGCACAACAATAAATTGAACAAGCTGTTACTGGAGTTTTAATAAGACCATAAACTCTCTGCTCTATATGTAAAATGAAACAGTTGATTTCGTTTATAATGATACAAGCAATAAAAGCTACTGTAAAATAGATATAATTCTCTGAAATATGAATTTGATTACAAAGAATAATGCTGACAAAATACACAGCATATGATGCAGCTAGACAAAAGAGGCAGGAGGATAATTAAAAAATGTTCCATTAATTTATTTAAAACTCGAGGGTCTGATTTCCAATATAGAACAATACATTCCGTGAAAGGGCAGCTTGGGAGGTAACTGAAGTTAGTAACCAATAGAAGCTTCAGCCAAGGCAAAATATGTATGCCTCTTCCAATCTCCTTGCCTGCGGGCATATGCTTTGTGCCAGTCATAGTTAATTTTGCACTAGAAATCCATGTGGGACTGCCAGCTGGAAGCAGGGGGAATGAAAACAATGCATGTAAGTGCCTCGAATGGCTGGAAATATGATGCTTGGCATTTAGATGTCACAAAAATCGCTACTTGTTTATTGTCAAATTAAATGCCCTCAGACTAGGCGCTCATCTATAATTGAAGTTTACTTTTAAAGCAAACTTCAGCAACCTCTCTTTCTGCTCTTGCCACCCATTTTTATTATCCTGAGAGGGCCTGGAAGTATGTCACAACACCAAAGAGATTTCAAGCTTACATGTCTTCAAGGAACTATAGATTATGATTAGACACTTCATCTCAAGGCATGAAGCTGAGATCAGCAAATTTAGTAGTCTTTTTGCTATTTTCACAAAAAACAAAAAAAAAAAAGAAGAAATAAGAGGCTATTCCAGGATCATGGAGTAATTCAGGTTAGAAATGACCTCTGAAGGTCATTTGGTCCAACGCCTGCTTGCAGTACAGCTCTATGTTGTTAGTGGAAATTATTTAAACAAAACGAGCTCAACATGACTGAAGAAGGTCAGGAGAGTTGGATTTTTTTTTCTCCTTATCTGTCTGGAGTGGGTCTGAAGGGTTACAGATCAGTTCTGATAGAAAGAGACATCTACATTTGGAGATTGAAACTGGTGATGCTTATCTGAACCAGTGTTTATGCAAGAAAATATTTTTTTTATTTCCTATCTACTGTCCCTGCAGAACTTATTAGCCTCTTTTTCCCTGTACTTCTCTAATAGTGCACCACAGCATGAACTCATGAAGGTTTCTGTTAAGTGGAAGTCTATTAGGCTCTTAATTCCACTTTACAGGTGGTGATATATCAAAGAGGAATCCAGAAGCATCTGAAACAGTGCATTAGATAACCCACCCCCACCCCAAAATATTTAGGTACACATTCAGCTAGAATTCAAAAAGAGTGAGATGGAGAGAAGCCTAAAAAGAAAAACAGGTTTGGAAAATGTTTTTTCTTTAAACTTTAGCAAGGTTTCTTATGCGGAGCTAGATTATCAGATTAAGAAAGAGGCATATGCTCTAGTTGATCATTCAGCGAAAGCATATATTTATTGAATGGACTACCACTATCCTTCATGAGTAATTCCTCTGACCTTAGGGGTTCTCTTGACAGAATCAGACCATTCTTTCTAGCTTTTATTTTATGGTTCAATGGTCCATTTCAGCTGCTTAGCTCATTCTTACCACACCATTTAAACATTCAGATTCAAGAGCAAGGAGTCTCAGTTACTCCCAGGCCTGCTATAGAAATTTCAGCTAAAACTCTATGAAATTAAGTTTTAAAGCTGCTCAGGGTTTAAAGGCTGCCTCCCAGCTACCTTTGGCTCTTCTGCTGCTTCCTGTAGCAAAGCACTGATTTTATGTGCACAGCGGCATGGCACAAGCACAGCTTTTTTAGGACCCACCTATCTCTGCCTGCTTTTGGGTGACAGAAAGAGGTGGGAAAGGAGAAATGTTGTACAGAATAAAGAGGAAAGGACAAACAATCCAATTAGTTTCTAAAAAATAATAATACACTTAGCTGTTAAATCTGTCACTTCAGCCCTTTTAAAACACCCTGATTTAAAGTAATATACACGTTTTAACCTTATATGGTTGTCCAATTATAATAAAAAATGATTTTAGCTGATTTAACAGCCACTTAATTTTCTTTAAAGAAACCAAACAAAAAAAAAAGTGCAAATTTTTTGCTATAATTTCTGAAATGTATACTGCAATAAATGAATTCCTTTTTTCACTTCTTGCAGAGTTTTATGATGCTATAATGCAAAGGCAGCCTGCCTGGTCTGGTTTATTATATTGAGCTAGATGATTCCAGTGGCTAATGGAACCTCAGCAAACAATGAAATCCTGGAAACTTCAGATAAAGCAAATAAGATCAATGGGAGAGGTGGAAAATAATTCCATAAAGGCACAATTTATTAGTAATGGAGGTGGAAGAGTGGAAAATAGACAAGGTGTGGGCAAAATGAAGCAGCTGAAGCAGTTGAAACTAGTAAGGAATAATAGAAATTAAGAAGAGGGGAGGGATAGAGATTCAAAGGATTTCTGAATATATCTTTTTCTCAGGGAGACATAGTACTTGGTTGCAATTATGCCAGCGATGAAATTTAATATTGTTAACAGGGCATTACAAAAATATTTTATTTTACTAGGATTGTTGATTTTAAAGGAATGACTTCCAATCTGCCATTCAGATCTTGTGAAGATCATTCACAGTTTGACTATTCTATCAAGGGTCTTGGAAAGGTCTTGGAAACAATAAGACCCATGTCAAGGATAATTACAAATTTGTTTTCAGTGGACCTGGAGACAGCTCTCTTGTGTGAAATATCTCCCTAAAGAAAACGAGCAGTGACTCAGCGAGGGCATTCTTAGGAAACAATACAAAATCAACAAAAACCCCCACCAGAACAATTTTCAGAAGAATATGTTCCTAACATCTCTAGCATGAGTACATGGATAAATTGTATGGAGTAAATTAAAAATCTCATTTTTGTAAAATATTGAGTATGTAAAAAGGACATCCAATTTAAAAAATATTTCCTACAAAATTTAGCTTAGCCTGCTTTCATGGTAACTTGCTGAAACATTTTACTTTCCATTACAATAGACCAGGAGATTTGTTCTAACAGCTCTGCTAATGAGGCATTATCTGCTAAGCACTGTAACATGACTATTTGTAATCGTATGACTATCCATCATCGTTTTGTTTTGCTTTATAAGGGTGGCAGTTTGACATAATTCAACATCCTCACCTTCTCAAAAGAAGGATTTATGTGGGAGTGCAGAAGAGTGTTCACCTGTTTCATTCCAGAAAATAAAACCTTTACATGGACACAAAGCTGAGGAGAAGAAAGCTGTGGAAAACAGTCATCAGGCTTAACTTTTGTTTCTGTGGTCTGAAGGTGAAAGCAGCTTTTTCCAGCACAGAAGGGAAAGATCCCCATCTTTCTTTTGAATCCAGGTATTACCTAAACCAGAAGTTTGGTATTTCAGATTAAGCCCATTGCTCCCCCTCTCTTACCAGGCACAGGTCTTATGAAGGACTTTCCTTTTTTCTTTTCACTGTGCCAGTATTCAATTTCATGTCCAATGTAAAGTGACAACTTATTAAATACTATTTAACTAGCATTCATCATGAAATATCTTTCTTCGCACTACCAATAAAATAAAACAAACACAGCTCCAAAATGTAGATAAATTGGAAGAGACCTTATTTGTAACATATAACTAAGTAGATCAATTTATGTTCTTCTGTATTAAATTTTATCTATTAGGCTGATGCATGAAGTTACATGTGTTTCAGCTTTCATAAAAAATACACAAAATGCAAGCTATTTTGTTGTCGCTTTTGTTAATCTATATTGAATTCATTGAACAGATTCATTGAATTCAATATAGATTCATTTCATTCATTGAATTCAATCTTTTCTTTACTGCAGCTGCTCTGTAACTTCACCCTTCTATTATCTTTTAATATGTGCTGCTACGTCCTGGTAATGAAGAATTATTACCCCCTGGTTTTTGTTTGTGTGGTTGTTGTTTTTTTTTCTCCAACTCACTTCCTTTGGTTTCTTTTACTGTTCTATTGAGCTGGTAACAGGAACCATAGGAATTATAATTTTTTAAATCTTTTAGGTTTTTTTGTTCCACTTGCTAAGGCTTGTCTGTGTTCATAGAGTTGTTTTCATTTTTAGTCACTTTTTTTATGCCCTTACTCAAAGATGTAGTTCTTCTGTCCCCTAAGCCTGAGTACTAAAGTGATGAGCACAGTATAAGAACAGGATAGGGACAGTAATTTCTTCCGTCCGGTAGGTGTGCCTCACTGACTTTTCTTTCCTTTTTCCCTCCTACTAGCTCAAAGCTTTCTAAGCCCACAACGTCCTCAACCTGTTTGGTTTTTGGCTTGGGGTGTTTTGTTTGTTTTGGTTTTTTTTCTTTTTGGGAGGAGGTGTTGGTTTGTTTTTTTATCCCTTATTAAGGAGCTGGTTTTCTAGAAACTTCATTCTGAGAAAGGAGAGATGTGACTTTTCATGTGTACTACTTTATAATAGCATTAAAAAATTACTATAGCTGTCTGCTGCTGCAGATTTCTTTCTCAAAATATCTTTTTGGTGTGTGTACAGTGCAGACTTCAATATAGGGAGCCCTAGCTAGCTTGGCTAGTGGAACAGAAAAGCAATTTAAATGATTTATTGTGATGAAGCTGTATAGTGCCACATAGTTTATTGTGCATATGCATAGTTCACTGTGGGCTAGAGCTCCTGACGGTCCAATGAGTGAAATTTATGCATCACTTGAGATCCTTAGATCTCTCAGTTGCTGCCTAACTTAATAAAATGTCTAAATTTCCTCAGTGTACTCGTACAGGTATTGCCTAACTCTTCAATGCTCACCCAATCTGTCAAACTGTTCAAAGCATGGATATATGCCTAGGTGGTAGCTGACCTCTCTGAGTACAATTTCCTTATTCTGCTGTTTATGACATCTCAGACCATGCCCACAAGAGAAGACCAGGACTAGAAAGGGCTTTGTGGGTCTCTGTGGATAGTGCCTGCAATAGCAGAGAACTGCACTCTATTTTAATAAGTATATCAAAGCCCATCTCAGTAGTTGAGGGCTTCTGCTAACTTCCCTTTGACAGTTCATTCACAGCTGTATTTGTGCCAATATTGTTCCTTAGTTGAAGTCACTCTTCTTCCTCCTTAGTGTTTATCTCCCTGACGTATTTTAGAAAGAAGAGTTGCATTGTACCTCAGCCTTCATTTTAGTAGATTACAAAAAGCAGATCTCTTTTAGTCCTCTCTCCTATGATAGGCTTTTCACTGTCCTTATCATCTTAACAGCTCTTCCCTAATTCTCTTCCTTTTTATGTAATGTGTCTTAAGATTGACAGTCACTGTATTCTTAATGATGATGTGCCAGTACTGCATTTGCCTTTTAGATAGTTGTCTCACGTTAATATCACATTAGTTAACCTATGATCAACAAATACAATCAAGTCCTTCTGCTTTCATGTCATAGGAATAAATTTGAAATTAAAAATAAGTTTTAATTTAGATATTTTTAGTTAGTGCACAGCCATGTATTTAGTATTGCTGAATATCCACTGACACGGTCCTTCAGTTCATTCACCCCTCTGTTTTATTAATAGTGTTTCCTATCTTTGTGATGAGAGCTCCTTTTCTAGCAATGGAAATCTGTAAAAAGATCAGGCCCAAAGCCAATTTTTGCTTCCCCAGTCAATCATCCCAGCCCTGGAGTTTTCTATTTAATCCTGTCTGCTGTTGTTTCTTGTTTGGCCACTTCCTTGCTCAGGTTAGACTTCTATTAATCTTTATCTTCTTTAGCTAAAATACTAGATTTCAATCTGTCAGAGTGTTAGAGACCAGATGGATGAGCTCGTACTTCATTACCCCACTGTGGGAAATAGTTTCATTTTTTAAAAGCTCATGTTAAAATTTTACTTTTTTTAAATGAACAAAATTGAGTCCATGGATAGATGGAAAAATGTGTCCAAAAGCCTTGCATGTTATTTAGGTCATATGAAAAAATCTATAATTATTGGGCCATTCTTTTCTTTTGAATACAGATTATATATTTTGCTATTCTTCAGATTTGTTCTCTCCCCTTATTGAAGCTATCTTCATTTCTACATGCAACTTCATTTTTCAGTTCTTCCACAGTCCTGGGGTAGTGCTGACCTGGTGCTTATAATTTGGAAATGTTTAGTTCCTTGAGATCTACTTTCACTTCTGTTACAGTATTTTTAGTTTCTTTATATACACTTTTATTTGCCTTACCTTTACCTGCAAGGTCAATGTCATGCTCTGTTAAAAACTGAAGATAACCATCTATTTAGTTATGAAGCCATTCATTATATTTCGTCTCCAACCCATCATTTGCACTTTATAATGCCGCCTTCTAGATCTCTTAAAAACAAGGTTATGTACCTTCACAGCCCAAGGTCATTTGTAGCTTGTCCAGCTGAGAATACAGTCACTGTATGCACCTGTGCCTCTCAGTGCTGCTCACAGAATCACAGACTGGTTGAGTTTGGAGGGGACCTCTGGAGGTCGTCTTGTCCAACCTCCCCACTCAAGCAGGGACAACTGGAGCCTGTTGCCCAGGACCATGCCCAGACATGAATATCTCCAAGGATGGAGACTCCACAACCTCTCTGGCCTACCTGTAACAGTGATTGGGTACTCTCACAGTAAAAAAGTGTTTCCTGATGTTCAGGGGGAACCTCCTTTGTTTCAGTTTGTGCCTGTTGCCTCTGGTCCTGTCACTGGGCACCACAGAAAAGAGCCTGGCTGTATCTTCATTGCACCCTCCCTCCAGATATTTATATATGTTGATGAGATCGCCCTGAGTTTTCCCTTCTCCAGGCTGAACAGTCCCACCTCTCTCAGCCTTTCCTCACAGGAGAGATGCTCCAGTCCCTTAATTGTCTTACTGGCCCTTTACTGGACTCAGTCCAGCCAGACTGTATCTCTCTTGTACTGGGGAGCCCAGAACTGGGTACACAGAACTCCAGGTGTGGCCTCACCTGTGCTGAGTAAAAGGGAAGATTCCTCTCCCTCAACCTGCTGGCAATGCTCTGCCTACTGCAGCCCAGGATGCCATTCGCCTTCTTTATGACAAGGGCACATTGAGGACTCCACCAGGACTCCCAGGTACTTTTCTGCAAAGCTGCTTTGCCACCAGGCAGCCACCAGCACGTGCTGGTTTGTGGTTCTACCTTTCAGCATCAGACTTTGTCCGTGTGTTCTGCATGACGCCTAGCCTGTAATTCAGTGTGGCTGTAATTCAGCTGGACAGAAAGATGCCTAAAAGTTGACTTTTGCAATACCTTTAATAGTTCTGTCCCTATATGATTTTAGTTTCAGGTTTTAATGTGTCACTTAGAAGTTATTGAGAACACTTAGCTATACAGATGGATCTTTAAAAAAGTGCAATGCATATTTATTCTTACAACTGGCCAAATGAAAGTTAGTGCTAAATAAGGGCATCACTCCGGTGTCTTTTCAGTTATCTTTTTTCTCCAATTTTAGTAAATTTGCAGGCCTAAGCAAGTTCAGGTTTTTGTTATTTCCAGATATCCTAAACCAAAAGTTTTAGTGCTGAGAACACCTAAATGTTTGCAGAAAATAGCTATTTGTAGAAACAAGAAGCAACAGCATAGATTTGACCGAATGAGAAATGTCACCTAATGATCTGCTGTCAGAGATAGAGGTTAAGGGACAATGATCGTATTATTAATTGATATTTTGATTACAAGCTTCTGTTTAATCCAGGGGTGGGTGGGTGTGGGGGTGGTGTCTGGGGGAAAAAAAAAAAAGGCTATGTTTGTGGATTTTTCGGTCTATTACTTTTCTCCTTCGTATAAAGGTGCCTGGCTCACTTACGCTTTTAGCAATGGACATTTTGCCCTCTAGTGGTTTCTCTTGGTTACAAAATGTTCTGGGAAAACCTAGTTCTTTACCGATGAATGCTTGGATTTGATTTTAATTTTTAAATTGTGCACTCAGATTCATCAGACTGCACTTAGATTCTGGTGTGGAGCTACAAAGCAAACAATTTTAAGATTATTTTGAAAATGATGGCTTTTTTTTTTTTTCTTTTGTCTCTGCATCCACTGATGTACCTTTAAGACTCCACCTTTAATTACAGTGTCCTAGAGTCCGGGATATATTTTATTCACATAGATTGTTGATGGGAAGTTAAATGTCATTGCATTTTAATTAGAAAGTATTGGCAATGAAATTAGTTGGCAAAGATATTGCTTTTAAGTGGATCTTTACTTCATAACAGTGACACTTTATTAACATTATGGATAATGTTATTTGTTGCTTTATTTAACAAAACAAAGTCATGAAGACTATATAATAACTGGAGCTGTAATATACTTGATAGGGCAGCATATATCTGCTTCAAAATTTTTCTTTGATTCCATAACAGTGATCCGATTATGGTTATTTGCAGCATGAATTGTGGATAGACAGAATTGTTTTAGGTTTATTCTAAGAGCCATAGTCACTGCTTTGGTGCTCTGGGAGTGTGAAAATGAAGTGTTACCATTTATATTTTAATTATTGTGACTCCAGCATACTGGCTTTCTGTTGCAATATTTCTACGCATTTTTTAATATGTGAAGTTTTGCTGAAGTGAATGGCATGTTGACACCCTCAATTTATTTGGAGCTGTGCAGAGGAGGAATAATACTGCATAAAATACTTAATAAGCTTCTGAAAGATAAGGAAGAGTCCTAATTAACATGTTTGGTGCAGCACCAATTGAGATTAAATATGCATGCTACTTGTTCTGTTCAAGATAATCTAAAAATAAACATTTAGGAGATATTACAAAAAGTCGACTTCAGTACAAAGTTTCATTGCATCTGTGAATTCAGATACCTCCTGACTGGAAAAAGAAAGGCTCATAGATTAATGGTCTTCCAGTTCTCTGCTACATGGTTCCCAAAATGTTTAGTTTAACTAATCCCTGAAAAGAACCGTGGGTGGATTGGTGATACCCAATGGTTTTAGGATGACTGGATTAGAATAAACCTGGGTTAGGTGATGCCTGAGACCAACAACTGTAACTAAATAACAACCACACTCTTCCTTACATCAGAATTAAGCAAATTTCCATTGACCAAAATATTCTGAAAAAAAAAGTACTTTGTGCTCTTAAGACTTTTCAAAAATTAAAATGTCAGACTCTTCTTTCCTGTGCTCTCTTTTTAGTTGCAAAATGTTTGTTTAGAAATATTTATTTATTAAACCCTTTTCCTCCACTTCAACATGTAGAAGACTGTATCACCCAAAGCACTCCTACTTTATGAAATATTAGTATTTTTCATAGGAAATCCCAATTATATAAGAATAATGAAATTGTTCTAGAAAAGTAGTAGAGAGGTCTTTCCATAAACAGTGTAATTTTGAGCACTGGTATACAAAGATAGGACAGGAGGACCACCAAGTAAGGAAAATTGTTCCTGAGGCTTTTAGCTGCTACAGCCCTGATGAATAAGGGCTGTGGGTCTGCCAAAGTGGCATAAGCAGCTATGGCACGACTTGAAAGAAAGTTGGGTTAAGCATTTCTATGGTTCAAGGGGAATCTGCTTAGGAAGCTGGGAGAAATGTATTAAGCTCAGAGAAAATCTCTCTATAGCTTATATTAAAGAGCAAAATTTTGAGTACCAAAATGTTCTAAAAAGTAGCAGAAATTGTAAAATAAGGACTAGTAGAAGAATAGGGATAGGAAGGGCATGTGTCAGGATTAAAGAGAAAATAATGTATTATTCTCCTAATTACTCATAATTTTTCTTTTCTCTGTAGCTGGTCCCCTTATTTCTTGCTGCTGTTGTTTTGTTTTGTTTTGTTTGAGGGGGAAGGGAAGAGGGCAAGGGGTTGCTTTTTGTATGGATTCAAGACCACTTCTTTTCCCACTTACCTTACAATCTTAACTACTTCAGATAACCACAGTAGACATTTCTGGTAGTCGGGTGGACCCTGCAGATCCAAAACATCCTCTGCTGTGTGTGCCCAAGGGCTCTGCCCAAAGCTGCAAGCAGACTTGGCTGCTCTGATGTAACCATCATTGCCCATAGCTGCCCATTTCATCTTCCTGTTGCAGGGTGCTTCCCCTGTAGCAGGAATGAATGAGACAGTTCTGTACCCCAGCACCTCAGGTCACCAATTTGTGAAATTCCTTCTTAAGAATCACCACTTAAAATATGTGCTAATAGGAGAGCCTGTGTAATTGTGGTGGCTGTGAGATGAATGATACTCTCACGACTTTTGAAGCGCTCCCCAAGAGCAGGGGATGCATTGAGGCATTTATCAGTTTAGTACCACTGCTTGGTCTCCCTGGAGTCAGGAGTCCAAGTCTCCAAAGTTGGACCTGGAGAAACTCCAATGACCCAGAGATCAGAAGATATGTGAATGCTGCATTGAAGTCAAAGTTAATATAAAAGAAATTTATTTTGGACAGGCTGGCTTACAGCTGAAAAATGCCACCATTCTTATTTGAATAAAAGGAATTTTTCTGAACTTTGCGTGAGATGAACTGTGGTGAAGACTTTTGTTTTAACTTTGTTTTTCCCCCAAAATTGGTTCCCATATCCCTAGTTCCTACTTGTAATTCTTAACATTGGAATTTGTTGCTTTCTTTGTGCATATTTTAACAGCACAAGAATATTGTTCTTTTTTTCCCTTATATGCAGTAGAAAAATAAGCATTGACTCAAAAATGAAAATTGTACGTGTTTTGTTCTTTATGAGGAGCACCATAAATCTTATGAATTGTTGTCATATGCTGTAATATGCTTAACAGGTAGTGATTGTTAAATAGATTAATCAGCTGGTGTTAATGTTTAAAATTCTATCGCAAATAGTCTAAATCATGTATTGAATATTGAAAATTATATCATCATGGCCATTTAAACTGCAATTAAAAATAATTAAATTATCCCAACCAAAGCAAGTGTAGTAAATAGAAGAACAGATTAAACTTGATTTTATTTTAGTTTATCTTTCTCTAGTAAATTATGCTAGAGCATTAAAATACCCCTGGGGAACATTTACTGTAGGTTAATAAAGACTAAAATTATATTTCAAAGTTTTATATCCTTGTCATATGAATATCTAGATAGAGGATAAACAGCTTCTGAAACATTGCCTGAAAACAACAATCCATCATGTTTAGGAGAGTTTTGTTTGCTATGCTAGCATTTTTGCTGTAGTATCAGTGGTCTTAGGAAAAAGGGGATCCCCTAGAGATATTCTTGCATTGTGGTAAGAATTTCAGCCAATCATCTAAAGTGTTTTTAGAACCAGAGTGCAGTTATTTCTGAAGAAAGCCTTTTCCATTCATTTCACCTGCAGCTATTACGTGGTGCTCTGTGGTTCCAGTTCTGACATCTTTCTAACCTCAGCCTAAGGCTGACTGCAAAAATAGTTTTAATTCATTAAACTAGCTCAATAAAATAAAAGCTGTTTTCCCATTTTGTGAGCCTTTAGTCCTTGCCAGGACTATGCAATGCTTTTGTACTTCTGTGTTGCTGCACCCACCATATTCCCCCTCCTCAGAGGTTTAACGACTACTTAAGATACCAAGACACCATAGGTCGAGCTTTAATAGGGTCGGGTCTTGGGGACTTTAGATTCAATAAAGATTACCTGCAAATGATACTCAACAAGTCTTATCTCACATTATCTGGCCTCCAGAGAGAACTTGAATCCTAGCTCCTAGCAGTGAGGCGTGCTTGTGAAGAAAGGAAATGCCAAGCTAAGTATTTCTGATATCCTTCCCCTCTCTGGAGGTTATGCACCTGCCCCAAGTCTGCAAGCACATACCTTCACCTACACAAGCTGCAGCCCCAAAGGCGGGGCCTCAGGAAATAGTGGACTGTTGTGGATTGTTTCCTTCATCAGTGATTAGAGGATAATTAAAGGGTTTTTCCAGGGAGTTGAAAAACCCATGCAATGTCCTTCTCAGCCACAAAGGATTCAGACCCTGTGCTGCACAGTAGTTTAAATGTTAACTTTAAAATCCAATTGAAGGATTTGAGATGAAAAGTTGTATTACAGAGTGTGAGGTGATGTACTTCAGCATTGATAACATTTGTGCAATAAGCCCCTCAAGGGAAAATAAGAGTGTAAAGAGTAGACCAAACTCATAGATTAGTAACGGAGACTGTCTGCTGTGATCCAACCATAAAAATGGCCAATTAAAATCCAAATTGTGTCAGGAGAGATATTTACAGTAAAGAAGGAAAAAGCCACTATGCTGGTATGATATTGTCTAGTCAGTTATGTTCAAGAAAAATAAATTGAACCTCTGTGTTCAAGACAGGACTGACAAATCTCCCACTAGATTAGACAACCTATAAGAGGGGAGTAGAAGAAATGCATTTTTTTAGATCAGCACAATGCAGGCTGAGGTAGGATATATTTATAATACCTTGGAATAGTATGACAAAAGGTTAGAGGAGTATTTATTGAATTAAGGACAATATTTTCATGAAGAAAATGCATACATATTTGACTTGAATTAGCCTTGAATCTGTGGTTCCTTGAAAGCAGAAAATTTGCAGCTAGGTCAGCTTGTGGAAGAGATTGCATTTTGAATGACCTGCCAAGCTCTGGCTTCAACCGCTATTTCACTAGTCATTCAAGGGAAAAAAAAAAATATCTGAAGCTTTTAAATTGCCAGGAACTCCCATTTTCTAATGAGTCTTACTGAGAAAGTAATCTACCGAAATAACCATCTCACTCCCTCTACTGTTAGTCTCAAAAAGGTTTTGCAGCTCAGTATCAGGCTGTGTAGCCCATTCTTGCGCGTCTTGTGGTATGGGAACCAACATTTCCAGTTAGATGCTTCAAGCTGTTTCAGATCACAAAAGAGGTTTCTGGGACTGTGTGTGTTAAGGGATGTTCCAAGCCCAAGGTTTCCTCCTGCCCATCCACTGGAGCCCAGCCTGGGAGCTCAGAGACCTGGGGCTCAGAGACCCAGGGGATCAGAGACCCAGGGGATCAGTCCCAGACTGAACTGTTTGCCTGTTCAAGCAGCAGGGAGGATAAGTGCATATCCCAGAGATACAGGCACAAAGACACACACAGGACACTGACAAGGCTGGCTGCACTGACTGCCACAGACAAGGTGCTTCCTTAAACAGCACCTACATGTAGGACTCACCAGTGCTGTAGCTCACTGGTGACAGCATGCACAAGACACTCACTAGGTTCCCAAGCACAAGCACTGGCACAGCCCCTCTGTCCAGCTGGTACACCCGCCCAGATCCCTCTTACCTGCCCTGTGGGTCCCCTACTTGCCAGCCAGTCCAGCTTGGTGCTCCCTGCAAACATGCAATGCTTGCATGCTTGGCACACAGGCACTCCACATTTGTAGGATCCCCCAGATACCAGCACATGGACCCTCTGCCTAACCTGTACCCGCTTCAGGAACCTCCCATGGCCTTCTGCTCACCAGCTGGTCCAGCTTGGTGAATACACACGCACACCCTTGTTCTTCCCTGATCTTCTGGCCCCGCACTTTCTTTTGTAAGTTTTGTATAGTCCCACAGAACCCCCTCAACTATCCCAAATCCAGATTTTCCTTTTGTTTGCTGCCTTTTGTCAGTTACAAAGTCCAGGTCAGCCCTCTCCAAAGCTACACCTGTAGTTTCTTAACAGCCCATGAGTTAGTGTTTGGGGATTTATGGTCTTTGGCATTTTCTGTTATCCCTTGTCTACTGGGTTTGTGTTTCTGTGAGCTCTTGTTTATTGTTTGCCTCTTCACTTATTTTCCCTTTTTGCTTGAAAAGGTCTTTGTTCAGATAACCATAATGAAGCAGACACTCACCTTCTGCTTGCCCTTGCACTGTGCTTGCGATTATTTCAGTTGGATATTTTGATGCTCAGAGTCTCTGATGATCACCCTTATTTATACAAGTCCTGAATTTGGGAGTCTTTTTCTAGTCACTAGAGAGTAAAATACTAAACTTTCCATGAGCACCTGTGGAAAGTGTCATTAGCGATATTTAACTCTCCCCACCTGCCTGCTTTAGAAATAGATAGAGCAGATCAGCAGCTCACAAACAAGTACATAATAAGCATCAGTCCTGGGCACTGAAATATGATAATCTACACTGTTAAATGCTCTGAATGCTCCTTGCATGCTTTTAGCCTGTCTCGGTACCTTCCCAAACTGTACTGGGACAAAGTCAACAAGTGGTTTAACTGTGACTACCCTAGTTTTGAATGCCAGGATAGTTAGATACCAGTATGGATGCCTTTCATCATTTATACCCAGGACTCTTACTGGCCAAATTTAATTTACTGGAGCTAGTCTTAGAGGTTTTCTAGTAGTGCCTGTCACTCAAGACTAGTTAAGGGAGAGTCATTTAGCACTTAGTTCCCTGAAAACAGTAATTTACAGTCATTTTAGTTGCTCTTGACTCTGAGCCAACGGCATGGTGCTGGTGGATATGACACAGAATTGATGGAAGACCTGCACTCATCTGGAGTAGCAGTGGGGACCCAGGCAGGATATGCTGGGACATCACAAACGATGCTGTTCTGTTTAGATGACTGAATCTCACCCTTATAATCTCTGTTCCCAGTCATGCCTATGATGTAACTGACTGTGTGAAGTTTTATATCGCTGATTAGGTCAGGCAATGGGCATTTTGGTAATGCCCAGGTAAATCAGAGTGGTCCAGCCAGTGGTCTACAAGCCAGATCTCACCTATGGGCAGGATTCTATGTCTGTATATATCATTTCTATCATATCTGTGCATGCTGAAGTACTTGGCTGCATGAGATGTCACTAACAGCATTACTACGTTTTGGGATAGCTCCATCAATCATGCTGGTATGTGACATAAAACAGAAAAGAAGTTGGATCGCTCTAGGACAGGGGTTTGGAAATGTGGCTTTATCTGATACAGACAATACTGAGTTTTGATTTTCTCAGTCACCACCCTCACATTGATTTGATCAGCTATCAACAGATCAACTGTAACCAGCAACATTGTAAGGCAGCACATCAATGAGAAACTTTTTAAAAGCAAAAACTTATTTCTATAGCTACGATATGTTTCATTTACATAAATCCAGTTGCTTCAAGATTTATGATAGAATGAGTGAGATTTTTATATTCATTTGTATTTCTGTCCTTTTTCATGTTGTCATTGATGAAGCAATTTCTAATATGAGTTTTTCTAAGCAGTACAGTTACATTGACTATGGCAGCAACACCAGCTTGTGTGCCAGGTTGAAAAATATGTTTTTCTTTTTTGGCTTTGTCTGAATAAGTCTCTATAAGCAATTGTATTCTTGAAGCAGATTTCATAACAGCTGCTTCCAGCTCTAATTCTTTCTCTTACCATCTGTCTTCTCTTAATTCTGCTATTAGAATGGCAAACAGAACCCCAAGGATGCTGTGAGTTTCTGAGAAAGATGGACAACCTCTAGCAGCCTCTGAACACTGAAAGTACATAGTCGCGTTTGAACTCAGCTCTGCCTTCCTGCTCCAAATGAAGACCTGGGGGAAATGAGAGCTGTGCAGATGCTTTGTGTTGAATAACACAGACTTATAAGAAGTCTAAAGATGGACTAAAAAGCAAGAAAAAAAAAAGTTTACTTAACTCTTTTAAAGGAAAATTACACCACCAGGCTCCTGAATCTGACTAATTTTGGGGAAAAAGTCCTACTAAATCCTGTCTTCAAAGGTTCTGTTTCATCTAAATTAAAAAAAAAAAAAAGTAAAAGTCTGTACATACCTAAAATCAGGTCATCGCACCATCTCTACTGTTGCACTTCTTAGTGAGGAAAAAGTGCTATACCTTCAGAAAAAACGATTATTTGCTCAACATACCCTACAGACATTTTAAAGATGGGTATTCTTGTAACTTAACATTTCTTGTAATATGCTGTCTAACCTACAGATTTATATTTTCCCCATGACTTACTGCATATCTTCAGTTTGTAATAGAGTAACATTTCTTGGTGATTTCATGGTGATCAATGGTTTTACTCAGGCTGACAACCTGGCACGAGTGGGATCCCCCCCCCAGGATTGATACTGGACCCCACACTTTTCAACATCTTCATAAATGTTCTGGATGATGGGATTGAAAACACCCTCACCAAGTTCGCTGATGACACTAAACTGAGTGGTGAGGTGGACAAGTCAGAAGGGAGAACCGTCTTAAAGAGAGAACTGGACTGGCTGGAAGAGTGGGTTAGCAAGAACAGTGTGAAGTTTAACAAAGACGAGTGAAAAGTCCTTCACCTGGGATGACATAACCAAACAGGCCAGCACAGACTAGCATCTGTGTGGCTGGGGAGCAGTCTTGCTGAAAGGGATCTGGGGGTCCTGGTAGACAACAAGCCGAACACATCAGCTGTGAGCTGCTGCAGCAACGGTGGCAGATTGGATGCCGGGCTGCATTGGCAGGGGCATCGCCAGCAGAGACAGAGACATGATCATCCCACTCTACTCAGCACTTGTCAGGCTGCACCTGGAGTACTGTGTCCAGTTCTGGTCCTCATAATTCAAGAAAGACACAGGCTGGAGAGGGTCCAAAGGAGCGCCATGAAGATGATCAAAGAGCTGGGGAACCTGCACTATGAGAAGAGATTGAAAGAATGAGGTCTGTTTTCCCTGTAGAATAGAAGGCTTAGGGGGGACCACATCACAGTATTCCAGTACTTAAAGGGTGCCTGTGAAGAGGACAGAGGCTCTCTTTTCATAAGGAGCCACATGGAGAAGACACAGAGGAATAGATAAAAGTTGTACTGGGAGAGGTTTTCATCATGATATAAGAAAGTAATTTTTTGCTGTAAAAACAATCATTCAATGGAACAACCTCCCCAGGGACATGGTAGAGTCCCCATTGCTGGAGGTTTTCAAGATGTAATTGGACAGGATGTTAGATAATGTCAACTAGATTCCCTTCCCACAGGTGGTTGGACCAGATAATCTTTTGAGGTCCTATTCAGCTTGGGCTGTTCTATGGTTCTGTCACATCTACTAAATCTGTTCTGGGAAGGGTAAGGAAAAAGTAACTTTTTAGGAGACAGCCCCGGTGCTTCTTTCAGTAATGCTAATTGTTTAATAACTTAACCATTTCTACTGAATTATCTAACTACCTACCTAATATCATCCTTCTTCAGGGTAAGTAGCAGGAGGCAAACATATACCTTGACATATACAAAACACTACTACTGACTTGCTCTTCCAGTTAGTCTTACCATTCGAAGCAACTTTATTTTTTTCTTCACTGATACCTGAAAGGGAACAAATATCTGTCAAAAGGAACTACCTCGTACATGTATGTTTGTTTGCTTCGTGCCTCCTGAATAATTGTTACTATTTTTTGCTGATGAAGAGGTGTCAAGGAAGTAACGACTGGAAAAGTTCACAGTCTGAAATTAACATAAAATTGGCAGCTTTGCAGCCACATAAAATATGAGATTGGCAGAGTGATCTGCTCAGATCATGAATCAGGTTGCCCATTTACAGTGCATGTACCATATCCATTAGCTGCAAAGTCACTGAAATATGAGAACAGTGATCTCTCAACATCTTCGATTACTTTGTGTTAGGCTTGTCTCCTTTCTAAGTTGTATGTCCATGTTACCCAAGGTTCATTCATCACGTCCTTGGCTATTGATGAAAAAAGCCCATTGTACTCATTTTTAAAGCCTGCAATATCAACAAATATTTTTTCTTTTAATTTTTTTTTCCAAATGTCAGTTAACAGATATATGCACACTTTACTGTAGATATATGACTACTAAGATCTTTATTTATTATTTCATATTCATTTCCCCCCAGAATATCAATAACATTTGATGCTGTGAAAAATGAAATCTTAAACATCTAGTTCCATTCTTTTGTACAAAAGACTGCTTCTTTTTTTCATAGGTTCAAGAGTATCATAATGGGGACTATTTTTGGCTCAAAAATTGGGAAAGGAAACAATTTTGTCATATGATGTTAATTACATGGAATATAAATCACTTTGTGGTAGTGAGAATTAGGAAGATCAGTCATGCTTCCTGAGGGGAAAGGGAACAAGGGACTTGAGTTTTAGTCTATTCTCAATAGAATATTTAATAGCAGACTTCAATACTTCATAGAACTGAAATCCAGTGCATCGTTTTAATTCTCTCCTGATAGTGTTGGGCAAAACCTGGTATTTATTAGATACTACCCAACTTTTCCACCATGAAAATCTCATTCTGGTACATAAAGTGTTGACATAAACTGCATTTGGGCATTTTTATGGAATAATTATTATGTTGGTTTTCTGTAAACTGGCCTCAGATTTAATCTGTTAGGGTGACATACATCTTGCCTAACTTTATTAATCTAAAAACTATATATATAATCTAAAGGAACTGTCTGGGATTCGTGAACAGTCAGCGGGCAGAGAGAGACATAGTCTCAAAGGCAGATTTATACTGTATATTTTAAGTTTGGTTCAACTGTATTTGGAGAAATGTATCAATTTTTTCTATTAATGGAGGTCTTTATAGCACTGGAAAATCCTAGAGTAAAAGCTAAGATTTAATCAACATTTCTTGATGGCTTAAGTTGCATGCAATTCTATCTTCTGTCTTCACATAAGCAATCATTTGATTAGCAAGAAGAAAAAACTGCTTTTAGTTTCTGTGACTTTCCTGATATTCTCATCATATCGAGAAAACTTTGCGGGCCTTGCATCCTCTCTAACTTTCAAAGCAGAACCCAGTTTCACTTGACAACAAAGCTTAGCATGTCTGTGACTGATCTTATATTAGATGGATGCATGAGGATGTCTTTAAAAGTTTGTCTGTAAGCTGGAGCCAGGGTGATGGGTCGATTTACAAGAACTATTGTCCTGTATTTTCAAAGAATGAAAAATATCTACAGGTAGTTTATTTACTACACTCGGGATATGTGCTATTCTAATGTGACAACAATAGAGGCCACTATGGCTCCAGAATTCAAAATCTAA
The DNA here is from genome assembly GCA_008711295.1 of Anarhynchus alexandrinus. Classification (NCBI taxonomy): domain Eukaryota; kingdom Metazoa; phylum Chordata; class Aves; order Charadriiformes; family Charadriidae; genus Anarhynchus; species Anarhynchus alexandrinus. The sequence continues at coordinate 1,326,462 of VUYV01000141.1, read as the reverse complement.
AGAAACCTACAAATTACTATTTCCTAGAGAACAAAACCAACAGTAGCGGTTTTCAGGTAATGTTTATCTTTTAAATTCTAGTAAAACATTCAATAAATATTTCTTGATGATAGTAAATAGCACTTGCTTGAAAGTAGATTAAATCCAGCAGAAATAAGATTGTTTTTAAACTAGATTAGAAGTTTAAGAAATATTGTATAGGAGGGTTAAAGCATTAGTATAAAAATAAACCTTTTCCTTTTAGAGGTATTGGAGACCATTATTTTTTCTAGACTTTTAGATTAGAATGTACCTTTCATTTTTTTAAGGGAAGTGGTCTGATTTGTATTTTGAAGAATATACATGGCACACACTACAAAGACAGAGAAGTTAGGTCCATTGTTTGTACCTGTATGCTGTATTGAAAAATGTACTTTTAATATTTATTCTAGTTAATACTGGTTCAGATCCCACTAGTGGATATGAGGTAGTTGAGTGGGGTTTTATTTTTTAAATTTTGTTTTATTTTATTTTGATTTGTTTTATTTTATTTTGTTTTGTTTTATTTTAGTTTAGTTTAGTTTAGTTTATATTCTACCGGTACTATTAGGTCTTTCAAAGGAGCAAGGCATTATTATTAAAGATGAGGATACTAAATGCATAGGTAGGTACCTTTTCAAGTTTATGGTGAGATGTTATTTAGGCTTTGTTTTTGACACTTACATGGAAACTCTGAAATGTTAGCTGTGATTTATTCTAAGCACTAAACACCAGTAAAATTAAGGAAGTCTCAGGGATTTTTCGAAGCTTGTAGAAACTAGGATTTGCTTATTTTCTGTTGGTTACAGTGGTTCGATATTACAACTCCCAGTTTCTGAGCACAGCCAGGGGGAACAAGTACAGGAGTAGAAATTTGTTCAACGTATGGCAGACTGCCCAGTAATTAAATACGCTTCTTTTTAAATGCATCATCCTCATTTAAATAGTTGCTTCCCTCGGAATTTGGCCGGGAACTGGGTGTGTTAGACTGGACCTGAAATACAAACTGATGCTTGTCCACTTAACATGCTCTGTGCGGGCAAGGCCTAAATTTGCACAGAGCTCCAATAAAGTCAGTGGTGCTCAGTATGGCCACAACTGCAGAGAGTAATGGGGACATAACTGAATTGTTATAACTTTGATGCCTATCAGTTTCACTAGGCAAAAGGCCAATTGCTGCAGGAGCTGCCTAAAGGGACACAAGATTTAATGGTGATACCATCAGTAAAAGTGTCACTCATTGAGTTGGGGAAGATGCATATTTTTATTTGGGTATTGTCCAACACTGAGTTAAAGTAATTTTACACAGTGCATTGAACAGTCATCAGATGGCAGTTGGCTGCTTTCAGTTTGAGCTGGATTTAACTGTCAATTTACAGATGGGAGATTTAAATCCTTGCAAATGAATTCTGATATCATTTCTGTGCAGTAGCTAGTGAATACCTTTAATTTTGGAATAACTTCAGTGAAACTCTCTGCACTCAAGTCATCATGTTATTTCACTGAGTTACAATAGCAGAATCTAGAAAGAAAGTAATAGCAAGCTTGTCTTGCTTTCCTTCATCATACAATTACATGTGCTGTGGATGATACCAGAGATCATGAAATTAAATACGTGACAAGTCTTAGAGTAGCTGGAAGGTCCCTCTTTGTCTTTTGTTTTTCCTTTCCAGTGAATTCTGGATTTTTTTGCATTCTGTCCATGCATGCCCTCTATGTGGTTGGTAGTAAGCTGTTTAACATACCCATATCTACGGCTCAGATTTTGCTCACTATGTACTGTGTTCACACATGTTGACAGAGCTCCCTAGCTGACATACCTTAAACGTGGCAAAAGGAGCGCTTTACTCATAAAGCCACGTTACCTTTATCAGGTCATAGGCTAAGCTGAGAAAAACCTCTTGTTTGCTGACATAGCTGTATGCATTCTAGAGATTTTGCCGACTTGTACCAGTCAGGCAGTGTGATTTGATATCCATAGAGTTTTTTCCCGACATAGCTACATTGACAGAACACAGCATTCTCACCCAAGGAGTACATCTGTTCTGCTGGGATGTGGTTGATTCAGACAGCTCACAATCTATAGCCAATACCTCATATGGTTTATTCATATAGTTCATGATCTAAGGATCTTGCATTCCTTCCCTGTGTTCATTTCTTGCTGTCTTGGAGAGCCTCTGGCACAAAGATTTACCTAATCCTTACTCAGCAATCATGATGATACTGAAAGAAAAAAAAACAACCCACCAGAATCTGAACCTTTACCCTTGGTTGTGCAGGTGACATAGAGTTTGCAATTCCTTTTAGGGGCAAGGATTATCTTTTTATAGATTAATATAGCTGTGATTTAATTTCCCTTAGGATGTCTCAGTCTAATCTAGGTGCTTTCATCCTGGCATGTTATTAGAACTAGATTCTCTACTACAGTGGGTTGTTGTGGTTTGTCTGAAAATCTGCCACACTCCGCGGCGACAGCACTGTCTCAAGACAGAGCAGTTGTAATCTGAGGATGCTAACGTTAAGAGAATTAATCTGCCAGCCCCATGGACTGATTCCTCACCTGCTCAGGCTCAGGCTGTCATCTGTAGGGCCAGGTTTGACCAACATCACCCCATCAGTCAGTCAGTCCTATTTTAATGGCCATCAGCAAGGGGAAAAATGACAGAGAAAAGGCAATTACAGTAAGAAAAGTGTTGTTTGAAAAATGACCTTTCTACCCTATACTTCTGTGAATGTGAAAAGTACAGTCTGTAGTCTGTTAGGTTTCAGAATGGCCAGAAGTGGAAAGATGCTCTCTCAAAGTCAGCACAAACTTAATAGGAGAGAAAAATGAAAATCCTGTGCTTTCTGTAAGAGACAGAAATGAGGGGGACAGAGGAAAAAAGGTTAAGCAAAATTAGGTATAGTCACAGGTGATTAAAATATATCTCCCTAAAATATTTTTCTAGTCCTATCACATGTCAGTCACTAATGCTAAAAGTAAGGCATATGCTTATGCATAGCGGGGACTAGAGGGGGATGACTGTGCTATGTGACACCACATGACAAAACAACACACCAGCCAGTTTCTCTATCAGTAGGGCTGTAACTCTTCAGTAGCTCAAGTTAATGAAGAAAACTTCAAAATTCTTGCAAAACCAAGGAGAGAGTCTTTGCTGGTGGCACTGGAGCAGGACGAGGCCTTACTTTCTCCCAGTGATTGATTTTGAGTAATGTTCTGCCACATGTGTACTTATCTCAGCCCATATCACAGCAGGGAGATCACTATTCACTTGTGGTAGAACACCTACCAGGGAGGGCTACTGGCTTGTAAATCTGGGAGTTTACCTGCAAGGCTCTTTCATTCTTGAATGATATCAACAGAACTGACTGCAGCACCACTCACTTAAGAAGAGTGATAAACCTGCTGCCAGACCCTTATCACTGAGAGCACGGTCTGCAGGAAGCAAGGGAACTCAGAAGAACAAGGAATAAGAAACTGAGAATGAGTTAAAAAATGTCCTGTCCAATAAAAAGGTTATTTGTGTCAGATATCCTATTTCTGATAAGCAGGTTTGGCTGTGTTTGCAATTCTATTGCAGTCTTCAGAGTGCTCTGAATATAGTAGCAGAGCTAAACCTTGTCACCTTTGAATGACATAGTTCAGTTGAATGCTTGTAAGGTGAACAGTTCATTGCAGCTCTAATACAACGTTCTGATGCTTTTGAAGCAAAGATCAATAATTAATGTTCCACTAGAGACCTTAATGGCACAGTTACCATCACACATTGTTCTGTTTTATAATGGTGTCTCTCATAACACTAATAACTTATAAAAGCATAATAGTGGTAATACTTGAAGAAAGCAAGTTAACAAAAAAAAAGCTGTCTCCTCCCTCCCATCCCCTGCTCTCTTCCTCCTCCCAACAGTGGATGCTTATGTCTGTGACGGGGATCCTAAGGCAAAATAAGCGTTAGACAGGTGTTCTTCTAGAACATTAGGTATAATGGTCCACAGGGAAAGAAAAAAAAAACAGGTGTACATCATGCCATGTAAAGACAGTGCATTCTTACATAAAGAATGTGCACAGTGTGTTTTTATGTTGTCAGGTTTGTTTGCATCATGAAGACCTGACAGACTTAGGTGGTTATGTCCTCAAAGGATCTCAAAAGCTTAGGCATTGAACACGCAGAAAGTAATAAACCAGCAAACTCCTTTCTGGCACTCTATTCTTTTAAGAAAGCATTTAACTGTTTCCCCCCCCCGCCCCATGCTTGATTCCTTGGCAATGAACTTCCATTGTATCAAATGTAGGACAGTACAGACAATTCATCATTAAAATTTTACCTTTGCACTGAAACTCCAGTCAAATATCAGTAAGAGAATGATAGGGTTTGGTATTCACAAATGCTCACTTTAGCCCAGGGAATCAAGTACCTTTAAGCTTCCTCTATAGCTGGTGATGAGGCAGATGCTGCTGCAGGAAGCAGTTTTGAGTACCTGGACATAAGCTACTGCTCTGAATCATTTCAAAACAGGTCCTCTAGCAGGTGATTCAGAGTAAGAATCTAATTTTCATTTTTTCATCCATCCAGCTCTAGAGCCTATTTTTTTCCCCAAGTATGCAAAACATTGTTTAAGCCTCATCCTATCAGCATGTTCTGAGGAGAAACAATTTCACTGGAATTTTGGACCATCCCTACACATTCAGTAGGAACGTGTGAACTGGATGATCAGAGGGTGATTTCCAGCTCTCAGGTCTTGATGTGCTCCATCCTTCCCTATGAACTTTGTTTCTTCTGCAAGGAAGTGTGTGTGTGTGTGTGTACAGGAATGGATCTGCAGTCCGGTCTGTGAGATTCTGCCTGGCATGAGGGGGTAAGGACTGAGAACCATGCACATATGTATTTCTTAGTTTGGACACAGCCAATACATCAACCTAAGGCTCCTCTGCTTCCCCCCTTTCTGTCTTGTGCATCCAGCCACCAATAGGAATGATTTTGCCTTTGATGAAAAATGAGAAACGTGTTTCTTATGCCAGTGTACTTCTGCAATGTACTTGTGTACAATTAAACCAAAGTAACTAATGAAAATACTCTTCATTGGCTAATCCTCTCAGACCTAATATATTATATAAACCACTTCTTATGATGGGTTAACACATCATTTCCTCAATCAATAAATAGTAAAAAACATACCAAATTAGTTACACTCACTGTATTTCTCAGAAGAGGAAAATGAATAAAGTAAATTTTAATTCAGCTATTAACGATGAAGTAACACATGAAAGGGGTCACCCTGGTTAATATTGCACTCCATAAATCAAAAGAAGTGTATGGATAATAGCTTTTAATGCATGTTACTGCTATTCTTCTTCACAAGTTTGTTTCATTTTAAGAAAGGTTATTTTTCATTCTTTTTGTATAAGTATGGAGTTTAAAATCCCATCAAAATAATTTCAAGTCCTATAAACCTTGATTCCCACAGCTCTGCAATATTTGTATCATGAAACAAGAAATTACCAGGGCATTCAGTCCTAAGATTTAAGTTGTGTTTCTCATAGTATATTGGCTATGGACCACAGTGGAATCATTGCAATGCTGAGATTTCATGTACTAAAAATAAAAGTATATTGCTGCAGAATAATGTAGCCAACGTACCTTATGTTACAGCAGCTGTGTTGGCCCAAAGATAGGAAGAAGATTTGTATTTTAGTTCTATCTTTACACAACTGCGTATTAGTACAAACAATGCAAGTTTTTGCCTGAGACATTCGATGTACAGTTATTATTGGATGTGCTTTCTTTGAAACTTTGTATTTTATTTAGTGTCAGTGTTTGCAGGTTACGTTCGCTCAATTTTTTAACACATATGTCAATGTAAATTCAAAGAAGTGTATTTTAATGAAGAATTTAAATGATGTGGTAGACTCAATGATAAAGGAGTGGCAGGCAACGTTGACTGTGCCGCACATACCCACTTAAAATAGCAACCAATGTCTAATCAACTATTACCTCCAAAAGCTGGTATGTTAGTAACTACAGTTATTAGTAAGGATTACAGTGACAGATAAATTCAGGATTATTTTGGGACAAGAACTAGGGATAAATAATATCCCCATGCTGGTGGTGAATCCATATAATACATATAATATATGATAGTCTTGTTCCATAGTTTGTAAAGTTATTTCTGAAGGAAAAACACAAGGGAAGATATTTATATTTGTGTGCTAAAATACAGGAGAGTATGTTGGAATATTCTTGTTACACAGATGTATGAACAAAGAAAAAGAAATGTTTATATAAGAATATCTGTTGTTTCACACAATAATTATGTCAATCATAGGTTGCACCAGTGACACCTGCTTGGGATATTCCTGTCCAGGCTAGACTGTTCATTTTCCAGCATTTTAGTTGTACTAACACAAGTTGTTATGGGACCATACTGATATGATCCAGGTTAGCAATAAAAACAGACTACCGAATTCAGTTTGTTTTGTAACTTAAGTTTTACCATGTAATAATTTTTCTTTGAAAGCAATTCATCATGGCTAAAATATTGCATGTGTTTACCCCCTTTTTTAGCTGTGAAGCTGTATAAAGTTCTTCCTTTGAAAATCAGCTGACAGCAATTGCCATCTTCATTAATACCTTCTTTATATGATAATTTCCTTATATAAAGCCCCACAGTTTGCACTGGACAGTGCTTTCCTGTACCACTGCCTTGGGAAAGAATTCTAGTCTAAATTCCAGTAAATAGATGAAGCGAGGTACAAAAAGCAGGGGAGCCGACAAGTTGGGTGTAACATTGCTTTGGTATCTCCCTTCTGACTGCAGTTCTTGATAATGCCTTTGCCTGGGGACGCCCATCACAGAACTTTATTTGTTCTGGTAATATAGATAGGAATTATGATGCAGAAAGGACAATCGCATCTGCTCAGTGCTATCTCTATGTTGGCATGTTCTTACAGCAGAGAGAGTCCTCTGTCATCTCCCTCCTGTGCTCTGGTCCAGGAAGAATACAATTTTCCAGCCTCAAAATTAAGAGTCCCTTTTCTACCTCAGCGCCAGCTCAGTAGCCAGACCTTGATAATGTGCTTTGGGTATCTTCTGTGTTTAGCAACTAAGAGAGGACTTAGCNCTCAGCGCCAGCTCAGTAGCCAGACCTTGAGAGGAGACTTAGTGGTAATTGGCACATCTATGCTATTATGGCGGAAGGAGTGGACAGAGGAGGTCAGAGAACATCTGCTATCTAATTTGTGGTCTTTTCCTGTCAGTGACTCTACAGGAGGAAAGAACTCAGGGACGTTGCATTAATAAATTGAAAAAGCAAATATTTTCCAGTGTAATCAAAAGATCAGGAGCAGGTTTTCCTCCCTACCACATTTTGAATTGTTCCAAGAAAAAGCCTGGTCTGGGACTAAGTCTAAGTAAGCTAGGGCCCCTAAAATAGGTTACATAAGTAGCCAGCTCAGACTTCAAAGGCCAGCAAAGGCCATCCGGCCAACTGGATGGAAGTTACTTGTACAGGGAACACTTAGATCACTTAGGAAGGCTTTTTTCACCTGGCACCTAAATTAAAAATGCTGTTAAAGGATGTAAGACTAGATCCTTATCGGACACTAACACTAGTGTCAATGTGAAAAAAACCCAAGCAACAAAACGAGCCTGATTTCCCCTGGATTTCTGTGTTTATCTGGATGCTTCTCACTTGTTGCTTAATTCTATGTCTTTCCTCTTAAGAAAGCAGTGGCAAATAAATAATATAAAATATAAATGTGAATGTATATTAAAGTGTTGAAATGAAATAGAGAACGGTTAATTCAGAAAAGAAACATATTATAGCAAGTGCTGAATTATCTTTCCTTGTATTATTTGGTTTTCTGTTTCATTTTCTACAACAGAAACTGAAATATGACTGCCTTTAATATTAGTGGTTCTGAGGGATCTCAGGAAGGACATCTGAAGTGCTGTGCCATAGTCTGGGAAACAGGTTGTTCTCTTGTTCCACTTGGTTTGATTTTTCTAATGGCTTCACTGACATACTTTTTAATTCAACAACATACTTTTTAATTCATCTGTTTACAGCCTTCTTGAACAAACTGAAATATGAGATGTTTAAGAGAAGATGTTTTCATATGTTCTAGATTCCTCAATTGGAAAAGGGTTTGATGTAAGTCCAGACAATATCAATATTATTCATGTTGCTACAAAGTGGTGAATGTTTTTCAAAAGATCATGCAGAAGATTGATGACATTTGTCCTAAGTTTTTGGTACTAACAGACAAGAAGAAAATAGTAAAATTGTAATGAAACTACAAAGCTGTACGTGTTATCTTGTCTGACAGGGACTTGTACTACAATTGTATTCAGCTGAGCGAACTAAAAAAATAATTCTTAAATGAAGAAATTTAATGCCTTTTTCCAACTGCATTTGTTGAAGTGGAATCCTGAATTGTGATGCAAAATTACTGATAAAGAGGCTTATTTTCCTGGAGGCCAGCTTGGATTCTGCTTGGGAAATATCTTGAAATTAGAACTGAAATTGGTGATGAGACATCCTCAAATAGGATGCTAATGCTAAGTTTTTTTTGGCCATTGACTCTTAAACATAGGGTCCAGTCTGTCCAAAATTTTGTAAGAATTAAATAATTCAGCAAAAGAAAGGAAGTTATGCTTTGGGCTTGATTCAGTGGGCTAAATATAGGCAACTTGTACTGTTTGAGATGCATTAGGATATCTGAGTCAGATCTAGGACTGGCCTATAATTGAAGATATGTGGAAGACCAGTGTTGTTCTGGACTATCAGCAGAGGACAACTAGTATACCAAGATACAACAGTAGAAAGAAAATAGTGCTGCAGACATTTGCCAGGCAAATGAATAAAGATCCTTATTTTCAGTGCAAATAATTCAGAAAAATGAAAATTAGAGACTGTCAAGACACCTGAGCTTCTGAGGAAGGAAAAAATTTCAAAGCAAATGCAAACAGTGACAGGTACTCAGTGACCCAAATTCAGAAAAGGAATAACATAAAGACACCTACTTTATGTAGATGTTTTATAGTGTTCACTATTCAATATCTGTATGACATCAAGAATCTTGAATCTTTTTTGAGTCCTTAGTGCTTGAATTAGATTAAAGTCTTTTGTTGATGGCTCAGTTATATCCTTCATTTGATATAAAAGCTGTTGATATGTATAAAGAAATACCTCAGTGATTTAGGCAAACAGAATGTCATCTTTCTTACAAAGAAAAAATTATTTGGGAAAGTTCTTAAACTACCCAACAAATGTTGTAAATATAATTTCAGTATTTTATAGCTGCAGGGCAAGGATCTGAGTTACTAATGAATGATTTAGGTTTTTTTCAGTAATCAATTTATGTAAACAGGATTGAGCCCAGTATTGATGCCTGGGGTTCACCACTAGTTACTGGACTCCAACTAGGCTCCGTTTCACTGACCATCACTCTCTGGGCCCAGCCGTTTAGCCAGTTTTCAGTCCACCTCACAGCCTCCTCATCCGGTGTATAAATCAACAGATTGTCTATTAGTATTTTATAGGAGAGAGTGTCAAAGGCCTTACTGATGTCCAGGTAGACAATATCCACTGCTCTCTTGTCATCCACCAGGCTAGTCATTTCATCGTAGAAGTTTATGAAGTTGGTCAAGCATGACTTCCCCTGGATGAGGCTATGCTAACTACACCTGATGACCATAATGTCTTTTGTGTGCCTGGAAATGGTTTCCAGGATTAGCTGCTGCATCACCTTCCCAGGGACCAAGGTGAGGCTGACTGGCCTGTAATTCCCTGTGTCCTCATTCTTGAAGACAGAAGTAATATTTGCCTTCCTCCAGTCTTCAGGCACTTCTCCCAGTTGCCATGATTGATCCAAGATTATCAAGAGTGGCCTTGCAGTGACATCTGTAAGCTGCCTCAGCACTCATGAGTGCATCCCATCACAGCCCATGGTCTTATGTGTGTTCTGTTTGCTTAAATATACCCTGACCAGGTCCTCTTCCACCAAGGGTACATCTTCATTACTCCAGATTTTTCCCCCAGTAAAAAAAACATAAACAAACTGAAAAACTCCAAACCAGCAGCAGTCTATAAGTTAGTTATCTATATACAAAATAAATGCAGAGTACTTGTGAAATTTAACATTTTTATGCTTGTTGCAGTCTTAATAATTAAGTCAAATAGCTTATGAATAATTAAAATAAGATTAAATTCAAGAGCATTCCTTAGCTTATTTGTATAGCGTGCTGTAACAGGCAGGTAAGTAGCATAAAATTCCATACAGCTGTAGACTTTTGCTATAAAATTGAAAAATCCCTTAATGTGCCTCATTGCATTAGTGGAATACAATCAAGGTGTATGCATTATGCATAGAAAATACGCTCAGGTGTTTGTCCTCTGTGTGCTCCAGTTCCATTAGCACTGTCCAAGGAGTGCTGGAATGGTAACATCACTTTCCCACACTACACTTCAGTCATTACTGTCGAGATAGCACTTCCATGGCAGAACATGTTTTGCTCAACCTCCACAGGGTGTTCAAACCACACAGAGAAACTATTGCTGGAGCCATTGGGGGTAAACTTCGTCAGATTTTGAGCAAGGACAACCCCTAAGTGCTTCAGTTCAAATTTGACACTGTATTCAGCTTTGCCACAGCTTGACCCATACAATCCCAGTCCTGCACTTAAATGCCCATTGGTCTACAGCGGAATGAGTACTGTCATACAGCCGTCAGTACCTCCACTCATTACTGTGATATGCAGATGACTGCAATTGATGGCATCGCTAAGGTACAAGTCCTTTTCTTTTTGTCAGCAGAAACTCTAGTTTAAGTTCATTTGCAGCTGGGCACCACAAGAATATGCTTTGAGTTTCCTCAAGGGTAAGGCTACCTAGGTAATTCTGGCCTTGCAAGACTTCATGCTCTGAAATGACCCCAGTACCTGTGAAATTCCACCCCAACCACTGCCTTAACCATCTGTGTAATTAGAGCCTCATGGTTCTATCTGTAGCTTTTGTCAACTTCTCACTTCGTTATTGGTTATGTTCAGCAGTTACTTATATACTGTCTAGTGGTTTCTCCTGATCTGTTCAGTTAGCTTAACTCAGGCCAGGGTTGTTTGTCTGTGTACCTTAAGGGAAGGATTCATGGGAAAGGACTCTGAGAAGAGGTAGGTCAGAATGCATCTTGCGTATGAATCCCACATTGGCCACTGGTAGCTTAGATCAGTGAGGGACAAATTTTTTGCTTTGTGGACCTTTAATGTCCCAGAAGACATTTCGTAGATTGCTGAACACCATTCTCATGATTTTATGGAAAACCCTGGGGAAACAAACAAAAAACCACTCTAGAAACGGAATTGACTACTTACAAGATCTTCTTGTTAGGAATTTCAGATAGAGATGAAATCACTATAAAATATATACTTGAAAAAGCCTGCTCTACATAGTTATAAGTGATTGCACGAGATATGGTCCATGTTGTTGATTTGATTCTGGCCAACATTTCTAATTACAGCTATAAAAGACACAGCATGCATTCCTATACACTTATAAAATCTGTGGATGTTAGGAAGCTGGGAAAACGTGAAAGCATGTGGAAGAATAAGATCACGACTCTGAGTGACTTAGGTTATTTGGAAAATATAACAGTGAAGATGAGTTCAGAGTTCCAGATAAGAAATTAGAAGTGAAACTGTGAGTGGGCATCTGAAAAGGTGAAAACACCACAGAGAGAAATTTTGAAATATAAACTAAGTTGCCAATGTACTGCTGGTGCAAAAGGTGAGTCAGAACATGTTAATAATGGAGACAAATGCAGAGATATGGGAGATAATTCCTGTTTATTCAGCTTTCCTCAGTGTTGATGTGACTGGATCAAAGTACTCCATGAAGTTTTGCTACAATATTTAAAGAAGGTTCTAGATAAAGTAGAAATTTCTAAAGGAAGCAGCAAGAACGTGCCTGTCCATTCTCTACTAGGTCTAGATATTTCTGCTTCTCCTCAGACCTGATAAAAAACCATGGTGCTCCAAAGTCTATTTTTTCCGACTATATCAGTCTAAAAATGACTCTCCATACAAACTTCATCTCTCTTATCTCTTTACCATCCTAGCAAAAAGAGGAATATAATGAGGATACTGGCAACGCTTCCATTCTTATAGAAAACAAAGGGTAATTGACTTAATCTGCAGAATGAAGATAGGTTACATATTAGGATTAACCTTTTAACTGTGAAGGTAGAGAAGACTACTCAGATGACATCCTGGTAAAACTTCTTCATACTCACTATCAGCACATGCCAGAGTATGACTGCATGTCTGCATGTCAATATCTAAATTGTTCTTAAAAACCTCTCTTCATATATAGGAGATATAGATAAGATTGTAGTTTACTGAAAGGAAATGTATAAAATAACTCAAAAAGTTCTTCTCAGCTGTATATTTATATGATTTTCTTTTCTTTTTTTTTTTCCCTGGGATTGTCCTTAGAGAATCTGTCCCATTCTAATTTAATTTTGCAATAAATACATTTTAAAGTGACACTTTAGGTCAGTATTTGTAAGGTAATAAATGTTTAATTTAATTCTTTGGATGGTCAACAAGTGGATTTTCTATGCCCTGTTTAACTCTATCTTGTTTACTTTTGACACAATTTAATTAACAATACAGTTATTTAAAATCTAACATATAGACTAAGCTTTCTCTTGCATATTAAAAATAATGTCACCGTGCACTGCTGTCAGATTTATGGGCCAGTGCCACGCTAGCTGACGTAGAATAATTTAGTACGCAGAAGAATTTGAATAGGAAACCAAAGGAAGAGCTTGTTTTCTTTAATTATTGAATTGATATAAATTATAATTAACATAATGGTTGGAATGTAATTACACTACCATACAATAATTTATTTTGTGTTATGTACCGTGTCCAATTTGCTTGTGTTAACCCCTAACCTGCACATTATGACTTGGCATTATGCATTTGTAATAACAGATGTTAATTTTATTTTTATAATTACCTGAATATGAGGTTTAGGGTAATTATTTGTGCAGCGTTATTCATAACAAACCATTTCAAAACATTGCTAAATAAAAAAAATGTATCAATTTACAAATATTTCCTATACTAAATGTATCTGTTTTCAGATTACTTTAATTAACTGTAACCTGCTGTTTGAAAAAACAGTGGAAACAAACTAAAATTAGAAGTAAACAGGAACTCCAGCAGAGCTGTTTCATGCAAAGAATACTAGAAATACGGAATAATTTGCCAAAAGCACTGATGTGATCAATATAAATGGATTCATGGACAAGAAGGGAGAAATTAAAGCTGTAGTGACAGTACAGAAGGGTAAGAAGGAAATAAATTTAGAGAACTTGCATGCTTGGGTAAAACAATCTGACTGACTTAAGTAATTCCTTATTAATGTGTTTCCCTCACCAGTCCTATATGTAGATTCACAGTTTTACCATCAAAATAATTTGTTAACATAACAAAAGCTCAGACAGGGTCAAATTCAAGGTCCGAAAGTTCAAGCCAGGGAAAAGATCTTTCATTCTGGAGGCAGACGGTACAGTGGTTGTTGGGTGATTGGTGATTTGTTTACTATATATGCTGACCTAGCATTCTCAGTGGCATGCTTGGAGATTTAGAAAAGGAAATAATTCAGTTACACAGTACAACAAGGCTGCCACAGGTCATGGCCATTAGTGGCCTACTAAGCTTTTTATTTGACAGAACCTCATAGAGGAAAATCTTTTTGCTGATAGAGGCAAAAAATAAAATTTCATCCACCACATTTCTTTAATTTAGAGACCTTGCTTTTCAGAGGGAGTAGGCTAATAATTAAGAAAAAAAAGTTACCTAGGTGATTTTAAAAATATTTGAGGCTTGGCGGGGATCTCATGGTATCATCTAAATATCCACAGTAATTAAATATTGCTCTCAGAGGATGGTTCATACACTAATTAGCAAAGCATCAACTGAGTAGTGCTGGAATGGATTATAGCATCTCCCTCATTTCTTCTATACAGACGAGGAAAAGGCTGTTGGTTTGAGAAGGGGTGGAAAAAGCTGCAAGATTGACTGCTGTCAGAGCATTCCTGGAAGGTTATCAGGAGGTTGAAAAAGTTGTGTAAATAAGTATATTTTGAAAGGTTATTTGCATTTTAATGGATGCACGAGAGATCAATTCAAGTAACTGTTTTCCCTGATACATTCAGTTTGCACAAGGAGACACAACACCAAAGATGCGTGTGTGTGTGTATATATATATATGTATATGTAAACATAGCTGGTTTTTGAAGACTTCAGGAGCTGGACTGATTTGAAGCATTTCTTTAACCATGTAAATCCTCATTGACCAAATGGGAACTCATTTTGTTCTATGTTTTTTATTCAGGGAAACCAATTTGGATAGCTTTTTTTAGTGTTGTTTTCAGCTAAAAAAAAAAAAAAAATTATGAAAGCACTTTTCTAAATTTTGAGTGAAAAGTAACCTACTAGCATTTTTCTGAGTTCTGACTACACACCAGAGTGAGCCACATCTCTGTTCTCTTGACATTTGGCTCAAAAAATAAGCATTTTTCTTCATGTGAGAAAGAGATACCAAGAGTAGAATATTTCAGGAAAAAAATTTTATCATATTTATGTAAACCATCTGCAGGGGTTTTGGAATCCTAAGGGCCACTTAAGCCAATGAAAGTTAGTCATGTGTTAACATCTGGTTTAACATTGCCTACGTGAGGAAAGTGCTTACTCATCAGCTTTAACTCTCCTGAAATATAAAAATATTTTAAAATAAGTAAATAGGTATATATTAACTTCTGAGTTGTTGTTGGTTTTGTTTTTGGGTTTTTTTTGGGGGGGGCGCTTTTTTTTGTGAGTAATTTTAAAGATACAAGTCAAAGTTATGGTACAGGCAGAATTTTGGATGCAGAATATCTTGGTTTACAAACCTGGGCTTACTCCTCCAGGCTACACACTAACTCTTACCATGGCTTAATGAGTCATTGCATGAAGTTGATAGTTTAGTCAAACTAGATTAAGCCTTTTCTGTATTAGATGTTTTGTCTCATAGGAAAATTTCAGTGCTTTATAACTCACAGCAGATGATTGTAATACAAGTTGAGTGACATATATGCCTGTGTGAGTTTTAAATTGCTTGAAAAGATGAGCTATTGATAGATAGCTATTAAAAGTCACTGTAAGCAGCTTAGATTGTCAAAGTAGGGAACTGTTTATTGAAAAGAGTAGAGCAAAAAATCCCTAATGATTGTACTACATCAAGAAAAATGATTTGGAACCAGTATGAGACTGCAGCACTGCTTTCCATCTTGGGACTTCATTGAAAGGCTCATGTTTTTCAGCACATTGTCACAAGCCCTTAACTTGTGGAATCAAGAGCTTGTATGAGAATCTACCTGTCATATTGGCAGAATAATGCTTGGAAATGCAAATTAAATGTGCTATTAAAACTGAAGCACTAGAAGACAAGGGGAAAACATGTAAAATGTTCTGTAAACTTCATGATTGTTAAACCAGTCTATGAGTTTTTAAAACACGAGTCATACTTTTTTGAATGCCTGTGGTTGCCAATAAACGGAATTGTGCTTCAGTCCACACTTGCGTATTACAGGTTTGTCAGTGAAACCAAAATATAACCTGTGTTTCTGACAAAAGGCTTCCCATTATCCATTAATTATTTTCTCAGTTTGATTTTAATGAAGAGGATCTTCCATATAGCCAGAATTTCAGATTTATCCATGACACAGTGCTGTCTGTCAATTTGCTTCCTCTTCTTCCATCATTAGTCAACCCTGAATTTGGATAAATGCATAGGCAGAAAATAGTGTTGAAGGAATGACATTGTTTGTTAACTTCACTACCCAATAGTTAGGAAATTCAGAAATATTTTGCTTCTGCATTTCTAATTTCTCTCTTTCTTGTCTATAATGCAGTCTTTAATTATGTGATTGTACTGTGTGGTTTGGGTTTTTTTCCATTTACATTTGCTTCATTCATCACACTCCTCAGACTGAACCTTTATAGTGAAGGAAGATATTGAAGTTTAGAAACATGAAGTGGGTGTACCATAGGAGCTCAGAAAAGAAAGACAAAAGAAAAAAAAAATGCAATTTTTTCAATGAAGCCTGTGATTCTAAAGTTGATCTCATTAAAAGCCTTGTAAAAATAATGAGCAGAGTTGGGAAGTAGAACTTCACAGCAAAAACTATTATGATATTTAAAAATTATTCAAAAAATCATACCAAATTCTTTCAATTGGGAAAAAAATAGCCACAGCCAGAAGTAGAGCTTCCAAATTTTCAAAAGAACATTTCTTTGCAGATAGTAGCAGAATTAAGCTACTTTTTTAATCCCTCATTGTCTGAATCATGTGATAAGAGGGTCTTCTGATGGGTAATGCCACTGAGTTGTTTCCTTCTGAAAATAAAACTCAAAACTTAATTGAACAGGAATGTGATACCAGATGTGAAGACTAGGGTCAAAACCGTTTGGGGGAAGATCGTGGTCTGTGAGCTTCTGCTTATATTGTTTATATGAAACAGAACACAGTTTACAGGAAGGATTTCATATGCCTTTCACACCATCTGTTCCTAAATAATCCATGGTCTTTTAAGGATTTTGTAAATTTGTTTTCAGTTTTGCCAAATTACCCATATTACAAAAAACCCACATATTTTTCCCAGTTTGTGTGTGACTTGCTTCTAGGATAACAGAAGCCTCATCCACACCCATTCATCTCTCCTCAAGTTTGTAACTGCAAATTCTCTGCAACTCCAAATTTGCTCTGAAGTGTAAAAAGTATAAGCATTTTAAAGTACAGATATGTCTGTCTGTAAGGGAGACGATGCATTTTTTCCTATTCTCTATAAGCATGCCCATGACTGATATAAGGAAATACTGGCCCAAGACAGTAAAAACGAATTTTGACTTCCATGTTTCATATTAAATGTCAAGTGCACTTTGAGACAGAAACAACATCAAACAGGTGGCAGAAAAGGGGAAATATAAATGTGTATACAGATCACAAGGGATGTGGTGCATTTTCCATCTAATCTATTCAGTTTCACATATATCCCCCAGTGCCAGGGTATCTAAGCACAGCATGATCCATAGGTTTGCACATTGCGCAAGATGTATGATCAGCTCTCATAAACAGCAAATGCCATCAATAAAACATGAAGCAAAGTTAATTACAGGCTTCCATTCAGTGTCACCCTGCTGCTCATGGCACATTATAATGAATCATTCCTAACATGTAGGAAAGATTGACAGAGATTTTATAAACTTTCCATTCTCCAAGTTTTCCCTGTGTAATAAGTGCCTGCTGAACACTAGGAAAGTGATTAAGTATCAATTTCATGTAGAATAAGGAATAAATGTTTAAAAGACTAATGAGACACTATTTTTACTGCTTAGAGTACTGTGACTAACCAATGAGTCAGATGAATGCCTCTGTCATTTTAATTAGTCATTGGATGAGCTTCTTCTTTTTCCTCAAACTCTCTAATATTTTTTTAAGTAACGTTAAACTTTTCAGGAATGCACTTTTTGAGTGATGAGACCAACAATTTATTTTTCAAAGGTCCTGCTGTAATAAACATGTATTACATCTTTTTCTGAACTTGTGGGAGTCTGAAAGTACAGTCATTTTACCTTGCCAGTTCCTTTTAGGTCTGTGTTTGTATGTCACTGTCACATCTAGGATACACATGTTTATAAGCCTAAAAGTTACCTATTTCTGGTATTTAGTGTCTTACAGACCTAAATATCTGAAAACTTTTTCTCCTACTGCAGTCTTTCTTTGGTCAAGTGTAGGTGAAAGTGATAGTTATCTTTCCATTTCCATAACCCATTCATTCAGTTAGAAAGAATGTTAACTCATTTTTTAGCACACATTCTTGCAAATTGTCTTAATCTGGCATATCAAATGCATGAATGTTTGTGTATCTTCTGATGGGATAGGTAACCTCCCTTAATGAGTTTTCTAACAATTCACTGCTATGTTGAGACCAGGATAGCAAATGTCTGTTCAAATTGTTACTGCTTGCACAAGGTTCTATAGGTAGGTCAGTGTCTTGGGAAAATTATCACTTGTTTCTTTGCTTTGGTTTCACTTCAACAAAATGCTTTAGCCCTTTATGAAACTAATCAAAAGTGTGCTGTTTTGCCTGTGTTAAACTATGTTAATGAAATCAATTGTTATAATTTCAAGAACTTGAACAGTTGTGTCAAGTGGTATTGGCTTATTGTCCATAATACTAGTGCTCATACATATTTTATTTAATATGCCTCAGTGAATGTAACATCCTCTTGCATCTTTACCATTTATATTTTTTAAATGTACATTTTGGTTTTTAATAAAAAGGATAAATTTCAGAAAGGTACTTGACATGTCAGTACGTGACTGTCAGTCGAATTTACTGTGAACCTAGTCAGAGCTGAAGCTTTGTTTTTTTCTGGACTGAAGTGGTGAGTCTAGACTTAGAAGTGTAATTCAGCCTCCTCCTGATGTAGGTACACACAGAGAGAAATGAGGGGTCTTCCCGTTGTCAGTCCTGTGTTACCCACTAGCTAACTAATCACTGTTGCTAAACAAGGGGAAGTAGGCCACTGCCTGTAAAATCATATAACTCAGTAATCAGTAGGGGTTTTATGTTTTTTTTTTGTGTTTTATTGACATAGATGGGAGTCTGTTGCAGCTGCTAGCTCAAAACCTATTATTCTAGCTAAACCCCTGGTTTTTGTTTTGGTATTTCTGAGTAAATCTTCATTATAAAAGGCTATCAATCATCATAACGGCAGGTAAGTTACCCCTATTGTGTTCTTGGAGATTTCATCTCTCCGTATGCCTTTGCATTGTCCATTGCTTTGAGCTATACCTCAGTGGCCTAAGTTCTTTCCTCTTTAAGTTAAAAGTAGAAGTGAAAATTTGGCAATAACATAATGACACAACTGAGATTTTTCTCAGAAGTGCCTCTACCCCAGCAACTGACATAAAAGAATATAGACTTTTAGCGTGATTTAGAGAAATACACCTGATCAAACGACTGGCTTCAACTTCTGACGTGACATTAACACAATTTGGTATCTTTAGTAAGAGAAAATAGAGAGTCATATTCTCTTCTGGCATAAGCCCACATATATACGTATTTCTATTTGTATGACATGGATTTCAAGTCACAATATCCCAGACGCAATATATATGATATCTATCTTGAAGAAGTCCAGCCTCTATATAAAAATTCATCTAAATAAATGCTTTCATTAACTTTAATGTCATATTTCTTAAGAGATAACAAGAAAAAAATTGAAATTTATAGTTTGTAAGCAGAAAGATAATTGGTATGTGGGGTGTTCGACAAACTTAAGATTAATAGAAATACTTATTTCGTAGCCGTGTTAGAAAAGAACAATTCTATGTTTTTCTTTGCTGCATTGCATTTCAGAAGCCAGTTTGATTTAGAAGGGTAGTTTTCTGCTGCATTTAAAAATAGCTGTTAGGTAGCAAAATAAGGTGCATTAGGCAGTATAAATTAGATTTGTTTTAGAAGACTTGAAACTAGTTAGACCTCAAATAGTGTTGCTTGTCACAAATTCTAGGAGGTTATATGTGAGACAATGCGTTATGTTTAAAGAAGTTAATACTTACTGGCCTGGAGGCCTTTATTTTTTATTACCAAGGAGTGCAAATAAACCTGCTTGTTAGGGCAGAAATTTAAAGGTCAGTCCTCAGACGTCATAAATCATAGATCTAGGAAGAAATAGATTAAGGAAGCCCAAAATACTGGGTCAGCATCAGCAGCACAGCAGTGTTGCTTTAATTCTGTAACAAAGAACTGATTCCAGTTATTATTCTGTTCCTCGGGGAGTAATTTAATTCTAGTTCAGCTCTTAAAAAAAAACATGATATAAATTACAATTCTAGAATTTTATTCAGTTTTGGTTCTTACTCTTATGGATCCATATTAATTTTAGTCCTTCCTTTGGTTAAACAGTGTGTTTCATTTCATTTTTGTCAAGACATAAGTTGATGTTTCTTAATTTATTTTTAAATCAGTACAGATTAACTTTATTTAAATGCATGTATAATTAATAAGTGCCTGTTTATGCAATTTCAATATTATGGGCTCATAGGACTGCACGAATTTTGAGAGGTCATTTAGACTATGATCAACAGGGATCCATATTTATGTCGCTCCTAATATATATTTCCATATGTTTCCAGTTTGAGAGATTGATGCTTTCCAGGGCAATCTAATTCAGTGCTCCACTACCTTTGCAAAAGACACATTTTTTTCTAATATCTAATCTGAATCTTCCTTGCTGCAATGAAAAAGTGTTATCCCAAGTTCTGTTTGCCACAGGCATGAAGAACTCTCTTTAGGAAAAAATACGCATTTATGCATTGTGTATATCATGAATGTCATCTTGCAGTTGTCTGTTTTGCCTGTAGTCTTCTCTACTTCAGGCTAAGTAACCGAGGTCATGCAGTTGTTCCTGAGAGGGCTTGCGGATAGACCTCTTGTCATTCTTTTTTTCCTCTTACTTTGTTGCAACTAATAGGGACTTTCTTGAAGTATGATGCCCAGAATTAGAGGCAAGGCCGCAACTGTGGCCTTACAAAGGCTAGACAAAGCAGAATCTGTTTTACAGGCTGTGAAGAAGACTAGTTAAGCACTGCTCTGTTCTTGGGCTGATTCCTGTTAGCAGTGTTGTTTTATTCTCACACTCTACGAAGGTTACCTTTTTCATTCCAATTCTGTCAAAGAAATGTACTTTACATCTCCTTGTTCGCACTGAGACAATTCTTACTTGTTATTCTCATTAATAGACTCTTCCCAGTGGTGTCTAGTCACAGAACAACACATAAAGGGCACAAATTGAACCACAGGAAGTTCTGTCTGAATATGAACCCCCCTTTTATTTCACCCTGTGAGGGTGATTGAGTACTAGGACAGGTTTCCCAGAGAGGCTGTGGAGTCTCCATCTTGGAGTTAACCCAACTGGACACAGCCCCAAGGAACCTGCTCTAGCTGAGACTGCTTTGAGCAGGGGAGTTAGACTAGACAATCTCCAGAAGTCCCTTGCAATGAGTCTGTGATTCTGTGAAAATAATACCTAAGTACAGGTTATACTTACAGGACTGTCCTTCTTGGCAGAATCAGAAGAAACAAAATTCTCTGTCACTAAAATCTCTGAGACTTTTCAGTCATAGCAAGTGTGTGAAGTATGTTGTTTTCCTTACTTTTCTAAATCTAAGATTTACACAAATCTAAATATAAAGGTTAAAGTAAATCCATATGAAATATTTATTGTGTTAACTAGTATACAAAAATGATTAGCAAGCTCAAATATGTTTAATGAAGTGGAATGTGAAGAAGGAAAGTTAAGTTTTAATCTGGAAACATGCAGGTTTATCAGATACATTGCTGAATGAGGAAAAAAGGCAGGTTGGTTCTCAGTGCTTTAACAACCAGTAGACAGCTGTTCATCTTGCCAAGCATAAACCTTTTATTCACTTTTAAATAGCCACTTGAACATATTTTTGTCTTTTACTGTATGACCCATATCTATTGTCCATCACATTAAATGACATAAAATGCTCATTTCTAAAGAAAAAGTAATCACTGACACACTAACTGCTCCCTTGAATGTGATTCTTCACATGAAATTATGCTTACTCCCATTTAATGAAAGATCATTATACACTTATTACAATACCCTGATAATGTGCTCTGTTCAGAACAAGGCCATAAGTATAGTTGTATACATGGTCATGTGTGACTGTGAATTGTTAGAGAGAAGCTTAGAGAAAGACAAGCAAGACATTTGTTTTCCTAATGTAGACCATTAAGGTTTCCAGTCCTCCAAACTGGGAACTAATCACTGCACTTCCATCAGTACTTTGATCATTTTGGATTTGCTATGTTTTAATTTCAAAAGCAGTTATCTTATTTGGGTTGAAAACCAAATAAACCAGAACAAGATTTTCCACTGACCTTGAAAGATGTAGTTGTTGGACTGATTTAGAATCATAGAAACATAGAATAGTTTGGGTTGGAAGGGACCTTTAGAGGTCGTCTTCTCCACCCCCCCTGCAATGAGCAGGGACATCTTCAACTAGATCAGGTTGCTCAGAGCCCAGTCCAACCTGACCTGGAATGTTTCCAGGGACAGCACATCTACCACCTCTCTGGAAAACCTCTTCCAGTGCTTCACCATCCTCATTGTAAAAAATTACTTCCTTCTATCTAGTATAAATCTACCCTCTTTTAGTTTAAAACCATTACCCC
>VUYV01000141.1:1064501-1303295 GCA_008711295.1 Anarhynchus alexandrinus | reverse complement strand
CAGGTGGGGTCTCACGAGAGTGGAGTAGAGGGGCAGAATCACCTCCCATGCCCTGCTGGCCACACTTCTTTTGATGCAGCCCAGGATGCGGTTAGCCTCATGTGCAGAACCCTGGACTTGGCCTTGTTAAACCTCTTGAGGTTCACACGTGCCCACTTCTTGAGCTTGCCCACGTCCCTCTGCATGGCATCTCATCCCTCAGGCACGTCAATGACACCACTCAGCTTGGTTTCACCTGCAAACTTGCTGAGGGTACACTCAATCCCACTCTCTATGTCATTGAGGAAGGTATTAAACAGTACTGGTTCCAATACAGACCCCTGAGGGACACCACTTGAGGTCAGTCTCCATCTGAATATTGAGCCGTTGACCACCACCCTCTGGACACGACCGTCCAACCAATTCCTCATCCACCTAACAGTCTACCCATCAAATCCCTCTGTCTCCAATTTAGAGAGAAGGATGTTGTGGGGGACCGTGCCAAAGGCCTTACAGAAGTCCAGATAAACAACATCTGTAGCTCTTCCTGTGTCCACTGATGTAGTCATTCCATCGTAGAAGGCCACTAGATTGGTCAGGCAGGATTTGCCCTTGGTGAAGCTGGCTGTGTCGAATCACCTCCCTGTCCTCCGTGTGCCTTAGCATAGCTCCTAGGAGGAGCTGTTCCATGATCTTCCCAGGCACAGAGGTGAGGCTGACAGGTCGGTAGTTCCCAGAGTCCTCCTTTCTACCCTTTTTTAAAATGGGTGCAATGTTTCCCTTTTTCCAGTCACTGGGGACTTCAGCTGACTCCTATGACTTTTCAGATATTATGTAGAGTGGCTTGGCAACTACATCAGTTAATTCCCTCGAGACTTTGGGATGCATCTCCTTAGGTCCCATAGACTTCTGTGCGTTCAGATTTCTAAGGTGGTCACAAACGTGATCTTCCCTTACAGTGGGAGGGACTTTGCTCTTCCAGTCTCCATCTTGCAGAGAAGCATGCGAAGAGAGGTTGCCAGTGAAGACTGAGGCAAAAATGTTGTTGAATACCTCAGCCTTCTCCTTGTCATTGTTACCAGTTTGCCAGTCTTGCTCGTTGTGGGGGTACACTTTCTTTGACCTTCCTCTTTTGGCTGACATACTTGATTTCTAAACTAGGATCTTATTTTTCAATGACGACATATTACAGATATGGTGTGACTTGCCTCTGATCATGGAAGAGAGTTTGGGAAAGCTCAGTCTAGGAGTAACAGTACTGCAGCTGTAAGTAGATATGTTATTTACAATAGTTTTACAATCCTGTTCACTCTTTAGCTGTGAGGATCTAGAATTATTTGATTATAAAAATAGCTACAAAATATTTTCTGATTTTTTCCCCACTCAAGTTTAGAATATGAGGTTATTTTAGCTTTTCTCTTTTCTTTTTTTCCTCCTTAAACATGTTGACTTAGTCACGCTCAAACATTTTGAAAAGATCTCTTCTGTTGCCACTGTTGGAGGCAAAGTACAGGGTCAGATGGATCACAGGTCCGACATAACATTTCTTATGTTCCAGCTCCATATTATCCCCTTGGTCAATCACTCTGTACATTCAGATCACCTCTTGCTTTTGTCAGTTTTGATGCCTGTAAATTTGATGCCTGCTCTCACTTCTGTTTCAGCTCATTTTTCATAATAAGAAATGGTTTTCTTTCCAAACCTGTTCACAGGTTTATCACTTTCTCCTCATCTGTATCTTCCACAAAAAGGATGCCTGCAGAGACATATAGCAAGATATACCTGGGTGGAAAGGAACTATATTGCATTACCCATGCTGTATTATAGAATAGAAAGATCTGTCAAGGCATATGGCTTGTCTCATAAAACTGTAAGATCATGTGATCCATTTTTTATGTGCTAGAGGACTACACATTTGTTTACTGCCATTAGAAATGGTTTTATTAAAGCAAACAATGGAGTATTTTGGAATTTATGGTAGTTACCCGTGGGTGCTATTGTTACATTTTTATTTCACAGATTTACAGTTACGTCTATGCCTGATTTAGTGACTAAAATACAAATGTACCTTTCTGCAAAATGCAAAGCTATGTTACAGTTCAATTTCTATATGTGTCAGTCAGTACCCCATACTGTCTTCTAAGGCACTTCATTCACTGATGGAAAGTTGCTATGTATTTTCACTTTCCAGAGGTGTTTCAAGAACTGCAAATCCTTCCGATTTTTATGAAACAGATGTTTCAAAATACGATTGAATTTCTCATCAAGATAATTCAGATCAAATGCGAAGAAGGAGAAAACTCAGTTAATGTAGCTTTTCTGCTGGTTGCATGAAAATTATATGATGAAAAGGATTACTTTTAAATTTATACATTTATATTTTATTTCTTTCTGCCTTCGGCATTGGTTGCAGTATAACATAAGGTAACAGAGTGGTTTTGTCTTCTTTTAGATGAATGCATACTTTATACCATAGAATATTAAACTGGATTACGTTTTCTTTTGCAGAACTATCCACAATGGCAACAAATGAAAATGCAATGATAGAAATGGTAAACTTCCCACTTTTAGGGATAATTTTTTAAAATTAATAACTTTTGAGAAACTTAATTTCTTGTTCATGGGCTGCTACTGAGCTACTTGAAAATCAAATTCCTTCATTTTATCTTTAGAGGGCACACCAAATCCAAGGTTTATGCTGAGGTATGGTATTATTAAACACATCAATGTACTGGAATTGTGCTGCTGTGGACACTAAGTGTGAAACTTAATATAAGAAGCTCAGCTAAATTGGCAACAAGGAACAAATTAACTATATCTAGCTGTTTGTTTAGCTTCCTATGTGTCTTAACTGGAAGTGGTTTGGGGTTTGTTTTCAAGAGCAATAGAGCACGGGTAAATTACTCTTAGATTAAACAAACTCTTTTTTAAATCAGCTTTTGAACTGGTGGCTGAAACCATTTTTTTCTTATTGCAGCTCAACTTGTTTTTACAGAATTTGCAGATTTTGGGGACTGAGGGCAGAGACAGCTCTTCCAATAAAGGTGGGATTGGTAAATCAATATGTATTAACACTACCTGAAGTTGGCAGTGGATATGATGACAGTCTATGACATCAGTCTTTATTTCATTGACATCTGCATCTGCATAGGGTTTCCAGAGGCCATTTATGATGTCATGGTTTTCCTGCAGTCCAATTCGTGTCTCATGGAAAGCTGGAACTCAGTGTGTAACCTCTGGATGATTTCCTCATAACTGATCTCTATCTTTCCCCATATGCTCCAAGGCAGAAAGTGTTTTTAGTGCCTCTTTTGGCTGTGTGTACAGTAGATTTTGGCAAAAAAAAAGGCTCTCTCCTTCCTTCCCTTCATAGGATATCACTCCTGCCTCTTTCAGCCCTTTGCTCTTCACTACTTTCAGTCATTATCAAACCTTCTTTTCATTTCTTTTCATTTCAAGGGATTGCAAAACAATTATCAGTTAGATATTCTGATTCAGTTTTTTTCTTCTTGCTGTGTATTATACATAAACTGCTAATATATGCACATTTTTTTCCTTACTACTAGATTCCCGGTTGATTAATTAATTTCCTTTTTTCCTCCTATTTTATCCTGTTTTACTATAATAAAATTGTATTAAACAATTATATAGCTGCAATGCTTCACAGTTATTTATGCTTGACTGTCCAGTTTTCTTCCACATGCGTGCATTTGATTTTACTCTCTTTGGAGAAGTCTGCTTTTCATAACACCAATGTTTTTCAAGCTAAACAAATAATTGATTATGTCTTCTTATTGGCTGGCACAATTAATTTGGGTGAAGTCCCCACAAATCAATATATCCCTCTTTTGTATTGCAAACGTGCAGGCTGTTCTTCTCTGGCTATTGATATTTGCCTGCCCTCAGGGGTTTCAGTGCTCAGTATTTTCAAACTATTTGCCAATAATTAAGACAAAGAAGTACAGTACATTGAAGCACTTTATCTGGTGTAGGAACATATGCAAACATATATGAAATGTATAAAGGGAAAACATGAAAGGTTGTCATTTGCTGTTACCCTGTCCCACAGTACTAACAAAAGATTTTATTTATTTTAATGCTAAACGAAGCCATTTGATAAAATCACTGAGGTAAACAGAAATCATATACTCTGAGGTTTATCTACATTAAATATGTGAAATTATCCACATTCATTTATCACAACTGAGTTTTCTTTAGCACAAGCCAGGTAATTTCATTTCTTCACCGAGTTCATTGAAAAAAAGTATTATTAAAAATAAATATTTTTTCCTTAAAACATAAAAGAAACAATGTAGATTAAGAATTGTTTTAGACTGAAGAAAATAGGTAGGGGTGAGACATGAATATCAATGAAAAATAAAGTGTTGTATATGTAAAGAAGCAAATACCTTCTGTTTGATTCCATACCCCAGTGAAGCACTTATTCTTGGTATGAGGGAATTAATTTCAACTCACTCCAGGACTCTAAGCTCTGTTTAGAGGTACTCTGGAGTGGACTTCTGTTAAGTTTACTTTGTGGATTATTGAAATACTTACTTATGGAGTGGCATAGGACAGATTCTTCAAGATCATGAAGAGACCACCCTTCCAGACTTGGGAGATTGTTGCCAGCAAACACTTCCCAAGGGCCTGTGGGAAACCAAATGCTCCCTTGAGCATTTTTATGAGTGATCACAGCAAACACATTATAAAAATGTGTTTTCCTCTGTGTGTGTGTGTAATATGTATTTAAGAGAGCAAAACGAGATTATATCCTATGTATGCAGTTGCAGGCTTGTAAGACAGAAAAAAAAGAATCTGCAATGTTGTGAAATCTCATACTATGTGAATTCTTTAACCTCACACCTCTAAAAAACTGATCAAAGCCTTGCACTTCTGAAGGAGAGAAGAGGGCATAGTGATGTTAAGCACCTCCCTTCAGGTCTTCTGCCAGAAACACTTGCATTTGTTATCTTACTGTACCCAGTTACTTTTCCAAGTAGTCTTCTAATTGTTATGCTTCCTCACCGTGAGCCCCTATTCTTGATGCCATGTGTTGTAAGCCAAGACCTACAAAACTAGCTGAAATTCACTACGCACTTATTTAATCTAGATTTCTTTGTTGTAGTAGTTCTCATCAGTCTCTGTGTAGCTTTGCTGCTTTGATGATTCACTTTGTTGCAGCTTTGAGAACAGCTGCAGTAATCAAAAACTAAAGAAGGGTACTAGGTTTTTTTGTTGCTTCCAGTTTATGAAAATTGCAGCTGGCACTGTAATTTTGTCAACTGAGAGAATTAGACACCTGAAATATTGCTAGAAGGATCAATACTCGAGCAGGTACAGCTTGTGAAGCTACTGAACTGAAGTCATTTTTGGAAATTACATTTTATTAGCTGTAAAAAGTGGAAGATGAAATAAAAATGTATCATTTCCAGGTGGTGGGTTGGTTATTATTAGAGCACTAGAACACCATGCAGCTCTCTAGAAATGTGTAGCCTATAAATGGATCATATTCTGCTAATTTTGAAAAAAAAAAGGATTCATGTAAAAATAATTTTAATCAGATATGAGATTTCTTTGTACTTGCTTTTCAGTCTTGCAAAGGCATTCAAAGAAGTAGCTGAAAAAGCATGTGCCTTTAAAACAGTAAAAGTCCCTTTCAATGTAGAGAAAAGGGATCTGAATAGTTTTTAACAAACTGTCCTTTCTGACATTATTTTTCACAGTACATTAGATACCATCTCTTTCCTGTTATAATATCTCTTTATAACTAGCCTATAAAATAGATGAAATTTGTTGCAGTGGGATGCTTTTCATTTCTTTTCTGCCAGACTTCATGTGACAATTCTTCATCTACTTTCTCTAGTGAATTTGACTACAGAAGATATAAAACACTAGGACAAAGACGGAAAAAAAACCCTCAACAACCCCAAAACTTTAAGAAACTCAGAATGCAAATAGACCATTTTTAGTGTATACCTAGTTTATTTATAAATACAGACTTTGCTGCCATGCTTGATGATATACTGTCAAGTGACACAGACTGCTTTTCTTTTTTCAGCCTCTGAAGGACCAACTTTATTACATTCATTTTGTACAAACTTTACAGAAAAGGCATTAAGATGAAGAACATTTGTGGTTGACCCAAGGTCATACTGGAAATCTAACCTTCTGGATCATGATCGCTCTGCCAAACTAAAGATCATTTTTTGTTTTAAAAATTTCAAAAAAAGAAAAAAGGACAATAATGTGAAAATGCAAATGTCTGAGTTTTTATCATGGAAGATTTTGTCTTTGAAACAACGTGTGTGCTTTTCAGTGGTTTGGAAATACTGTGTACACAGAGGTTATAACTTAGGATATTCTGTGGAGAAAATGTTAAGTGGCTTAATTTTTGAGAAAAGAAAAATTGATGTTGTGATTGTCCAGTCCATGATACCAGCATCTGAAGAAATAGTTCAACTTTGTACACAGCAGTTCTTCAGTTTTTGCTTAGAAAGAGGAGTGTACTTGAAATGGGCATTGTATTTGTTCAAAGTGCGACTTCAGAAAAATATAGTTCATTAACGAAGAACACAATGCTGAAAAAAAGCACAGCAAGCCCACGTGAGTGACGTGAGCCGAAGCTATACAGAAATTATTATTACAGAGCTTGATGGCGATTTACAACAATGAAGAGTTTATATTGGAAGGGAAAATGACCAGGATCTCTTTCCCGTCCTCTCACTTCTTTTAGTGCTACCTAGCATTGTGCAGCATGGTATGTGGTTGTGGTACTTATTGGAGTAATCATGCTCAGACTAGTCCAATAATGACACAGTAAAAAATATTTTTATAATAATTCATATAGGCAAATATATCAGTAGAAAATACTCACACAAATACATCTAAATGTCCTTGAGTCAGACAGTGGCCTCAGAGTCGGTGGTACTCAACACAAGAAGACCTCCATGGAGGCCAACACTAAAGGAAGGGCTATCGTATTGTGTTTGTAGCAATCTCCATCTCATTATAGGGGTCACAGATGCCCTGAAGTTGGCTAATTCTGGCAACTTGGATAACGCCATGCTGAATTTTTTAAGTTGCTCAAAAGGCAGTATGGGAACCTGAAGTGTGAAAAGGCTGAACTTGAAACTTGAAGCCTGTTCATCTCCTAGATTTGACAGTGCCCTTCTATTCTCATTTCCCGTTATTGGAGTAAAACCAAAGTATGTTTGAGTAGTAGAAAATGAGATATTTGTCATATCACGTGATTCTTTAATTGATTCCTGTAATGAATTTTAGGAAAAAAGATTGCCTAGGAAATAGATAATATTAGTTACGGTACTTTGAATGTGCCTATGATAACTACCAGGGTATGATTAAACTGATTTTTAATCTGACTTGGACAGGGTTTGGCTACAGTGCATTTGCTAACAGAACAGCAGCAGAAGAGTGCCAGCCTGCCTTGGTTCCACACTGGCTCTCCATTAGTCCTTCCTGTTTATTCAGCAACTAGATCAAGAGATGAAAAGCAGAAATTATTTTAGTTTTCGTTTATGTGAAATTTTGATCTAGGATGTTCCCTATTTGCACTAATTTAAGCTTTGGCTCTTAAAGTTATTCTTAGTCCAGTTTGAATTTAAGCAGGCTATTAATAGAAGTGTTTTGACATGGTCGGTGTGGTATTTGTTTTCAACACAGATTTCTTGCCATAGTCATCTGTGGTAGTCATGTCATGTTCAGATACCTTTAAGGATTTTTGAAGAATAGTTCTTTAAAGCCATTTAGGTGTTGTCCTATCAGATGTGAACCTGGAAATGGCTTCTAGCATATCATAGATGAATGTACTAAATAAAGCAGAGACTAACAAAATATTTGCCAGCATGCCAGTCTTCTGGAATGTCCAAGTGCTGGTTTTGTCATACACAACTCACACAGCTTTAAAATTGTCATAACAACACAGGTAGGAAAATACATAGGTGTCCTCTGAAGAGTCAAGAAGAGAAACTCCAGTTCTAGTCTTTATTTGAAATCTGCTCTCAAATACAGTACTATCAGCCTAATACTCCTCATGAGCCATGCTTCCATCTGGTGGGACAGCTACTGTAGCCTGTGTCTCCTTCAGTGAATTACTGCTATTACAGTACCAGAACATCTAGCAATTTTTTGCTGTCTGCTGCACGCCTGTCCTCCTTCACTAATTCCTCCAGAAAACCACTGTCTTCCAGTAATTTTCAGGATCTCCAGGATTTTCAAGGTCTTTGGAAAATTTTTCTACAGCTTTTATTGATACTTCCTTACCCAAAGTGAGACTACCAAGAGTATAAGGTCTTCCAACCCAAAGCTGTATTGCAGCTAGCAAAAGGCAAACTAAGATAGTTACAGAAAGTTTATTAACCAATATACAATGTTTTTCTCTAGCTTTACTAATAAAGTCTTTAAAATGATTGGACAGGGGCCAAAACCATATTTTTTGTCTAGCTGAAGAATGTATAGAGGTCGTGCAATTAAGGAAACATTTCAGAAATAGTCAGGACTTTTGGGGGGGGGGCAGAAAGCAATGCAAAGAGCAGTGGGGAAGAAGCAACCTGAGAAGGGATGTGTCATCCTACACTATGAGTATGTTAAAATTCACCAGAAAGTTCAGTCCATCCGATGAAGCTAGCAAGTACCATAGCAACAGGTTGGATCCTGTGGGCTGGAAGATTAATGTATTATTTAAATAAATATTATTAATAATAATAATTTTAAAAAGCTTATCCTTCTTTAGGTAAAGGGATTATTTATCCTGGATCTGTGCAGAGAAGCTTACCAACATCCTCATGAAAATTATTCATTAAAGAGTTAAGTAAAATTTAAAATACTCAGCGCTTGATTCAAACAGTCATAACTCCTCAACTTGGCTCCTTAGATTCTCATTTGGTGTAAGTTCATATAGCTGCTGATGTAGCTGCACTGTGCTAATTTACCGCAGCTGACAATCTGGCCTACGGTGCTCTACTTTGGATGAAAACAATAACAATTCTGGCACCATCTAGAATTCTTTATTATTCCATTTATGTAAGTTGCTTTCAATTAACCAGAGCAACTTGTCTTGGGGCAACAGAAGTGAACCTTAGACTCAGGGAAAACGTGTGATTTGCTCCCCACTTCACCTTCCTGGGATGGTGCTGTGGTCTGTAGGCTGTGTTGTCATGGCATGCCCGTCTTTTGCTGTCTGTCTTTATTATGGTCACAGCAGCGTGCACTGTTCATAGCGGCACACTCAATTACTTGTACAGACAAAACTAGGGAACGAAAAGGCCTTCTGCCACAGTGTAATTAATCCTCTGGGGTCCCATAGGCAACAAGCAACTGCACAAACAGCTGACTGATCTGTCAAAGTACTCATATATCTCGATTTGCAACACTATCAGTTGTCTGCTGGTATCTGTATACTTAATCTTTAATTGTCCTATGTCGTATAGCAGAAGTGAACTCTTCTTAGCTCAGAATAACTTGGAAGCCACTGTTCATCACCTGCATATTTTTAAAGTGTATCTATTTGTAGCCTGTTGACATACTTCCTTTTCCCTTTAAACGTTACAGGGCAATACCCTCATCTTATATGAACATGAAGAAACTCTCTTGAACTTGATTTTCATTATCCTTTGTGTTACCTTCAGCAAACTTTTTAAAAGTATATTCTCTATCATGAATAATTAGATTGCAAAAGTCCACAATAAACACTTTGGGTTGAAGCAAGTCAAGTACGAAAACATACGATGAAAAGAAAATAAGTTTTCCATTTTCTTGATATAGATCTGACCTTTGGTGTATAATAACCACACACTGTGACAGATGACCTAAGCTGTAAACCTCTACACATAATAATGATAGATTTGTTTAAATTTTTTCTGACATTAGGCAAACTATGCAATGATAAACATGCTGTTAATACAGAGGGCACATTTTTACATTTTCTTGAGAAAACATGATTTTTGTCTCCTTTAATTTAGCACTAACAAAAATAAATGAGTGTTTTGTGCCTACAGTCATGATTCATAAATGGGTAGTACTCATTCAAAAGAGACTGCTATTTTTCTCAATTAAAATGCAATAATGTTTGCTGAATTTGGTAGAACTTTGTGTGAAATGAAACACATACTTGAGGTGAAAGAAGAGCTCTTTTCAGAAAAATATAAGTTCACAACAATGTTTTATTCTTAATTGGTATAACAATATTGTAAGAATTTCAATTACAATAGGACTCCTGAGTCCACTGAAGTCAGCGAACCAATGATATATACTTAAGGAGGAAAAAAAAAAGATCTTTGGAAAGATCAAATCAGCAAGAACGTGTCTTGGGAGCAGAAAGAAAGGGGATAAAAGAAGAGCTGTTGAACTCTAAACAAAAGGAAAATAAAAACATGATTAGAGTTCCACATTAAAGGTAGAAAGAGATGTATGGATTATCAATGTTAGATCATCATGTCAAACTAACCCATAGATAACTTAATAAAACTGATTAACTATTCAGATAACTAATAGAACTAGGGGTGCTGAAATAGTCTTTCTGGGATCAGGAAAGCTTTGATACATAGGACAGCTGGAGGTAGCTCCAAGGAGAGCGTCTTTCAGCTCTTTCATATTGAGTATTTGCTTCTGTGACACAATATTGTACTGACACAAAAATTAAAAGCTATTATCAAAACAGAAGATTGTAGACTTCATAAAATTAAGAAAAAACTAATCAAACAAAAAAACCCAAACCCAATTACTTTAAAAACTGAAGTAATAAAAGGAATGAAGTTAAAAAGCACAAAATGACAGGTCAGGCCCTTGATGATCCATAGTAGGAAGTTTTGTTTGAAGCTCAGTGACCATCACCTGCATATGGCAAATGGGCCATATTTAGCTGTTCCAAGTGATCCACAGGCTGAGACAGAGCTGCCAGGGAGATTCAGTTCTGAAGATGCAAAATTTGATTCCGAATTGAATCAAAAGAGCTAGCAAAAATAGGAAGTGGTAGTGCTGCTGTATAAGACTCAGGTGAGACCTCCTGTGCAAAATCCTGATCAGAAACATTGCAGAAAGATAAAATGAGTCTGGAAAAGGCCAGGAGAAGGGCTACTAAGGTGGTTAAGAGAACCTGCCATTTAATAGAAGATCTTAGCTTGATTAGCCAAGCAAAGGAAAGTTGAGAAGGGGTATGAATTTGTTTACAAATACTCAAAGAAAGGAGAAATGCTGTTTAAACTAAAGAATCATTTTGGCACAAGAACAGATTGGTATAAGCTAGCTACGAATAAATCCAGGCTGAAAATTAGATTAATGTTGCTGACCAATGGAGCACTCAGATTTTGGATCTGTTCTCCGAGACTACTAGGATGAAACAATTTAGCTGTTTTTAAGCTGGAGATAATAAAATGTGGTATGCGTGATAGCAGGGCTTGATGCCTGCTGTCAACTAAAGCTTTTCCAGTTCTCTTTTTCTCAGTTTTTAGGAATATAATTCATACGTCTTCTATCCAACACACAAAGAATCACCAGCAATTTAAACAGAGGAAATTTTCCTTTTGGAGCCCATTTTTTAATTTTAGTGTTATTAATTATACTTTGTTTTAGAATGTCAGCAGTCATTACGGTTCAGATCTTCAAAGAGACTTAGGAATAGCAAAGCGTAATTTTAAAGTGTCCTGCTCTGGTTTGTAATTTGCAAACCTGATAAAGGTGACTAACAGATTATACTTAACTATTGAGTCATCTCCTACACTGCAGTGCTTAAAGCACTGCAGTTCCACTGAAGAGACAACTGTGGCACATTCCTGCATGCACCTCTTAGGGTGTTACCAGCTGACTTGCCTGTTCCTTTTAAAACCAGACACTAGAAATTGTAGTCATGAAAGAAGCATGCCTTGAGTTTCCTTTTTAATCTACACACATAAAGTTTTTTGTCTCTTCTCAGTGTGGTTGGAGTTCGTCTCCTCCAACACCCCATTCAAATCAAGGTCAGCTCCCAGGTTGCAGTATGGCCTTGGTCTTGGGTGAGACCTTTGTCCATTTGAGCTCTGGAACATCTCTGAAGATGGAAATTCAACAGCTTCTCTGGTGGTTCTGTGTAACAGGGAACCTGCCATGATGTTTAACTACCTTCTTGAAGAAGAATTTTTTCTTGTGTCTAATAGGCAGGGTGCATCATGGGCCAGGAGGTTCCTGAGGTTAGGTCACAGGGGGCTCCCTGGGGTCCATCAAGGCAGACCCTGGCAGCCAGGGCCTGTCTCACCACCCCAACCAGGAACAGGACAGCCAGGGGGGCACTGGGGAGCCCCAGTCCCAGGTATCGGGCACCTCCCTGGAGACAGGGACAGGCAAAGGCCAGGTTGGGCCATTGGCCAATGGGTGGAGGTCAGGATCAGGTCTGGTGAGGGAACCTAGGGTTAGACACAGCTCTGGGATGGCCAGGTAAGCCTGTGTGGGTGGGCTGAAGCCAGGCTATGAGGTCAGCCCACAGGTAGGGGTCACAATCTGGACCAAGAGGGTACCTGGTGGAACGCAGCACAAGCATAGCTGCAAAACAGCTTCAAAACAGCTGAGGTGGAAGCTGAATAGCAAGAGCCTCCTCTAAAAGCAGGTCCCAAGCCCCTGCTGAGGCTTTTAAGTGGAGCCATTTTTGGGGACTCTGCATTTGGACTTGCTCTAGCTTTCTTCACAATGGCCCTTATCAGTGAGCTGGCTTCGAATAACGCTAAACTTCTCTATTCTGAAATACAAAGCCATGCCTTCAAAACTTCTCCACTTTACACTAGAGTTAAAAACACCTCTGTATTGAGCTAAAAACAACTAAGCAAACTTGGAGACAAGTAACATTGAGAACTTGCATAATCTACTTACCATGAAAGTTTGTAAGGTTCTTAATTTTTATTAAGCTAGATATATCTGTGGCTTTTTTTTTTTATTAAAAAGGCATAGTTACACTTCCCTCAATGAAACTGAAAAATCAATACTTACTTAACTTACATAATCAGTAATATTTGTACAAGAAAGTAGATTGATTTCATAGAGAGCTTTGGACCTTGTACATGCTATTTAAAAAAATACAGGATACTTTTCTAGGGAAAATTAATTCAATTATTAGAGCAAAATAGAATTTTAATTTGAAGCTGTGAATTTTGATAGCTGACTTCATTGGGTGGTATGCAGTGGGAAAGAAAAAATGGATCACAATTATTGGGATATAAGGTGTTATTGCGATAAAGAGACTAGTGAATTCAAGAGGGTATGAGACCCATAAGTAAGACTCGAGATTGGTGATAGACATTTGTTTAGAAATGTATCTCAGTTCATTAATTCCTGTACATCTTTTGGCTTCTTTTTTCTCTGTCATTGAGTTTCTTTGGTTGGTTATATTCTGTCAGCTTGCCACTTTGTACCTTGTCATTTGTTTGTGTGTCACTTAAAACATTGCCTTAGTGGTTAAACAATTTTTCTGCTGTATATTTACCTTGTTTTCATTTCCACACTTCAGTATGTGGACCATCAACAACAGTTTGTGCCACTGCTAAACCGAGTCACTTGTGTTGTTATTTATGTTTGTTATAAACTGTTATTTACA
The DNA here is from genome assembly GCA_008711295.1 of Anarhynchus alexandrinus. Classification (NCBI taxonomy): domain Eukaryota; kingdom Metazoa; phylum Chordata; class Aves; order Charadriiformes; family Charadriidae; genus Anarhynchus; species Anarhynchus alexandrinus. The sequence goes on along the minus strand of VUYV01000141.1, from coordinate 1,289,740 downwards.
CAGCAAGCTGTAACCATGATTTACAGTGATCACGTTAATTGACTACATTTCACTGTGCACCTCAGCTGCCAGTAATTTGGCCATAAATTTTACAGAATTTATTCTTGTTTTACAATGTGGGAAGCCTGTTGGCCTTTTGTGAAACTACGTGATCAATGGTGTTACACTAATTGGCTGGCAGCAATTCTAAAATGGTATAGCCATCGCACTCTACTGTAAGGATAAAGAATGTGATTCCATCAACGTGAAAACTTTATATCAGGCACAGAAATGAAAGTTTCCTCCAGTGAAGCTGTGACCCACATATCCTTCAAGGAAGCATATGAGGCTGCAGCCTTCTGCACCACCAGTCTCTGGTAAATATATTAAATAAAGTAAAGATTCAACACACAAGCAGTAAGTAAGTCCACTGAGTTGTGCATTATTCTGAAAGTTGCTGAACAGCAGAAGGTAAAGTAATCACTCAGTAGAGTCAAGATGAATAAAATAAAAGGCTATCTCATGTTACAATTGATTTCAATCTGCTGAAATATGCACTGTGCATTTTGATTAGCTGGGTAACGCAGTGTATGCTTCTGCTAGGAAGGAGAAACCCAACACTGTATTGTACTTCTTTTGGCTGCCTATCCATTCATCAAAGCTTTCCTAATTTGCATTCTATTTCCTTTGATGCAATCAATGTGAACAATAGAGGGTGTTACCTTGCATTTCTATACTTTGATCTGATTTGGCATTTGTGATCAACATAGTCTAGCAACGTTGCAGGTTAGGAAACATTTTGCTAGTGCCATCAATTACATTGTTCAGTGACCTTCCCTCTCCCTGCTGTACTTTGAAAATACACATAGATATTTCAAGATGTCTTTTTTGCCTACACTATTTGTTTTAGAGAGCAATACTCTGTGAAAATGAGAGATGGTAAACAACATCCTTAATGCTTAAGATAAAGAAGCCAATGGGTACTTATCCACCATTATATTGATGTACAGTTACTATTACAGTGAATATAAATAATAATACCATTAATCCTCCATGATGTAGAGAACTACATACATAGCCTGCAGCACTGTGGTATGCACTACCTGTTCCTGGACTTGAGCTTTTTACTCCCCAAGAAAGATGTAGTTTGTTGATGTGATCTCAGTTCTTGAAAATATAGACAAAGTGTAATAAACCTGATAGTGCGGTAGTGCTTTTTTTTTTTTGTTTTGTTTTGTTCTAGCAAGTGACAATGAAGAATTAATAGACTTGTATTATTATTTTTGTAATTATGCCTAAACACATTTATGCCTCAATGTGTTACTCTTCTGCTGCATGTCTTTGGATGCACCACTTCCATGCTGTATACCTGAGTTCTTTCACCTGTAGAATAGCATAATAAGAGTTAATTTTTCATTACTTTAAGATTCCCCAGTATTATGTTAGCTCACAGGGCAAAACAAATATGTATAATAATTAAAGTCATAGGTGACTTCTCCATAAAGACGTGAAAGGGAAAAAAAGTTACTTCAATTAAGTCACTGTTCTCTCTACAGTCATTAGAACAATCTAAATCTAAATATGTTACTACTATCTTTATTACTAAACAGACCCAAATACCTTTTACAAATCTGGGATCAGAAGTAAGAGCGATGCTCCAGGCTTCCTAGTTAAATTCCATCTGTAAGGCATTTCATCTTTCAAATTGTGAGTTTGCATGTGTACTCTTGCCTGCTGACATAAAACAGCTCTATGATATTGTTCTCACTACCTTCATATTCCTATATGATTTTCTATCCAAGAAACACCTACCTCTGAGGAGCTGGGAAGATCAACCAGTCCTGAAAAATATCTTCTAAACTTGGAACATCTGTTAATCCTGTTTCAGGTTGCCTACACAAAGAACCAAGAGCGGATAGCTGTCAGAGAGAAGGTCTTATCCCAATGAAGGGTATCAAGCAGAGTAGAAAGCAATGCAGGACTAGGAAAGAAGAAAAAATAAATAAAAAAAAACTGTTGAAAAAGCTTATGGAGAGTGGGAGTATCATGCCTGGAAGACATTGTAATACATTTTTCTATATAGTTTACACATTAGTTATCCAGAGAACACCCCCTAGAGATGCATTTGTCTTATTTGTAAGGAATACCTAGGTGGTTCATGAGTGCATGGGTACACTAACATGAATGATACTAGCAAAGTACATTTACTTTTATCTTTAAAGGGGAATAAACAGGTGAAATTTAATAAAGTGCCTGTTTTTATGTGTAGGCTAAAAAGACTTGAAAATCTAAAGGGAACAGCTATCAACTGTGATGGAGAGTAGCAGGGAAAACATACATTTCTGTAATGGAGGTTATTTATTCTACTTATTATAGCAAGCACTTGCTCATAGCTGCTCTATTTAAGAATGCAAACCAGTTTTCTTTGCCACCTCCTGCTTTCTCTAACACCTACATCTGGGTATGAAGTTTTCTGTGTTCATCTCTGAAAGGGGGTGGATGTATCATTCTCCTTCCTTCACTGATTAATATTTTTGTCCAAATCCTGTCTACTCAGACCTTTGCAAGCTCTACACTAAATTATCTTTCTTCTTTTCACTTCTTTTACTTTCTTTTCTCCCTTGCCTCCTTTCTTTGACTCCTCTTCCTGCTTCCAGTCTGTGTTTAACCTTCTGATTAAAATCCATGCTCCTCTCCCCCAAATCTTTAGACACTGATAGAATCATAGAATCATAGAATGGTTTAGGTTGGAAAGGACCTTGAAGATCATCGAGTTCCAACCCCCCTGCCATAGGCAGGGACACCTCCCACTAGACCAGATTGCCCAAGGCCACGTCCAGCCTGGCCTTGAACACCTCCAGGGATGGGGCCTCAACAACCTCTCTGGGCAACCTGTTCCAGTGCCTCACCACCCTCAAAGTGAAAAACTTCTTCCTAATGTTCAATCTAAACCTGCCCTCTTCCAGTTTGAAGCCATTCCCCCTTGTCCTGTCACTACATGCCCTAGTAAAAAGTCCTTCCCCAGCTCTCCTGTAGGCCCCCTTTAGGTACTGAAAGGCCGCAATAAGATCTCCCCGGAGCCTTCTCTTCTCCAGGCTGAACAGCCCCAACTCCTTCAGCCTCTCCTCATAGGAGAGGTGCTCCAGCCCTCGGATCATCCTCGTGGCCCTCCTCTGGACACGCTCCAGCAGGTCCATGTCCTTCTTATGTTGGGGACTCCAGAGCTGGACGCAGTACTCCAGGTGGGGTCTCACGAGAGTGGAATAGAGGGGCAGAATCACCTCCCTCGCCCTGCTGGCCACACTTCTTTTGATGATATTTCACTCATTGTCATTATGCTGTTCATATTTTTAGCCTGCCTCTGGTTCTTAGTGTATTGGGTGTCCATGCCCAGGCGCTGCCACTGGGGTCTGTGAGGAGAAGCCAGGGTTGCCCCAGGCCAGACACAGCTGATTCCACGTGCTGACCCACCCCAGGGCAGCGCTGAGCCCCACAGCCAACATGTCAGTACCACTAGGAAAGCGTGTTTAAGAAAGGGCAAAACACTGCATGGCAGTGAGAAGTGAGGAAAATAAGTTTGAGAAACAACCCTGTGAGCACCAAGGTGAGACCAGAAGGAGGGGAAGGAGGTGCTACAGGTGCCAGAGCAGAGATTCCCCTGCAGCCCACGGAGGATCCAATGGCAAGCAGGTGGATATTTCCTGAAGAAACTGCAGCCCATGGAGAGGACCCATGCAGGATTAGGGGGAAAGTGTGAGGAGGAAGGGGCAGCAGAAAGGTGCTGTTATGGGCTGACCTCTACCCCCCTTTCCCCATCCCCCTGCTCTGCTTGGGGCGGGGGGTAGTAGAAGAGTCAGGAATGAAGGAGGGAAGTTGAATCTGGGGAAAAAAGGGGTTGGTGAAAGTTGTTGTTTTAATTTTTGTCTTCGTTTCTCACCATCCAAGTCTATTTCTCTTCATAATCAATTAAACAATTTTCCCCCAAGATGATTCTGTTTTGCTCATGATCAGAGAATCATAGAATGGTTTAGGTTGGAAGGGACCTTAAAAATCATCTAATTTCACCCCCCCTGCCATAGGCAGGGACACCTCCCACTAGACCAAGTTGTTCAAAGCCCCATCCAGCCTAGCCTTGAACACTTCCAGGGATGGGGTATCCACAACTTCCCAGGGCAACCTGTTCCAGTGCCTCACCACCCTCATAGTGAAAAATGTCTTCCTTATATCTAATCTAAATCTACTCTCTTCTTGATCCTTTTCATCTTATTTTCTCCCCCTGCCCCAGGTCCTGTTGAGGAGGGGGAGTGAGAGAGTGGCTGGATGGGTGTCTGGCAGGTCTCCAAGGTCAACTCACCATACTTAGCTTGACTCTTAACTCTTTCAGCCTATCTTATGTGTAGATTGCAGGTAATTGAGGTGGAAATTATTGACTACTTTGTTTTTGTACCACATTTTCTGTAATGGGCCCAGTTTTGGGGTGATGCTTATGACATGCATGAGGTATTTTCTGGGGTTAAGGGACAGTATGGAGTCACAATATTTATAAAAAATTAGGAGAAATAAATATTATTAAAACCATAGTGAAGTTAGATGAAAAATATGGCTTCCTGGAAAATTCAGCCCCTTCATATATGAAAGAATTAATCTGAATTGCAATATTCTATACAAAGGATAAACTTGAAGAGGACTAATAGTAAGAGAGACCTTGGGGTGATTGTGGACAGTAAATTATAGATGAACTCATTCAGTGTATCTCAGGGGAGAATGACAAGTGGGATTTTTTGCCTGCTTGCACTAAAGCATGAAGTCATGCAGAAATGAAGTGTTAATCTCTGCATAGCTCTTACGAGGTCATGTGAGGAATTCTGTGCTCAGTTCCAGCCATCTCAACACCTGAAATATATGGACAGCTCTGAGAGGTTTTCTAGGCAGATAGTTCAGAGAGAGAAGTACTAAAATTATTGCAAACCAGGCAGGATTGATTTCTGAGAAGAAAAGAAAAAGCAGTATAAGAGCTAAATACACTGCATACATAAAACAGCCACAATAGGTATGACTTGATATGATATTTAAAGGGTGTAAATTCCATGGAAGAAAAATAATTATCAGGGAAATTAAAAAAGGACATAATTCCAAATATTCAAATGACAATGATGCTAAAGATATAGGAACAGAGAGGCAAAGGCTGAGGCAGATACCTGAAATAAATAACATGCTAGCAGTTATGTATAAATGAGAAGGTTATGCTTTTGCGAGTGTGAAAATCAAGCAGCACTTATATTGTGAAGAGGTATCTGAAGTCTTGACACATTAAATCAGTCAGGAGCAAATTTGTTACTACTGGGATGCAGCTTCATCACTTTAAGGGGTCACATTCCATGTTCATTGTTTTGTTTTGCTTGTGAACAGGAAAGTTTGATTTACCTCTGGTTATTCATTTTGCTTTTACTTAAGCAAAGTATGATACATCTATCTGTGATATAAAAAAGAGAAAAGCTAAACCTACTGTCAGCACAAATGCTGGGCAGTGACTTGACTTTTGGAATAACTCCAAATACAGCGGTGTATATTATATCTTTTGAAATTTGCACTGTAAGAAGTGTTGCTAATCTCTGGATGAAGGCAGAATCCCTGTGGTCAGTAGAGACTTTCCACCAATATTGAACTGCTCCTTGTAACTTTTCCTCATCTACCTCGTGCATAAAATCAGAGAACCAGGAAGCAGAAATTAATGTCTCAGAAGGAAGACCTGTGTGCTTAATGAACAATACTAAAAAGGGAAATGCATAGAAAACCTTTCCAATAGAAATACTAACACTGTTTCATCTCTGCATTGGTTTATAGTGCCAAGTGCCGGGTCCTGCACGTGGATCACAACAACCCCATGCAGTGCTACAGGCTTGGGGTGGAGTGGCTGGAAAGCTGCCTGGCAGAAAAGGACCTGGGAGTGTTGGTGGACAGCTGGCTGAATGTGAGCCAGCAGTGTGCCCAGGTGGCCAAGAAGGCCAACGGCATCCTAGCCTGGGTCAGGAATAGTGTGGTGAGCAGGACTAGGGAAGTGATCATCCCCCTGTACTAGTGAGACCCCACCTCGAGTACTGTGTTCAGTTTTGGGCCCCTCACTACAAGAAGGACATGAAGTGTTGGAGTGTGTCCAGAGAAGGGCTACAAAGCTGATGAGGGGTCTGGAGGACAAGTCTTATGAGGAATGACTGAGGGAACTGGGGTTGTTTAGCCTGGAGAAGAGGAGGCTGAGGGGAGACCTTATCACTCTCTACAACTACCTGAAAGGAGGTTGTAGAGAGGTGGGGGCTGACCTCTTCTCCCTGGTGATAAGTGATAGGACGAGAGGAAATGGGTTCAAGTTATGTCAGATGAGGTTTAGATTAGATATTAGGAAACATTTTTTCACTGAAAGGGTTATTAAACATTGGAATAGGCTGCCCAAGGAGGTGGTGGATTAGCCATCCCTGGAGGCGTTTAAAAAAAGGGTAGATGTGGTACTTGGGGACATGGTTTAGAAGTGGTTTTGTCAGGGTAGGTTAATGGTTGGACTTGATGATCTTAAAGGTCCCTTCCAACCTCAGCAATTCTATGATTCTATGATTCTATAGCTAAAATTGAAGTTCTTTTGTAGTTTGATATTCATATTGTAGACCTCACTCAAAATAAGTAACAGAGAACTTGAGTCAAAAAGCAGTACCAACTATCAATCCAGAAGAAGAAGGCGAACGTCACTGAGAAGATGGAATAATAGCTCCTTGATTCCTCATGCAAGCATCTCCCTACTGTAATTTTTCTGTAGGAGTTCAAAAAAAGTGTCCTTCATGAAGTAACATTGCAAAAGTTGAACGACAGTCATCTATGGTTTCATTACACTGAAAGTAGGCCACCGTCAGTATATTCATCAGTGTGCATGCTATTCCTCTCAATGGCAGGTGAAACAATAATAAATAATGCACAAAGGAAGTTAATCTGTTTCCAGAGTATTTTAATAAATAAAATGTACAAAGCCATTCAGGCCTTGGGCTTCTTGCCAGAGCCTGATGTGAGAGAAATACTAAAAGCCCACAAAACACCTCTGAAAGCTGTTAAGCTGCTTGTTCCAATTTCAAATTTGCATTTATTTTTTCTTCTCACACACTGTGATTGGATTTCATACAGTAATCACACTAATAATATAATAACTTTATAAAAAGTGAGAAAGAGGAACATCTCTACCAAGGACAATTATTGTTGCATCAATTTCTAATTATTCCTCTTATACTCCTTTTATTTTATGTGTGGTACTGCTGAGAAAAACACAGAAAAGGAGCTATCACTTGTGTCAAGTGCTCATGTTGGAATGAACTGCACACGGAGAGGAAACTGAAGCCACATGCACTAATAGCTGTAAAACCATGTTCTGCTGGCCAAGGAGGAGGTACTGAGGAGGGATGCAGAATGCTTCCCTTCACTTGCATGACGCTCCTTCAGGCCACTGCTTTTACCAGCCTGTGTATTTCCTAGTCAATCGGTCTTTTATGTCACTATGGGCATCTGGAGCCACCGTTATTCCCGTGACTCATTTAGTATCACCAGGGAAGGACAGATGCTTGTGCAAGGACTATATGAAATACATTTTCATCTTCCCTCCTCTAGTGAAGATTCATGCTCTAAACCTCAGTAGAGGAGGTAGAATATGCAACCACCTGCAGCTGAGATAAATATTCATTGTATAGGTACACACAAGAGCATATGTTGCATTGTTCAGGGGGTGATTGATTAATTAAAAAAAAAATCAGTGTATTTTTCTGCTGTTAATATAATGCCTTTCATAGAATCAAAACAAACAGTATCATAGTCTGTAGACTACAAATCAGTGCAAGCAAATAGTAAACATAAGTTAACTTGCAACTATTTTTAAACACTACAATACAGTATTGTATAGCATCATTGGTTCAGCCTTAGAACATGCTTATTCCATTTTCCATTTCCAACATATAGTTTATCTATTCTCTTAGGTGATTTTTTTTTTAAAGAAGGACTTTGGATAAATGGATATGTCTGTCACAATTTTAGTGTTTCAGTTCAGGCTATTAGAAACATAGTGGTTACATTTATTTAAATTTGGTGGTTTACTAGCCCCAAATTATCTTTGTTAGCTAATGAATACTATTAAAATAGAGAAATATTTATAAATAATTGGGAAAGTGCAGTCATAAAAGCTAATTCCAATGATTAAAAAAAATTAAAATCTTAAAATTATTTCAGTAGTCGGACACCTCCCCCCAAATATATATCATAGAATGTTCTAGAAATAGTTCCATTTCCCCCAAAATATAAAGTGTCAGTGCTTAGTTATAGTCTCAGAATCATGACTAAATACTAATTATGATGGAAACACCATATGGGTAAGTATGATTTTGTGTACATGGAAGAAGTCATAATTAATAATTCTGAAAGAATACACAGCAAAGGGATTTAATATATCCCCTGTACCTTTCATTTTTAACTGAAGGAAGCAGAGTGGGGCTCTTTATGAAGCTGAGAGATCTGCTGCTGCTGAATATGAACTGTAGCAATATCACGGTATGTTTAAATCAAAATGTGGTTAAACGTGTCCAACAGCATTGCATTCTTTACTTTATCAAAATGTTATGAAATGGGCACAGTCAATTACTGTTTGGTATCTTCAACAGTTGCTCCTGGAGATGCATTTAAATATGCATACTCTATAAAATTTTTGTCCCACACGGTAGGGATTTCAAGAAACAGAAAAACATTGTTATTGCCATGCTGTTGGGCATCGGGGAGGGGGGAGGGAAAGAAAACAGGAAAAAAAAGAGTAGATGAAAATATTATGAAAAAGCATGGTAGGAAAAACATATTTCCATCATGACAGCAACTATCTGCCTTATGAATAGTAACCTTCTAATGTTTCTAAAGGAAATAAATTTCTCATCTATCCATTAACTCTCTTAAACATTGTTCAACAGCTGTTGTGTCCACTGTGTGAAAAGTCCTGGAATGTAACCTGGTCTAGTGGGAGGTGTCCCTACCTATGGTGGGGGAGTTGGAACTCAGTGATCTTCAAGGTCCATTCCAACCTAAACCATTCTATGATTCTATGATAACTTTCTGCTCATAGATGAATATATTAGATCCCTGTCTTTTTCATACAAAAAGGGAGAGAAAAAACAGTGTGGCAGGTTTGTGTTTCTTTGTTTTGTTAGTCATTGTCACTGTATTTGGTGAATATTTTTCTCCTGTTGGCATGTTTTAGGATTGCTTTGACAACAGCTATGGATTCTATGGAGATTGAGGAGAGTTATGTATTGTTTTGGGATAGCATTTCAATTTCCATTGGAAACAGAAGTGGAGCAGCTCATAAAAACTGGTTCTACATGAGAGAGCTGATGACTGGGTCCTGAGGCCAAGCCGTGAGGAGCAGCATGAGTTCATGCACTTCCACAGTTAGGCAACAGCTGCCTCAAAGCCAGCTTAAGCCTTTTTAGAATGCTTGCAACTTTAAAAAGAAATAAAAATCTATCCCCAAATAATAAAATCATGAGAAATATATCAAAGGAAAGTTGCTAGTGAAAAATACAGAAAACACCAGGAAAGGCCTATCTAGCTGTAGTTCCAATGAACATTGGAAGGACCTCAAATCATAATGCCACAACTGTGTTCTGTGATTTTTAATAAAAATGTTGATTTTATATTTCTTCTCCCGTCACCTCTCTCGCTGTGTTTAGCCTCCTTCTTTGCTTTAATCTTTCTTTTCATGTTGTCTGCTGCTTTCCCACTAATGTCTCAAACTGAATGACTTACAAATGATGCCAAGTTCTCCAGGAGTCTTCTGTGTTCAGTTGAACTGGTTGCATATATCCCACATCAGTTTTCTTTTAATTTCTGCAACCCAGGAAGTCAAAATACTTTTTTTTTTTTTTTATAGTGAATCATACAGGTCCCTAACTCAGCAATATTCCTACTCAGTTTATTCTGATCAGTCCTTGCCTTCTGAAAAAGGGTCCAGCACTTGCAGTTATGCTGATATCACGATTCCAGCTGCTTTGCCCTTCCTTCAAGTTCAAACTTACATATTCTACAGGTTCCCATGAAAAGGACCCTGCAGAAAATCCTGTATCTCAGAGTTTGTCCAAGAGCATTTATAGGCATCTGATTAACTACATTTTGATGCATACACTGAGATTTTAAAATGCTAATATTAGCAACAGTTGAGGTCAGACCTGCATTCTTTTCTGAGAGTTAGAAACGATTAAATTTATGTTTCAGTAGTTCTGTCAGCTCTAATGGCAGTCAAATCTTGCCCTTAGAGCTTGGAAGATGAGTGACATGGGAAAAATCAGTATTTAGAAGTAGAAAAGTCTAAATTGGTAGTGAAAGAAAACTTGTCTCCTGCCTTCTGCAGGGTGTTGTAAGCAATGGAGAGGAAACAAAACAAGACATGACACAGTACTTGACTGCAATTTTAATGAGTTCCACTTCTGTAAGGGATTTTTTAGTTTGTTTGACAAATGCAATACTTTAAAAAGTGTATCTAATTGAAGGGCAGTTTTCCAACCATCCTTGTCTAAGTAACTATGCTTGCTAAGACTAGTGATGAGTGAGGAAATAGTTCTCTCTAACAAGTAATTTGAAAGATTAGTTGCAAACAGTTCTCATTATAAATTCCATTCTTTTTTATTAAGTATGGTTTATGAATAGATCATAATTTACTTTTAATATATTAACAAATTTTCACTATATAATTGGGACAAGTAATTTTTCAGCTATGGACTACATAACGATTTGTTTTTCTTACTTAGTGGTGGACAGCTAGTTGCCTACATCATATTGTGTTGTCTCTGCTTTCAATGAGAAACATTTAAAGTGCGGCAGAGCAGGTATCAGCTAATGAATACAGTTGATGAATAATTTATACACACCTTTTTGGAAGTATTTTCACCAACATCTATCACTGTTTAGATAACAAAACCAAGTAGTATGATCCTGTGGATAATGCAAATTAAACCTAATCTTTTCTTTCACAAACAACAAAATTCAAGTGCCTTCAGTAATGAAAAGAAACGTACTTTAGTTCAAATACTCATCCAACTCCCTGTAATAATACTCTTCTAAAAATAGATGTGTCTTGAACCAAGGTTTCAAGGTTTAATGTTCTATTTTGACATTTCTAATACAAAAATATTTACTTTTATTGTGAACAATTATGTTTCTAAGCATGTGTATATATTGTATGGCCACTAAGATACTGAATAGCTGTAGCTTTCTTTCAGGATACAAGGTGGTGCTGTTTCTTTTTAAAACTGAAAATGACGTGTTGATATGATCCTGCAGAAAGCAGTAGTAGGGACACAATATCTCATCGAGTGTAGTGCTTCTGAGAAGCCAACTTCACTATCTCCAGTTCTATTTAATTGCTATGCAGTTAAATAAGACGTACATACATATGTATGTTCATATGTGCACATATATATACATATCTCAATAAAAAGTTTTAAAGCAATAACAGACTTCAGCGTTGTATATAATGCTGAATTTGAGTATTTGCATGCAGGCTCAGTCTCTTACATTAAAAGAGGAAGTAAATTAACCTGCATTTTATTGTATAACAAAAGTACTGGCAACTTCTTGAAGAATGATTCTTTTCTCTGTACTGTACAAGAATAAAGGATATTGGAGCATTTTAAACTCCTGTAGTTTTACATAGATATTAAATTTCTGTGACCTATTTACTTATGCTTTTGGCCTTTATGTCAATTAAGTTACTGTAAAATAATGACAGCGCTTTTATTTTTATTTAAAAAATAGAAATGTGACACAACAAAAAGAAAACAAAGAAACTGTCTCAACTGTTGAAACTGTTGAGACTGATAATTATGTGATTTGCACCCTTGCAGCACTATGCTCTTCCCAAATCCTTCCCTTCTCCCCAGTACTCACTCTTACCAACATAAATGTTATACCATGGATTGCAAAACTCATTTTCTGAGCTCTCTGCTGTCAGACATTTCCTATTTTTAGAGGTTCACCATGCAGCTAGGTTCTGACAGTCTTTCTTGGTAGAAGAAGACATTTGGTACCTTGCAGGGTCAGGCCTTTGCACGAGGTACACGAAATTACCATAGCCCTTCTGAAAGCTCACATTTTGTGAAAGAATTCAGGGAATCTTAGGCTGTGGATTAATGAAATATCAGGCTAAACAAACAAGAAACTATTAAAATATACTAATGTCATAATATTGCTTCCATTAGCATAGATTTTTCAAAATACCTGTTGTGTTAAGATTCATGATCCTGAGAAGATCTTACGTTATAGTCAAACTGTGTATATGTACAGTTCCACTGAAATTGATGGGATTACTTACATAAGAGACATTCATGGCTAAGACTTTGCTGAACTGCAGACCTTAATCTCTACAGATAATGCCAAAATAGATTGCTCATCTTTCCAACATATTCTTCTTATATAATCAGGCAAAAAATAAGACTTTTCAAACACCTCCACAACATGCCCAAATTATTACATCCTGAGCATCCTAGACAGCATCTTCTGGGGCTAAAATAGTTTGCATTGAGCAGACTGTTAAAATATACTACTAAGATCAATGGGATTTTTTTCTTGCATTTGTGCTTTCTGTTGAAATATAGCCCAGGTAAAATTTTTATTGGTCTGTCTCTACAGTTACATAAAATTATTTTGTCCATAGTTGTACACAGCTACAGAGTCATGATATTTGATTTCAGTCTACCTCTTTTGTTTTGTATGATTTGATCCTTAGCACCTACCTCCAGCACCTACTTTATATATACATATATACATGTGCAAAAAAGTTTTATTTTTAATCCTTTGACAAAATAGCCTTAGTGATACATAGTTAATCTAAGTAGGTAACCAAATCACTTCCACAGTTATCAGTAAACACAAAGAAATACTCACATACATTTCAAGATCAGTAGCTACTATCATAAGCTGTTAAATGGATGACTAAATTATTAATTCTCATAAATAACTGGGGGTTTATATATAAATACAAGGCAAGTGTTTCTCATCTTACAGGATAATAATGAGGGAAACAGATCTTTAGGACACTCTCAGAATATGTTCTAATAAAACTTGCAGTGTGATATAAGTCTTTCTCCCTTCTGATGGCATGACTGGTGCTTCCCAATATTTGTAGCTGATAACATAATCATTGGCCTTCTTGAGCAGTTTTGAACATTGAGGTCATTCAGGGTAAAAAAAATAAAAATAAAATGGAATAGCAGCATACCTAGGTAATCCTCTGTGAAGGTTTTCACTACAAAGACCTAGAATCTGTCTGAAACTATAAACAGACAGCTTCTAAGATAAGAATAGCTTCTTCTGGGTTTTAATGTTACCTATCGTGCATTGGTCTCTCAGTTTGGCAACAAATTAGCAAACAGTTGACTTTTGTAACCAAGTACTAATTTGGGAAAGTTAATGCAAACATGATAGAATTTGTCTTTTGTGGCATATCTCTCTTTTCTAATCCTCTCTTCTAGGCTGACTTTTTCATTCATTTTTATGCAGGTTATCTAAATGGAATATCTATTTAAAGAGCAGTACAGAATGTCCAAAATTATGATAAAAGGTATAATTATCTAGCAAGAAAAGGTCAATAAACCTAAGTCATAAAGCTAGATGACTGACTTGATGACTAAAGTCAGGTTAATTTAACAGGGACTAGTACATCTCTACTCAACGAAATGTGTAGAAATCTAAGGGAAAAAAGAAATAATGATCGAATGAGAAATGTATACTACAATAGTATCATATCTTACACAAAAATGTAGCTGTAGGGATAACACTGGTTATGGGAAAAATTACCTTACAGGCATGGATAAAGTTGTCTCTAGATGACGATGAAGTCTAGACAAAAACATGAATCTGACAGCTTCTGGGTCCTAAGGGAAGAGCTTGAGGTAATGGAAAAGGTTTTATCTTTATCAAGACAGAAGCACAATTGAAATCTCCACTGAGTATTGTACACATTTAGAGTGAAGAGGGGAAATAATAGATTTACAAATTCCAGAAGTCATTATTTCGAGCATGGTTATATATTTTAAGGTAAGATTCACAGATTTTAAGTACATATGGAATCACATATTAGCACATTAACTATGAAACATTGCTCCTTTCCCCATGTGAACTAATGACTGATTGACAAAGGGGAAATTTGAGCTTTTGGACTACACACTAGAATGCATAATGCATTGCATTTTCCAATTATGCTTATGACTCAGTGGAAGGTCACCAGCAAGCATACCATTGAAATGATGTGATTGAGCATGCTGTTCAGCATTTCCCATTTGTGTTTTTTTTCCCCTACCTGCATTTTCACATTATGCATGGTAGTTTTCACCCTGTATTCATGAGATGCAGGTTTATTTTTGTTCTCTTACTGATTATTTATGATTATTCCTCATATCAGGAGGTCTGATCCAAATATCAATGAAGATGATAAAATTCAGGGATTTCAATTGAATTATTCAATTGAATTAGATCTAAGTTTGCAGCTTTGTTCAATTTTACGATGACCACAGTAATCACTAGAACATCTCAGGCATTAAAAGTAACTTTCATTCAAATATGAGAGTGAAGCTAGGTATTGTTACGTTTTTTGACAGTTAGGAAATAGTTAAAGAATTTTATTTTATTTTATGGCAATCTCCTTAATAAATTAATTTGAAAAACATTTTGTAGTTCAATCATTACAAACTAACTTGAAGTCATTGGGATTTATGTTGGCTACCAGGAGAAAATTAAGTGCATGATGTCAACAGATTTGAGAGATCTTCACGCATGTACAAAACAGGCATTCAATAGTTACATAAATGACCACATGAAATAAGATTCGTTACCCAGAAACTCCTTCGTGATTCCCCTAAGTCAGTAAAAAATATTAGTATAGACAGATGTCAGTTGTTGTTTTCTGCTGAAGGTCACCAGGATCATGGAAGGGACAGTGGCCACTGCTAGTGTAATATGCAAGTAGAATACGCCTGGGAAGAGGGAAGTTTGAATTCAAGTTTACCACTAACAGCAGAGGTTCCAAGTCTCCAGCTTTGACTCTCCAGGCAAATGCCTTAAACAATATGGCAATCATCTGGCCCTGGAGTCCTGGGTAGGCTCCTGAGCCTTGAAGAATGATCTTCAACACCAGAGAAAGGAAGGGGAAGAAAATGCAAATAAGCACTGCTCTGTACTACACTGACTACTGAATGCTGGGGTTTTGGCTGTTTGTTTCTTGTTTGGGGTTGTTTTGGTTTCGTTTTTTTTTAACTAAAAATATAACTCTACAGCATATATAAGCAGCCTTGGCTGATAGAAATTCATTTCACCAACTTTCTGAAACAGACGATTATTCTTGTGGCTGTAAGCTTATTTGTTTTCTTTGTTAAGTCTTATGGTTCAACCATAAATAAATAAATACTTAGCCATGTAAGTATTAACTCCACGATGTGATTTATTTTTTTTTTTTGTAAAAGATAAAGTATTGTGGCAAGCGGAACTATTTACAAATTTGGTTTGAGTTCTGCAAATAGTTGGCCTTCTCTTCAACTCCTGCTCCCTTAAATGATTATTTTGAGCATTCAAATAATCACAATGGTGTGTTTTACAATGTTCAAAACTGTTTCCACTTTTCATTATTAGATATTTTGTTTAAAAGTTTAGTTGCATTAACTTAAGACAAAAAAAAATCATGCTAATGACAAAAAAATGTTTTCTTTTGAGTTGAACAAAATGTTTATCTTCAGGTCAGAAAATCTTTCAATTTTGTTTACTTTGATGAGAGAAATGAAGCTTTTCCATCTTTAATATAATTAAATAATTTTTCTCATCACATCTTGCACCAATCTAAACTCTATCTAATCTCTTGCACCAATCTCTAAACTCACTTATCTGTGTAATCCAAGTTCTAAATATAGCATAAATTTCAATTCAGGGCAAAGGAAAACAAGGGGGTTTTAGGGAATAAAGAAAGTAATAAGGAAGACCCTTATACTGTAATGTGTCAACATCATGTAATAATTTAATAGATATTAATATTTAATGTAAGTATTAGACCAAGTAAAAGACCCTGATGTCTGAAAACTGGGTCTTTGAATGCTGGAATCCAAAACCTTTCCTTAAGATTTTCAGAAAAGTGTTCTAAAAATTTATGTTCTGAATAATCATAATCTGAAATGTCTCTACTTTACAATGCTATGATTCCTGGATGAGGGTTACCTAATGCACCCAAAGCCTCAGTTATAACATAAATTCCAAAATCTTTTATTAAATGTGTAACCTTAAAAAGCCATGCTTTTTTAAAAAAGTAAAAAGTTAACTAATGAATAAAAGGAGGAACTTTGGGAATTGAAAAGCTAGATCCAGTATTCTCCTCAGCCTGAGGAGATTCAGATGAACGTCCCAGGTGTGTAGCCAGTAGAAGGTAATCTGGGAAAATTTATTCTATACATCTCCTGCTGTGATGTTATTGGACAACTATGCAGGAACATGATTTGGTGATAAATTAAAATAGAATCAAAGC
Organism: Anarhynchus alexandrinus; assembly: GCA_008711295.1. Classification (NCBI taxonomy): domain Eukaryota; kingdom Metazoa; phylum Chordata; class Aves; order Charadriiformes; family Charadriidae; genus Anarhynchus; species Anarhynchus alexandrinus. Next base: position 1,273,197 of record VUYV01000141.1, on the reverse strand, counting down.
GGAACCTCACTCAGGTTCTCATACCTCCACTACTACTCTTTTTCTTTCTCCTGACTTGCTTCAGTTAAATTTTCTGAAAAGTCTGGTTATTCTTGAGGGAGTTAGCACTGCTCTGATGATGCTGACCAGGTCAGTGGGTTTACATATTGGTCTGCTTATTTTCTTAGTCTCAGTGGAGTTTGGATGGGACTTGAACACAGGTTTAAATGTTTCCAGGTACACACACAGTAAAGAACTACAGATGTTTCAGGGGCTTGGGTGTTGCTCACTAGGTTGTGCAATTAGATTTGCGGTGGCACTAGCCTGAGGTATTCTGGACCATAGAAGTTTTCTTATTACTTGGTTTGAACAGTCTTGTTTTGAGAGCTAAGATCCTTGTTTTGATTTCGTCCCTAAATAACTTGTAGCAGCTCACCTTTTAAGCCTGTGACGAAGCCTGGAATTTAGCAAAAGTGACAGAAGTCTTTTGCTAATACTGTAACCTTTCTTGCCTCCTACAGAAGCTTGTGCAGATTCTTACAGGTAGCACTTTGCACATTGCAGTCATATCTGTGAACATTTAAATACGGTGGAATTAGCAGGAGATTACACATAGCTTAAGGCAGAATCCAGCCTGAATTTTCTTTTTTATTGAAAGAAGCCACTTCCCCTCCTTGTAAAAAGGAATCACTTTGTTATCCCTGCAAAACTGACTATTATAAAATATTATTCTAGGTAGTAGGTATAAATTAACCAAATTTTGAGATGCTCACAGTATGGAAGCAGCAATATAATCATTTGATGTTGAGAAGATGTTTCAAGAAACTAAACATTGAACTAGAGGCTTTAATTTGTAAGCAGGTGACATAACTTATTCTTATGCTTAATTATCTCTGGCCTCTGTATTACTCAATTAAGCAGGCACTCATTTACCCAAGCAAATACTCATTAAAACAAATATCTATGCTCCAAATAGGAATTTACCTTATTCTTGCTATTACAAAAAGCACAAGAATGGAATAATCTCAAGCAAAAGCTGCATCAAGATCCATCTTTTAGATTAAATGCAATTTGAGAAAACAAATATAAATTGCAGTGAGATGGTGAGAATATTTGCATGCAAATGTGTAAAAACTCTCAAGGCTTACAGGTGAAGGACCCTGGACTTTGCAAAAGGAGAGGAATGATTTTAGTCTGGCTAAAATAGAATCAGTCAAAGGTGAAAGGAACTGACTATCAGTTCAATAAGTAATAATAAGTAGCAAATACATCCTCTGTGTTGCCTAAATCTAGAGCAAATACAGGAGTTCATGCATCTAATTCGGAACGTCAAAGCCATCATCAGCTTTTTATGTTTAAAGCAACATGGCTTGCAAGAAAGCAGACCAGGTTTCCTCTACAATTTCAAATTCTAAAAATTAACTTTGCAATTTAATAGACTACTATTTGCTAAAGTAAACATTTTGGTCACGGTGGTGACAAATGTGCCCATAAAATTAAGGCTTTTTTTAAAGTGTCCCAGCACTCTTAGAGGCTAGCTACTATAACATATTGTGCTAGAATAACCACTTAAAAAGGTACATATTTCAACAGTAGATGAAGATATACATTTTTATGTATACATAAAGTTCTTCAAATAAGACATTGATCTTAGGTATGTCATACATTCTATATGATGTTGAGGTTTCCGCGATGTTACACTTTCCCTTAGTTGAAAACGGAATTGGAAGAAGTTACTACTTCTTTCCTAGGGCTTGATCTCATGAAGAGTCAAAACCTTTACATTCATCCAGCAAAGCACTTAAACACATACCTCCATTGTAATGGTAATTCACATCCAGCTGGGAGTAAGAACATATTTAGAATCACATAGGTACATCTCTGGACATCTGGTAATTTGCAGCACCCAAGCCTTACGTTCTACAAGTAGTAGACACGAATGCATTGTTCATTTTATGTGAGGAAGAAAAAAGATGCATGGGCCTGTTAGTGACTGTCAATATATATTGTAAATATCTGCAGCTGCACTATTTTTAAAGCTTGGCTTATTTTTGCAGCTGAGTGAAAGGTACTGCTTGGTTTACAATGCATAACAAATCCAATTAAGGGAATGGAGCTGCTGAGATTCTTTTCACATTGAGATCAAAACCAGCTTTGCTATACCATGTAATTTTTTCCAGTAAGCATGGAACAGAGACACTTATATGCATTAAAAGGAGTTTCTCTATGCAATAAATGTTACACATTAGGCAGTATCTTCTTTTTGTAACATATTTGTCATTCACATGGAAGAGTTGAATAATTGTATAGTGAATGAAGCTCAAGAAGAACATCAATTACAGGTACTGAAGAAAACATAACATTGGAATTATGAATAACGTCTTTTTTATTTAATGTCACCATACACGGCATTTGTATTGTCTGTGAATGTGTCTATAAACATTTCAATTTGTCCATACAGAAATGACCTGGACTATGATCACTGTAATGACCACAGTTTCAATTAGTTTCTTTCATAGTGAATTTGGTACTGATATTTCCTCTCTCTTCAGTAGAAGGAAAAAAGAAAAATGTGGATTGTACTTTAGTTCATGGTAAAGGAAGAATAGCAAATAGGATGTTTCTTGTATGCCTGAAGATTTTGGCTTGGCATTTGAATCAGGTGACATGGAAAGAGGTGACATGGTAGGCAGAATGAGAGATAACACATCTAAACCTGCATGCACAATGTGAAATCCCCCCTTCATTCCAACTGTCTCCCAGCAACAACAGCAAAATCTCTTGAGTTAATGTACCAAGTAATAAACCAAAGCAGAAGTTTTCCCTTTTTTTAAAAAATAACCTTTACAAGAGAAATGCAGAAGGCGAGGAAGGAAAGATAAAGAGATCTCCCTCTGTTAGTTTAATACATTTGTGATTCTTTCAGATATCACAGGGACAATCTTGATTTAGAAGTGTAGATGATAAGGAGCAGATGCTAAACAAGGTATGCTTTCCTCACATGAATCAAGGTGAATTTTCTGCTACGAAATCCAGCATAAATGAAAGATATTAGATTAACAATAATTTATGCTTTGCACTCCAGGAACTCTTGGGAAAGTTAACAAGTGTGCCAGCAGGGGCAAGGAGCTATTGGCATCATGTTTCCTTGGGAATATTGCTGCTTGTGAAGGGGAAAGGGAGACTGATGTATATTTTAATGAGCTTCAGATTATTTCTGAAACTTCTGAAAAGTATTTAAAGTGCAATGGAGATTAGGAGAGTGAAAATAGTTTTGAAATGCCTACTTAATTCTATCATTTTTTTTCCTAAGTCTTCTTATCTCCAAACTAAAAAAAAAATCCATTTTACTGTATGGCAACGCAGCATCCGTTAGGCCTATACATACTGCTGTATTTATGGGTTAAACCATTCACTTAGATAAAAATCTATCAAAGTAGTTTAGGAAAATATTAATATTGCTACCTTTCATAAAAGCAGGGAGGACTACACTAAAATATATTCACAAATCTTTCCTTCTCTAGTAGTTGTATTCTGATCCCTACATAATTTCAAGTCACTGAATAACTTAATATCATGCCATACTTGTTAAGTGATAAGAAGCTCATCTGCACGCACAAAGAAAACAATGGCAGGAGGAGTAATTCAATAAACTGCTCCAGCTGCTCCCAGGTCGCCAGCCACAAAAGAGCCACCATCTTGACAAATCAGAAGAGCACAGGGGCACAATAATAGGCACAAACCCAAATCAAGGGCTCCGGAGGAATGTCCACCTTGCCCAGGCCATTCCTGGGGCTGTCCCAACAGAGCCATCAGCTCCAGTGTCCAGGTGTGAGACCCATCAGGAGCAGCTCACCTTTCAGACTAAGGAGGTCACTTCTGGGGGATGTGGGATACCTTATGTGATGCAGGGAAAGGGCATTTTTGGTATTGCATAGGGCTTATTATAGGATGTTTAGGGGAGGAACCAGAGGTGAAAAAAGGGAGGGATTTAGTTGATGTGGGTGGGAACAAGTATGGGAAATAAAAGGATAAGGAAATAAATGGATCCATTCTCATATAAATAGTTTATTGATCAATACACTTATCTGTCCATGCCCTGTATCTGATCGCCTCAGTTTGTCCTATCTCCTTATTAAACTCCACCTTCAACTATTTTCTGATAAGGGGGTCTTTAGCCTGTGTGTATGTAGGGGTGAATGCAGAGGCGCAAGTGAGTGTGTGATCACTAATGAAGATCAAGCTGGACTAGCCAGTGAGCAGGTGAAATAGCCTGGGAGCCAGGAGGTGAGTGGGCCTCTAAGGGTCACTGCTGGGTGTGACAGTACCTCTGTGTATCTAAGGGCAAGAGCACAGGGAGGTCGGCTGTGGGATCACGGTGTGGGTGTGGGTGTGGGTGTGAGTGAGAATACCAGCCACTGGAGTGGGGCTGCAGCCCTCGGGGCTTGTATGTCCAGATGCCAGCAACGAGGGAGACTGGGATCAAGGGGCAGCTACTGGGCAGACTGGGTATCTGAGCCCAGCTGCTGGATGGACCCACCTTGTACATATGCATATACGTATTTTCACACCATCAGAACTCCATCCTGCTCAGAGTTGGGGGGAGGGTGAGACCATTGGTGCTGTTGGTGTTCATGTGAATGCTCTGTGAGCCAGACCCTGGAGACAGATGCAGGAGGTCCAGGCAAGGTAGAAGGAGGGGTCCTCTAAGTTTCCAGGCTCAACTGATTGTGTAACCTCAACATCACTCGAGACAGAACAACNTGCTCTGTGTATCTGTCTGTGATCTGTGGCTGGACCTGTATATATGTATATATACATATATATTGTAGATAATGTAAACTATTTATCAGGTATACACACTCAGAGTCTTACTAGAGAGACTGGGTGACTGAGTCAGACTAGAAGAAAGCCAGACCCTGGAGACAGATGCAGGAGGCCCAGGCAAGGCAGAAGGAGGGGTCCTCTAAGTTTCCAAGCTCGACTGATTGTGTAACCTCAACATCACTCAAGACAGAACAATACCTGCACTTCAGAGAATTGCATTTAATACTTTTTATTTTTCTGGTCTTTTGTCACCCAGGGCATTTATATTCATTTTAGCGTGATTTGTAAGAAGTCATATGTCAAGTTGGTTTGTCTTTTTGTAAATGCTTAAAAGTATCCAGAAATTATTCTAAGTTTCCAAAGCTTAACAGAATTAAAATTATTTTTAGCTGGCTGAAAATATTATGGTTTTTATTGGTTTATAATTTTTCACACACACACAAAAAGAGGACAAAACTAGTAATGATGAAAAAGAGGCAGAAATACAGAATTTCTTACTATTTTTGGCAGTCTTTCTACTTCAGGGTTTTTGCTTAAGGTATGTCTTCAAATCAAATCCTTTTGTCATGCTGCTTTGCTGAAATAAGGTCATTATTCCCGACACAAACGCCCAAGCAATGAGAAAATATAATCACCTTGCATTTTACAAACAGGGTAAAGTAAACAAGGGAATTCCAAAGCCTGAAATGAGGCTTTCTGCTTCACAAAGAAGTTCTGGTTTACTTTTAATGGTTTATGACCTTTGCAGTGGGATATTGTATGCTCCCTGCAAACACACATACACCTCAGAATTTGCAACTTCATGCCGGGCAGCACTAAGGTTGAGCATAAAGGAGGCAGCACGTCTGTATCAGCTTCCAAATCCTCCTATCATATCTTTGAGCCTGCTATATCTGTCTTTTTCTAGAAAGATGTACAAAACTGAATGTACCATACCCACCAAAGAAAATGAAGGCCTGTACTGTTTGAACAACAGATACCTCAGCAGGCATTGGTGATGGAGTTATGATAGGAAAATTGAATTGTATGGTGCTAAATTTAATCTTGTCTAGCTTCTCACTCAAAGCAGTATCAGCTGTACTTATTCCATTCCCAACAGACCTTTATCTTCTCCATTTGTAAAGCCCTCTGATGGTAGTGATGGTCCTGCCTGCTCTGCCTTTCTCTCCTGATGCCCATGGGTCTGACTTTCTATTCCAAAGCACTGCTGCTTTTTCCCAAGAGTTTCCCTGAATCTTTCTTTCTGCAGTTTTCTCCTTCTCATATCCACCATAAAAAAAGGCATTTTTTTCATCTAACAGTTTCTTGAACAGTATTATCCTTCCTCCCTTTTCTTAGGTTAAACAACATTACATCTTTTATATAAATTATATATAATGGTTTCCTCCCTCCTGTATGAGTGCATACTGCCTGTGGAGGAACTTTTACTTATTCCAGAACTTTTTTTCTCTAGCTTGCTTATAATACTGTCATATAAATCAGTGTCAAAAGCCATCATAGTTCAAGGTGCATATCCATACTACTTCTTTCCTGCATGCAAGAGCTATTAGTCAGTTGTAGAAAGAAATGTGTTTTGCTTAACATGATTTGATCTGACAAATATACATCAGCTGTTTGTTATTTTCCCCATGTTTACAAATTGGCTATTTGATTATTTGTTTTAGAGTTCTTTTGAAGGTAAAATCTATAGTCCTTGAGGTATTCTCCTTTTATTTGTTGAAGTTAAGCACTGCATTTTTCCTTTTTCTGATCTTTTGATCCATCTGCCATCCTCCACAAATTCTCAAGAATAACTACTGTAATTTCAGATATTATTTCAGCCATCTTTTTGTTACCCTATCATGAAATTCATCAGATCCAGCCAGTCTGAAAAAAAAATAAAATATGCTTGTAGCTTCCATTTTTATTTTCTGTCTGAAGATCTCAGCATTTGTTGTTTGTATTAATTGAACTTGTTCTTTTCAATTGGGCAAAGGTGTCCTAAATTATGCCTAGGTCACCTGCTTGTTATCAAATGTTCCCTCTTGTTGGGTAGTGACCAATTACTGCCTTGGTTTTATCTTTACTTTTAGTACTGCGGAGTTGATTCTTGATAGTTTGGATGTCTCTTCTTATTTGGATCTCATTTCATGTCTGTCAAACCAACTTTCAGTTGGTTCCGGGGAGCTTGGTTGGTTTGGATTTCCATTCACCCTTTGCATGCTTTCTGCTTGCTTTTGAATCAATGAAGAGCACCAGATTTATCCAAGTAGGTTGCTCGCTACCTCTTTTAGCTGTCATAGTTTACATAAGTGCTCTAAATGTAATTTCTTTGAGAAAATAACAGTTCCTCATGACACTTTGTCTTCCTTTGACTTGTTTCACATGCAATGTCTCTTACGAATTTGATGAATATTGAGAAAAATTTTCTTGACTTTTTCTTCAAGAATTATAACAGATTTCGAAGATGACACCCAAATTATCTTCCATCTCTTCAAACAACCCTTCCTTACTGATTGTGAGTAAATCTACAGAAAAATCCCCTCTATGTGTTCTATTTGTTTCTTCACCTTCTCTGTCGCTTTCTGTAGTACTGGACACTAGCCTTAATTGACCTAGGGTATATATTTGGATTCTAAATCTACATCTGTTAAATTAAACTGTAACTTGAAATGTTCAATTGCACTGCAATGTCGTTGTTGACATTAATAAGCTGTTAGAATGGATCCTTTCAAATTTCTTCTAAACAGTTCTTTGAAAATCAGAGCACTCCAGGAACCATTTCCACTAAGCACCTTTCATGCAGTCACCCTGTTCTGGAGAAAAAGAGAGTTTCTTGCAGAGATACTGGCAGTTTCATGCCAGCTAGTCTTAGTAAATGAAACCATTTACTATTATAAATACAGTTACTGAATCACCAGACTGAATGATAGCTACATTTGGATTTGTACTCGATTAATTCTCAGAAGGTGCTTACTTGGACATTCTTGCCACCCACCCCTTTTATGAATACTGGAAATTCCTTCCTTTCATAATGTAGAAATATTACATGCCTCCATGTCCAGGGATGGATCAGACTGCAGGATGTGGTAAGACAACTCTGGTCCCATTGTTTAATAGTACTTTGCTCCTTAATGCAGAATTCATACAGAAGCTTACTGAGATTCATGCTTGCTGCACTAGATAAACTAGTAATTTTCCCCCTAAATTTTGATCTCTTCTATAAAAACAATACTGTGCAAGAAGTCACAATAAACTTTATATTACAGATTTTCTGTTTCTTTTACTGCTTTATTGCTAAATTTTTGACATATTACTGTTCTTCAGCTAACAACCTTGTCTCTTTAACTTGGTATATAATTAATTGAACATCAGAAAACATCATCAATCAGAAATCCTTCCTCACTTCTAGTACGGAAATAAAATAGCAAAACAGTTTTATAGCCATAAAAATTGATCTGCCTCAGGGTTCTGAGTGCAGCTTTCTTTACAGAGTCTATTTGCTGAGAGAAAAAAGTAAAGCTTTGGAGTAAGTTTGTAATATATACTGTATAATACATTTCCACAGTATTAAACATGTTTTGGTATTTGTTCAAGCCACTTGTGCTGACTGGAGAATTCCAGTACTGATTATTTTTTGTGTAGAACACCAGAAGAATAAAAAATATCCTAATAGACCTGCTGAGCCAACAGTCCTGATTCAGCAGGAATCAGGACTATATGTAAGTCAAAAATAGTAAGTGGGCTAGTATGATTAAGGAATGCCACGTTCTCTAGCCAATGTGTGGAATAAAATGAGATAATTAATAATGTATCTAGTTGTTCTGGTTTCAGCTGGGATACAGTTAATTTTCTTCCCAGTAACTGCTGTGTTTTGGATTTAGTATGAGGATAATGTTGACAACACATACTGTTTTAGTTGTTGCTAAGTAATGTTTTTATTAAGTCAAGGACTTTTTCAGCTTCCAATAGAAGCTGAGAGGGAGCACAGACAGGACAAGCTGGCCAAAGGAATACTCCATACCATAGACGTCAGATTCAGGGGACAGGAATTTGTGATTGCTGCTTGGGATGGGATGGGCAATCAGTGATGGGGTGGTGAGAGCAATTGCATTGCATCCTTTATTTTGTATATTCTTTTACCATTATTATTCTCATTATTTTATCTTCTGTTACTGTGTTATTAAACTGTCTTTATCTCAACGCACCATTTTTTTTGCTCCGTTTTCTCCCTCTTCTGCCTACCCTACAGGGGGGTGTGTGTGAGAGAGAGAGTGAGTGAACGGCTGTGTGGTCCTCGTGGCTGGGGTTAAACCACAACACTAGTAGTTTTGACTCTCCAGAAAAAAATGGCTGTTTTAACTGTGAACAGCTCTCAACGTGGGTCCAGAGAGAAATTCAAACTCAAACCTTTGGAACTATTGTGAGATACCAGTACCTTTCCACTATTATACGGTTCCTAGAGAAGCCCTTGATAACTACACTCATAGTTACATTTAGGATATTTTTAAATACCTTAGTGATAAAGGGCCCAGGTAGTTAGAAATTAGAATTATCAACAGCCCTGTTCCTCTCAGACTGTAAATTAGTCAAATGTGATTCAGAGAGTAAACTAGGGGAATTATTTCAACTACATATGGTATTTGTGACAAGTTACACTCACAGTAGTGGAGCTGTACTGAATATTAGGGGCGGATTTCAAACATGAGACTTGTTTCAGGTTTCTGAAAAATGTTATTGACTTATTGTGAAGCAATTATGTTTCTTAAAAAAAGCAAAAGATGTTGACTCATAGTGTTTTTTTTTTAATTCTGCTACAATTTAGACAGAGTACTGAGGCCTAAAAACCTCCTCAACAAAATGCATTTGTTAAACTCATTGAATATCTGAATCTTGATTTTTGAATGTTACTAGATGACCTTCACAGAAGTTGTAATGAGCTAGTGAAATCTGGTGGTGATATAATGGCATTTCAACACAGGGGATGACCAAATGTTATACAGGAAATGTGGACTACTTTGAAGCTTTAATAAACAGAAGTTGGATGTAATATAATAACGAAACAAAGTTCAAGGTCACTTGCTCACGAATTAATGGGAAAATCACAATGAACTTGGGCAGAATAGATGAAAATGAAGGAGGAAGAAAAATATCTGTCCATTTTGATTAGTCAAAGGACATCCCTGAGCTTCAATATTATGAAAACAAAAGTTTAATAATTATGCATGCAGTATGGCCATAGAGAAGGTAATAGTTATCTCAGAGTATAACAAATCACATGTTTTTGAAAGATTAGAGAAAAACAGGAAATGTGTACTGGCCATGAGTAAATTTTGGGTAGAAGTTAGAAGAAATTCCTAGGTTATAAAACAGTCAGGATCATCCTTCCAAATTACAGTAGTGGGAGAAAATTAAATGCCTTTCTGGATGGAGTAGGAAAAGCTAATGACAATGCTAGAAAACATCATCTGATGTTGCAAGAGGTTATTTCCAGGCCTATGTTATGTCAGTGCTCTGGTTTCCAAAAAATAAATTGATTTGAGGTAAAAATAAAAGCATGTTATAATGTTCCTCTTATTGTTGTGGTTGCTATATCATAATTTTATGTTTTCTATTATTCTACCCAAAACATCTTGGCAAGACTGTTAGATATAGCAGTTAAGCAAATAACTACATTTTATGTCCCTGCTGTCCTTTATAAAGGAAAAATCTGTCCTTTCACCAGTTGTGAACCTGTTGTAGTACGAGTTCACTACCAATAGGTGGCTGGTAGGTTGATGACAATGATGTTATAGATGTCTTTTGCACCTGACTGCAGTGTCCTCCTTGTCACTTCAGAAATCCTGCTAGCGTATAATCACTATGTTCTTTGTAGATTTCAAGGGTATTCAGTTATATTTCTGGTGGATATCAAAGCTGCCTGGATACCTCCATGCAGTGAAATAACGTTTGGCATATTTAACTTGGATTCAATTACATTGCTTCGAGCATCTTTAACTTGGATTCACTCTTTGCCTGAGCTGCTAAGTTCTAATGGTACAGCGCAGTGCTGTGTGAAATTATTGGCCTGGGAGTCCTTTAAGTTTTTCCCACTGTGTTTGTCTAGAGACACCTCTCACTATACTGTTTTCCAATAATACTTTCTTTCTGTCACAGGCTATCAAAGTAAATTAAAAGTTTCTTTATCTGAAATGCTTATGCGGACTTATACTATTTCTGAGTTGAAAGAAAAGTTAAACTACTAGCATTGAAACTGGGAAAGCACAAAGTGGGAAATCAGAAATTATGATGAGGCTGAATTAGTGACATTTGGAAGCGAGCTGCAAGATGGCAAAAAAAGAACTGGATTGGAATGCGGAAATAAGAACGCATAGTAAAGACACCAAAAAGGTTTTCCTTCTGCCTGGTGCTTTAATTTGAAGTGTTTTGGAATGGGAAATTCTAGACTGCCTCTGAGAGAGAAATGGGATAAAAGGAAGCAACTGTTTTGTTTTTATTTCTCCAGCAGTCATCATTATTTTGTAACAAGATAATTATTTCTAGTCTAGACCAGCATTACAGCTTTTAACTTAAAAATCTCATGAATATATAGAGGCTACTTTGAGGCCTGCAATAAAGTTTTTGTTTTGTTTTATAAAAGTTCCACTCATTTCGAAATTTGAATGAATAGGCGAGGTTGTCTCAGCGTATGCCAGAGAGTGAAAGAGCAGAGGGGAAAAAAGGGATCAAGGACATTTCCAAATTTTCATGAATCTAAGGACTATTCCTGTTTATATAAATGTTGGGTTTCAGCAGAGTAATTTATGTATACCCTTATTGAGCTGCCAGAGCAATGATTGCTGTGGATGCATATTTAATTCTAAAGAATGGCTGTTTCTGATCTTCCATGCAAAAATTCCTAAATGATGACTGATTGTAATAATTTATTTTTGAATATTAACATTTACAATTCCATGTGCTTGCTGATTTTTAGGTCTATTTTCAATATGCAGAATGTTCAGTACATTTGTACGTTCCATGACCTTGTTTCCTGATAATTTGAGGAATGTAATTGCCTTTCTTAAAATGCATCTAAGTCTTAAAGAAACACCTTTGGCTATTTAAAATGTGAGTAAATAGTAGTAAAAGTGATAGAAAGGAAATGTCCTTGCTGTGGGACAGTGAGGAGAAAATGAGAAATGTAATCAGTTCTAAACAAAATATTTACAGACTCATGAATGCCCACAGATTATCCTTATATTTTGAAGTTTTAAAGTAATTACTAATTGAAAAAAAGCATTAAATGCAGCTCATGAGACTAAAGTCTATATTTTTACTTTCCCTACAAAAGACTAAATTCTTTTTTCTAAACAGTATAAAATCCTTTTAGTATCACTGTTTCTTATTTGGTAGCTAAGACTATCCATTTCCAGTGAAATTTCTTGCCATTACAAGAAAATCCCCACAAAAAAAAAGTTGTTAAATATATGCAGGAAGCTGCAAACTGCAAACAAACTGCACATGATTCTTGTAGATTCTACTAACAGATCTCCCAACTTTTCATCTTTTAATGCCTTTCTTGAATGCCTACACCTTCGCTATGTCATTACATTTACTCTAGAAATGAGACAGCTATCTGTCACGGATGAAAGTGCTATGTCTATATGGCTTGGAAATGCTTTGAAGATTTTGAGGAAACACACCATATAATAACACCGTATAAAAAATATAATAATGATGTTTTTATATCTATTATAGCCAAAATGAGAGTCTAGATAGTTTGCAGGAGAGCATTTCTTTTAGACGCGAGGAGAGTCAGGTGGTAGAAAGAGGCCACTCTAAGTTTCTTGGGTATGGATATCCGACTGGCAGTCAGTCAGTTCCTGGTAGTACCGGTGTGCATTCTTATTTCTCCTCATTGGGAATTTTAGGGATATTGTTTCACATTTCAAGCAAGCCCAGGCTGCAGCCTGTCCCTCAGAGTTGCATTGGGTGGAGGTGTCAAGGATTCGGTAGCAGCGGGGGCTGCAGGGGTGACCTCTGTGAGGAGAGGCTGGGACCCACCTGTGCCCCGGTTCCAGCCGGCTCCAGCCTACTCACTGCAGGGCACGACTGAGCCCTGCAGCCAAGATGGTGGCGCTGCTGGGAAAGTGCATTTAAGAAAGGGCAGTAAACGTCAGGCAGACAGAGGAGGAGGGGAAAAAAGTGAGAAACTGAAGTAGGAACACCAAAGTGAGAGAAGTAGAGGAGGAGGTGCTCCAAGCACTAGAGGAGAGTTTCTGCTGCAGCCATTGGGAAAACCACAGTGGAAGCAGACAACCACATTGCGGCCTGGGAAGGACCATGCTGGAGAAGGTGGAGCATTCCCTGAAGGAAGTGTGGCCCATGAAGAGCACGTGCAGGAGCAGGGGAAAAGTGTAAGGAGAAAGGAGCGGCTATGGAGTGACTGACTGCCATCCCCTCTGCGCTGCTCAGGTGTTGGTTTTGGGGAGTAAAGAAGCGAAGTTTGGCTTGTGAGAGGGAGGATAAAAGGGTTTGTTCTAATATTTGTTCTAATGTTCTAATGTAATGAGGCTGTTCAGCCTCACTTCCGTCCCTGGAAAGATGATGGAACAGCTCATTCTGGGTGTTATCTCAAAGTATCTGGAGGAAAAGAAGGTTATCAGAAGTAGTCGACATGGATTCACCTAAGGGAAGTCATGTCTGACTAATCTGATAGCCTTCTACAATGGCATGACTGGATGGGTGGATGAGGGGAGGGCAGTGGATGTTGTCTACCTTGACTTCAGCAAGGCTTTCGACACTGTCTCCCACATCATCCTCACAGGCAAGCTTAGGAAGTGTGGGTTAGATGAATGGACAGTGGGGTGGATTGAAAACTGGCTGGCAGATAGAGCTCAGAGCACTGTGGTTAGTGGTGCAGTCTAGTTGGAGGTCAGTAGCAGGTGGTGTTCCCCAGGGGTCAGTACTGGATCCCGTCCTGTTCAATATATTCATCAATGACCTGGATGAAGGGATAGAGTGTACCATCAGCAAATGTACCGTCAGCAAGTTTGCTTATGACACAAAACTGGGAGGGGTGGCTGACACTCCAGAAGGCTGTGCCGCCATACAGCCTGAACTGCACAGGCTGGAGAGTTGGGCAGAGAGATACCTTATGAAATTCAGCAAAGGCGAGTGTAGGGTACTGCATCTGGGGAGGAATAACCCCATGCATTGGCACTGGTTAGGGGCTGACCTCCTGGAAAGCAGCTGTGTGGAAAGGGACCTGGGAGTCCTGGTGGACAACAGGATGACCATGAGCCAGCAATGTGCCCTGGTGGCCAAGAAGGCAAATGGCATCCTGGGGTGCATCAAGAAGAGTGTGGCCAGCAGGTCGAGGGAGGTCATCCTCCCCCTCTACTCTGCACTGGTGAGGCTGCATCTGCAGTATTGTGTCCAGTTCTGGGCTCCCTGGTTCAAGAAGGACAGAGAACTGCTAGAGAAGGTGCAGCAAAGGGCTACAAAGATGATTAGGGGACTGGAGCCTCTTTCTTATGAGGAAAGGCTGAGGGACTTGGGTCTGTTTAGTCTGGAGAAAAGATGACTGAGAGGGGATCTTATCAATGCTTATAAATACTTAAAGGGAGGGTGCCAGGTGGATGGGAACAGTCTTTTTCACTGGTGCCCAGTGAAAAGTAATGGACAAAGTGAAATGGGCACAGTGAAAAGTAATGGACAAGAAGTAATGGGCACAAACTTGAACATAGGAAGTTCCATCTAAACATGAGGAGGAACTTCTTTACTTTGAGGGTGGCAGAGTACTGGAACAGGCTGCCCAGAGAGGTGGTGGAGTCTCTGACTCTGGAGACATTAAAAACCTGCCTAGATACCATCCTGCGCAACCTGCTGTAGGTGACCCTGCTCTGGCAGGGGGGTTGGACTAGATAATCTCCAGAGGTCCCTTCCAACCCTGACCATTCTGTGATACTGTGATTCTCCTTTATTTCTCTCTACCCAAATCTATTTTAACTTGGCAATAAATTAGCTTTCCCCAAGCTGAGTCTGTTTTGCCTGTGATGGTAATTGGTAAGTGATCTCCCTGGTTTTACCCCCACCCATAAGCTTTCTCATGCTATTTTCTCCTTCTTTCTTGTTGAGGAGCAGGGGGTGAGAGAGGGGCTGGGTGGGCTTTTGGCCCTTAGCCAAGATTAACCAAGAAAACATGGAGTTTTAAATTTTTAGTCAAAAAAAGTGCACTTTTCCTGATTTTGTAAGCCTCCAAATCATCTTCAGAGGCCTCACATTAAGAAAAAGTCTGGGTAGACTCACCTCAAATATTCGTATGCCTTGGTTCCTGTTAAACCTTTATATACGTTGAAGGGGTGATAACTGGAAAAGTAAGGGGGATGAATAGATAAGCAGCAATTAGTAAATCTTACTACTTGTACAAGAAATTGATGTCTCAACTATCAGTACACAAGAAAATGTAGCTTTCTAATGTTTTAGAATAAATGTGTTCTATCAGAAGAAGCACTGCTATCTTTGAGGATGACAAAAGATGAAGTGGGTGGTGTTTACAGTTTGCAGTTAGTCTTTCAAAAGCAGAAGATACTGAGGACTGGTGTAATTGGTGGGTTGAATCATAGATGACAAAGCATTTCACATCTCATTTAGACATTTGAATGTGGCTTAGTTTATGATGAGCTATTTTATAGTAGTTTGTGGCAGTTATTTTACAGTTGTAAGGTGGCTATATATTTAAAAAGAAAGAAAGAGACAGACAGACAGGGTGGGCTATATATATAAAGGTCTAAGACTGTTTATTTATTATAGCAACCAATATTTCTACATCTCGATATGCACTGGCTATTTTACAGTTGCAGACTGTCTTCTAGGATGCTTTGTTTTGTTCCCAGATTAACACAAAAGCAAAATGTCCATTTTAGATCATCACAAATAGTATTATTTAAGCAATCTTAGGAGAGAAACCAAAGATTGCAAAACATCTTAGAGAAAATAGCTCTTATATAGAATTATATAATTATCTAGGTTGGAAGGGACCTTTAAGATCATTGAGTCCAACCGTCACATTTCTGTCTGTGGTCATTTGGTGGCTGTATCGAAGCTGAAAGTGGCCATTCATCATTTGTATCAAATTGTACATTCCAATATACAAACTTTTAATAAGGAATGTAATGTTTTGGACACTCCCTTCCCCCCAAAACTAAAAACCAAAACAAACAAAAAAACCCACCCTCATGCCCCAATTTTTAACCTATTAGTATTAGACCATTGTCTTCACTATTGGCTCATAGTTTTTTATTTTAATAGCTGTTCATACATTAATGAAAGAGTTTTGTTCTTCACTAAAAAGGTGTATCAGGCAATTAAAGCATATTGAAAAATTTTGTAGTCTCATGGGAGGTAGTACTGATGGTATCAGGGTGACGAATAATGCATATACATTACTGCATTTCCCTGATGCAGCTGCTACCTTTGCACCTGTTATGTGCATATGCAAATCTTTCTCTGAAAACCTACCTATGCTGGTTTAAAAGAAATTGTTTTTCCAGTTCTGACAGTGCTCTACTGTCTGATGGTCCATCAGTACATCATGTAAGTATGTGCTTAAAAAACACAGAAATAAATGGTGATTTTCCCAAGTGCTTAGCTGAATTGCAACATGGCATTGTAGTAACATGTGTTACATTACCAATAAATCAAATCTTAAAATCTTTATTAATGTTTTTTCATTTTTTATTCCTGTCAAATCACCACTAAATTCAAAGGAACTTGCAGTTCTTTATACACTCCAGTATTTATTCCAAAGTGAATTGAACCAATGCTCTGAATATACAGTTACACAGGCTACTGCAATGGATTTCAGTGTGACGTTTCACCACTGTATTTGATATATACAGTCTAATTTTTATAGGTCTGTCTTAAGTTAACTCAATTTTACGACAGTGAAATTTGCTACCTACATAACATTAAATTTGAAAAATAACTTGCATGAAATATGATACTTATGCATGGTACTTACCATAGTAAATATCTCTTTGTTACAGGCTGGTTGTCACAGTGAAATGAAACTGCGAAGTTTATAGGTAAGGATGGTACAAATATTAAGCACAAACTGTTCTTACATTCTTTTTATTTATTACAAAAAGCAAAATTGAGTCATCATTATTTCTTGTTTAATGTGAATATTTCTTACACAATACCATGTATTTTCTTTGTTCATGTAAATTTTGGTAGTTAAGAAGAGGGTTTTTCACATGGGAAGTCTTCAAAAAATTGTTATATATTGTCAGACCTGAGGGCTATGTGATCGCATGCCTGACTTGCACAGTTACCAGCACCAAAGCCTTCAAAAAAGTGCAAGTTTTTCGGCATAAAAAGAATTGGATAAAGTCTTTGCCACATTATGCTCTAAATGTTAAAGTTTTCCAAACCCAGTGGGATTCTGGACCTGCCGGTTCTTCCTGTCCCAGTCTGACAGAAGGGGCTGTGGCTGCTCACATTGACAGGTCTGACCAGTAACAAGGAACTCCAAACCTGCAGATGCACACACAACACCACAACCACCACACAGCTCAACACAGCCACAAGAGCAATGCCTTATTGGCACCCATAAAAAAAAAACACAACAACTTCTCTTAAATAAACGTGACAATGTAGGCTCCAGCTCTGCAGATCAGGATCGGGCTTTGTGAATGTCTCTCTCTCACACATATACTCAGAGATTCCCCCAGTAGTTGGCCCTGGTCACTTTGTTTATCCAAGTCTGGCCCCCAGATCGCAGTCGCTACAGTTGCTGTCCCCCAGTGAACAGGCCCCTGTGGCCCATAGCCCCTTCTCCAGTTGTTGCCACCCAGAGCTTTTGTCCTGCCTGCCACCTGGTCTGGTTTGAAGTTTGCTGGTGACTGCATGCATACACCACACACAAACACCCTGGAGAGCCCACTCACACAGCAAACAGGAATAAAGCTTACTGAGGAGATAGGACAGTAGTCAGGTGCAGGCTTGGACATGCAAGAATAGTGACAGTTTGCTTAAATTTGGGTAGCTCTTTTATCCCTGCTTCTCTCCATTTTCCCACACTTCAAAATCACCTGAATTCCTCCCTTTTTATGCCTTTTGTTCTTCTTTTAAATGTCCCACATAAGTTTGTATAATCCCATATGACATCTAAACTATCCCACAATAAATCTACTTTTTCCCATGAAGCTAAGGATAATCTTCTTTCCCCCTTCTTATCAGTTGGGAAGTTCAGTTTGAACTTCCTCAAGGCTTTGGGTGATTCCCATCACTCAGGAACCTAAGAACCCCGGTCTCTGGTATTGTCTCTTATCTCCTGTACCTTAGGGGTTATATGCACGGGTGTTTAATTTTTTCCATCTCCTGTGTCTCATACTAGACTCTTATGCTGAACATACAGTAACCAGATATAATCACAAATTGGATAGCATTACACTAAAGTGATCTCGCATAGTAAGTGTCCAGCTTACATCCTGAGGCAAAGGGCTTAGCAGTCTTTCTCAATTTTGTCATTAGTATTCTTAAGCTGTTGGAAATGAGTCCCAGAGTCTAATTACACATCATGTGAAGAAGTATTTTCTCCTACTGTTTTTTAAAATTGCTGATTCTTTTATTATCCTTGTGCTGTCTTTCTAATTGCAGTATAAGACCAGAAGAACAGACATTGATCTTCTGTAGGCCATTCATTATTTGACATGCATTCATCATAGCCCTTTCTATGAATGCTCTTTGTAAAAAAATCTCAGTCTTTTCAAACTCTTTTCAAATGAGTATCTTCCTGGATCTTGGTCATTCTTTCCAAGCTTCTCTTCTCCATAAAGTTTTTTGAGGTAATTAACCAATAAAAAAAGTGGACCTTCTTGAAACTGGAGACAGGATATTTAGGTAGCATTCATCTTCATTCCCAGTTGTCATATTTTGATGTTGGCAACTGAACATCATGTTCATTTCAGTTGTGCACAGATTCTTTCTTGATCTTGCAAAGCCTGGTAGAAGCTGGAATAATACATAAAGGCTGGGATCTTGTGTGCAATCTATCTTCCAGCACCATGCTGCAGTGCATACAATGTTCCAGAAGACGCCAAAGTATTGATTTATATAAAAGAACTTTGAAACTCCATGTTATTCATCATCTTACTTCTCATGCAGCCTAATGTTTTGTTTGCCTTCTGACTGCAGTTGTAAATTAAGCAAATATCTCTCAATTACTGCAATGACTAATGGTTCCTTTCTTGAGACAGAGGTAAGCAAGCGGCTTAAGATTTTCTTCATGTACAAATTGCTTTTCACTTATTTATTCTGAATATCATTTCCTCCTTCACTTCGTTTGTTTAGTTCTCTCTAACATTTTACTTAATCCTCTGGTTTGGATTAACTCAAATAATTTTGTAAACTTCAGATTTTGCTGCTACCTTGCTTGTCACTTATTAAATGTAATAAGCACTGTGGGATTTAAAATGAAAATGAATGACTTGATAGCAGCCAACACATTAATACTCTGTTTAGCTGTGCATATCAGATTTTGGGGAACAAGTTTGCCTAATAGTATAAATTTGTAGCTGCATGAAATATGTGTAAAAGAATTGCAAAGCCTAATTATCATTCTTGTAATGTCATTTGCATTCCTGAGTTGTCCAGTGTAGAAAATATACAGTTTTTCAGGGTTTTGTTACTAAACAAAGTTATTAAATTTTGATGAACTGCTTTGGCCTAATGCTTCACAATTTTGTAAACCACACTCTTGATTTTGTTTAAAAGAAATCTGGATTTGCAGAGGGATTTAGGTTATAATGTAGGTTTCCAAATGTCATGACATGTCAGCCAACTGTAAATTAATAATCCCTGATCAGCATAGGTCATCTGTCCTCGTTCTCCTAACTATCCTTCTATCCTTTTTCTGTACTGCAGTCTTCCATGATTGTGGAACTGGCTTGGATAAAATAACTTTGGAAGCTGCTTCTGATATGGTAAGTCCTGACACTAAACTTCCAGAAAATTACAACCAATAGTCAAAGACATATAAATCAAATCCATACTTTCAGTTGACTTCATTAAGGACAAGATTTGGTTTCTCTTGTTGGGAATAACCAATGCTATCTAATATCTTTCTACAATGAAATTCCATCCCACAATAGATATTTAATATAGGTGCCTGACACATTTTCTGAATGCATTTGTTCTCCTTTAGCCAGAGAGAGAGAGCGCGAGTGCCTCTTGCTTGGACTAACTTTGACTGACAGTAGATGAGATGAATCCTACTTTTTATCACCCATATACATATATATACAGGAGGAAGCCGTAATCATCTAACAATTAAATACGGTATTAAAATGTCTGATTTTAATTTAGAAAACAGCTCACAATATTTTTGAAGCAAAACACAAACATGTTTGTGAAAAAAGTACAAACATTATTGAAATTAAATGCAGCTTAGCAATAAGTGACTAACTGCATTTTTCCGTTTATACTAAAGAGCAGTGACAGACGCTCTGCCATATATTCAATCTGTTTCAGTAAACTATCACAGGAAACAGATGAGATTTTTTTTTTTAATTAAATAAAAAAGAGAGAGAAATCCCTTTTTCTCAGACCTTAAAATCCTTCAATCCACATTTTCACTTAAAAACTTATTTTTTTCTTCTAATGCCTTGGTTTAATGCTGAGCTGTGAGAACATAGTCTGCTACAGCAGAGGGTATGCATCTGCACAAATTTTGGAAAGCAGCATCTTTTAACCAGCACAAAAGGAAACAACTCTAATACTGTTTCTTGAGAAAGAGCTTTTAAACGATGTGTAAAATAGATAGATTTTTGCTTCTGTGTCCTCTACTGACACAGATAATAATCAAGTCTCTCAAAGAAACTCAAGGACACAGTCCTTCACAGGGCACTAACGCTCAAAGACTACATAGCAGAGCTGTCTGGTAAAATACAAGC
Organism: Anarhynchus alexandrinus; assembly: GCA_008711295.1. Taxonomy (NCBI): domain Eukaryota; kingdom Metazoa; phylum Chordata; class Aves; order Charadriiformes; family Charadriidae; genus Anarhynchus; species Anarhynchus alexandrinus. Next base: position 1,252,474 of record VUYV01000141.1, on the reverse strand, counting down.
AGGGTAATGCACAGCTGTTCCTAAACCTGTCATTACTTCCCTTTTCTTTTGTTATAATGACAGCAATTGATAAATTTTGCTAGCAAATGTCTCCAACCAAGGATCTGAGAGCAAAGTAAGAGTCTTGAAAATATCTTTAGTTCAGTTTGTCAGGTGTAAAGCTAATATTAAAAGAAAAAATTAAAAAGTGTGTCGATGGTATTTTCTTCTTCTAAAATACTTTCTTGACTTTCAGAGGGCAGTACACTGCACAGAGAGGAGAATAATGGCAGAGTACTCTCAGGCAGCAAATAGACATAGTTCTGTTGCATGACAGCTCTCTTGTTCTTTCTCTTCCCGCTGGGTAACATAAGGAACAAGATGCTGAGCGTCCTCTCCTAATTTGCTCATGCTGCAGATCTCTCTGCTTAGCCTTGCTGTTGGGTTTTATGTTTGGACTCCGGAGCAGATCTGCCCTTCTCTGAAGCACTAGTCATTTGACACATCTGGAGAGTGTATTTGATGGATTACTTAATGTGTTATTCTAAAATTTACAAGCTTAATTTGCATAAAATTTTACAACAGGATAGTGTTGCATTTTTTATTGGGTCTACCTCTGATATACACCAATGTAAATGAGTTTCAAAATTATATTAATTGGCCATATTGAGTAGATTGTATATAGAGAAATCAGGATCAGTTCTTTTTTAAGGGAAAAATAGTTCTAAATTTGAGACAATCATAATTTCAGTGTGAGAGAGATACTTTATACATCTGGCTACCATATATGGAAATGTAAAAATATTCCTTTTACTGTCATAAAATTCCCTAAATTTGTTGGATTTTTACAGAAAAGAAGTTTAGTGAAGATGGTGAAAATACAATTAAATATTCAATATAAGACTATGCTGTCCAGGGGGAAAAAAACAGAAACAAAAACAAAAACAAAAGCAAAACCACCCAAACCAGTATCTGAATGCATTTAGTTGGACAAATATATTGATTGTTATGGAACGAATGATATTTAATCACACACACTTAGATATGCTTATCAAATGGCATATAATGTACCCAGAATAAGATTTCAGTGCTTTTCACTGTCAGGGCAATAATGTAGATTTCAAATTAAGTAAAATTCTGTAACAAGAATAATAAAACCATAATGATATTTCCCAAGTTGCCTTCAGCTCACTAGTGTGATTCAATTTGCCAAATGATTACATGGTCTAAAGTGAATATAATGAACATGTTTAAAGAGTGAAGAGTTCCAAAATTATTCTTTCATATATATGTACTTAGTGAGATGCTTGTTAGTCAGTGCATTGCCTTGCTCTGTTTAGATACATGTCATCTTCTGTGCATTTTATGTTCTACATTTCTACTAAGGAAAACCAAAGTAAAGAAATCAGAAGGAAGAAATCAAAGCAAAAAAAAAAAACCATAAAAACCAAAACCTCATCTCTGCAGAAGCTAATAACTTCAGATTTCTCTGCAGTCAGCACTTAATATGATTTCTAATCTTTTGATGAGGTGCATTCCTTAGAAAAAGAACATATGATTCTTTTGAATCTATTGTTTGTGTATTTTATAGTTCATGCATACAGAAAAAATAAAAATAAAAAATCAGCACCAGCACAGTTTTCCTTGCTGACACTGCGTTTGTTTAGAGAAGCAGTGGCAAAAGAGCAGAGGGATTTCATATTTTACTGACTGAGCAAAGCTGTGTGGCTTATTAGACAAATTAGGAACATGTGGGCACTGGCGACATCACAAGTAAATGGGTCAGATTCCAACTGATATAAGTTGCTATAGGTTTGTTGAAGAAAAGGAGGTTGATCTGTCTACCGTAGCTGAATATCTGGTCTACACCTTTAAAAGAAACCAGATCATTAGTCAGTTACTGTATGTCACAGATTGAGCCTAACTGTGAAAAGACACTATTGTATTATTGTCCTTTTCACTGGTGGCAGTAGGTTTCACAGAGGAGCCTATTCCATCCTTAATTAGGACATTCCATTTTTTAATAAGCTTACTAGAGAGTTGCTGAATTTTGCTGGCTTGTCTGTTGACCTGTTATCACACACTTGAGAGGCAGAAAAAAAGTCCACACTCTTTTCAGTGGGATTTTAATTTGAGTAAACAGTGCATGATTGGACCTCAGAGTATGGTAACGATGAGTAAGCTCTGGTTCCATTTGGCTCCTGTAAAAGCAAGACGACGGTATCAAAAAGCAACTTAGCTGCTCCTGGAGGTCTGATTCAGTGCTCGCTGAGGCCAAATGAAAGATTCTTAATGACTTTAATACATTTTGGATCAAGCCTTACATCTGAGAATAGAGTGGACACACAATGTTGAGATTGAAACGCCAGGGTTACATCTGGTGATTTTAAATCCCACGTTTTATGACTGGTAATGTGTTGCAGCACTGTGTCAGCTGTGACAGGGTTCCCTGGGATGGGGGCTACCTCTGTTCACAGTCTGGCAGGATGCAGCATGTGAAGAGAGAGGCCCTGAATTTGCAAAAGAGAAATTTGATGGGGGAAGTGGAAGAGCGGATGTTGTTAACTACTTGTATTTGAAAATAAAACTATTTTTAACATACTCTCTGGCTGTCAGACTGCACCTTCTTTAACAGTGCCTTCCAACAGCCGTGCTTATGAAAGAAAGAAGACTAAGTAATCTTTCAGGTTATACTTCTGGCTCCTTGTAAAGAAGTTTACATCATGAAACATTTTTCTACTGCTCAGACTTCTGAGATGTGTGCTGGATAACACTGCCACATGCAAAAACACCGAGGCATTTGTATGACCTCCGGCATTGTGTGAATAAAAGGTGCATACCTGTGTTAACGCCGCACTACACACGACTAAGGTGATATAGTTCACAACAGGCCATTCTGATGTGGTGTTATTGTTGCATGAGTTTAACGAGAGCTTAGACTAGAGCCAAGAAATTCTATTAATACAGGAATGTGAATTATTGCATGACAGGAAATAGTCCTCAAAACCTCTGTTGGGGAGAAACGCTCTTCCTGCACAGGGCAGAAGTAATTTCAGGCCTGGGCTGAATGGCACAAACTCGACGGGGATTAACTGCACTTTGCAGGAACTGCTGTGTTTTGTACTACCTGAATAAAAAAAGTTACACTTTCAAAGTATTGCTTTCATGCAAAAAGCCCCAGAAGATATAAGGAAGTTGTGTTATCCTTTTAATAAACATATTAGGTCTGAATGTTTGTTCCTGCCATGGATTTTACGGACCTTGAACAACAAGCACAAATCTGTCATTTTAAATTTGTATAAATGAGTGAGAATGTTTCCTGGAAACATTTCCACTTTCCTCTCACTAACGCGATTATGTTAGATAGTATAAATATAGCCTTTCCATCACTCTCTATTGCTCAGCAGTAATGGGATAAGAAGTTTCAATAGGCAGCCTTTCTGACCGTCATTATTTGTTGGTTACATACTGTCTTCTTTATTGCAGTGTCTATTTGTAAAAATATTCCTCCACATTTTTTCTTAGGGGCAAGATTTTTAATTGTTTTGACAAATATTCTCCTTTCAGTTTCACTGTGGATTTCATTTAAAGCTTTGGTGTGGATTCACAGCATTTGTTTTACTAGAAGTGCCTCAGATGCTAAATCTGCTGAACACTATTTTATGCACAGATAAAGATTAAATATTTGAAAAAAAAAATATTGCTTGCACACAAATTTTTTTCTTTGTTTGGCATTAACTGATATTAGTATTAGCTATTTAAAAAGTGGAAGTGTCATTTTGCAGGTCTGTCCGGGCTGCCTCCATATACAGTTGGAAACAAAGATAAACTTCATCTGGGTAATTCTCCCCAGTATAATAATACAGGGTGCTCAGCCCTCTGAGTAGCCCACCTTTTCAGTGAGCAGTAGCAGGAGCCCTGATTATTAGCTTAGCAGAACAGCCAAGATTTTAGATGACTAAGTTAACTGAGATTAATCCCACCATTAGGATGTCACATTCTCATTCTGTCTTTTGATCTCCTGCTTTTTAAGGCCTGGGAATTGCATAGTCCCGGTGACATATTATTCTTTACAGGGAGAGAGTTTTTCATTCTCTGCTTCTCCTGCTGTTTCCTATATTAATCAGTGATTCGAAAATCTCCATCATCTTCCAGACTCCTGTATTAATTTCTAGTTTGTGATTTTAATTATAGCTCAAATCACTCCCTAGATATGACTATGTGTTTTGCCTACATCCTCATTTTCCCCTGTAACTCAATTTCTGCTGATGTTTTAGTTAACATAGTACATGTCATTGCTCTAATTTTATTTATGCTAATAGAAGAATTCTACTCTCTTAACCTGCTATTTAGAATAGAATACAGTAGAGTTAATTATATTCTGTATGTAATGTAATTCTAAACTCCATGGGATGGAAACAGCATTTGAATTTTCTATAATATCATCTTTGCTATCTTATTACTTCTGAGGTTTAAACAGATTTAGTTCAGGCAACCTAATGTTCAGAGATTTTATAAGTGAACTGTAGATGTGATCTTCATATGGGCTTACTTATGACTTAGTTTTCAGTCACAAAATGTCAATGAGATCTTATGTCACTGGAGGTGTAAAAAAAAATAAATAATCTCAGTCCCTCCAAAAATCCACAAATATCTGAGACCCAGTTTGTTGCAGCTACAGTCCTATAGTAACTTTAAATTTGCTTTCTCCATTTACTACTTTTTTTTTACATGATCAAGCAAATGCGTTTTCAGTTCTGAGGAAACATACGGACTCAGTGCTACTTTTTTATTGCTGCAGTCTTTAATATGCTGTATTTTAGGAAGCTAATGGCAGAAAAAACTCACAATTTTCAATGATGGATTCTATTGCATTAGTCTGGGTAGTGCCTTATGACCCAGGCAAGATTATTCAAGATCAATTTTTTAGATGCTGCTGCAGCATTTTTAAAGAAAATTTTCAAACTATGTTTTTGCCACTTTCACCATCTTTTAAAATATGATTGGGACTATGAAAACTATTGTAAGACAGACTCTCCCATTGGAAGTGTAATTCTTTCTAGAAGTAATAGAAAATTTGTTTTAAAATCAGGGCCACAATTTGGCCATAGGTTTTTAAGAGAAATGTTTAATCTTTTCTTAGAGACAAGTGTTCTTTTGTTTTTATTGTGTCCTAGGCCTATAGGCTGTATAGTCTTCTGCAGAGTAGCTGCGCAATAAAAATGTTGGATCACACTATCTTTGTCACAATTTTTAAATGTTTCTGAAAACAATATTAAACTGTTTGGAAGAAGAAAGAATAAAAGAATGGGGATTCCACTGCAGTAATAACAGTAATAACAACTGAGCATTTTAGTTCTCCTAGTATGGGACAGAATAGGTAGGGGTGAATGAGATGGAATTCTTAGATTGAAATATATATGCTTCCTGATACTCACCTGATGGACCATTAAATAAACCTTACTTTGGGTTACTGGAAATGTGATTTTCCTTATTGTCATATGCTGTGTCTTTTCTTGCAATAAAATAACTTTGATAGATCATATTGTTTTCTTCTCTAAGAAATGCAGTATGTTATTGTATCTCTGGCTGTCCCACAGAGCTGTGAATTGCTTCCATTAGTTTTTTTGCTTTTTACTTTTGTTGTCTTGGCAACAAAACATAATTTGTTCTTACATGTGTATTATAGTCAAACTCTATAAGTTAAGGTTGCAAAATTCCTTTCAGTAATAAACTCCTGTTTCCACCTGGACATAACTTCCTGAAGCAGTCTTACTTTAAACTCAAACTTTCTTCGCTGAAGTTTATGAGAAAAGCACTTTACCTTTAAAAGTTAATAGAAAATATTTTGCTTCATTTGAATGATGCACAGTGGCAAAAAATGTTTGCCAAGGGAAAAGAAAAGATTAATAAAGATGGGATTCTTCTCCCCTAATTTAGTTATCCAAATGTTAGCTGTATAGGCCTAATAGTTTAAGGGTCCCTCTCAGTGGAGAGAAACAGACACATCCAGAGATCTATTAATTTCATTCCAAAAAAGGATTTTAAAATAAGAGAAAGTGGGAAGCTGAGCTGCCCCCTGGAGATACCTATTTCTCTCCTTTAATTATAAAGAAGACCTTGTGAGATTACCTGAAATTCAGCTGGCTAAGTTTTAAATGCCTAAACTGAGGCAGATGAATCCCATTCAAGAATTCTGTTCTTAGTAAGGGTAACTCAAAAGCATGTAATTTTAAAAACTTCCTCTTTTACATATGGCTAGTCCTGAAAGAGTCTTCTTTTGCTCCCTGAACCTGATTTCAAACAGTTAAAAAACTGTTAATTAATGGACAGATTCTTTGAAGCAAGAGGAGTCACACATCCCTGGATATACACATTATAGGGCTTCATACAAGTGTTCTACTCATGGAAGATTGACTGTCAGCCATTCCATTTCAGCCCTTCTACCAAAATCATCTAATGATTTTTACAGTGCTTGCTGGATACTTTTCACATTTGATTGTGACAAATATAGAAAATGATCCAGGAGATGGAAAATGTTCAGCTGAATTCCAGGCCACAGAGCAGTCAGTGATCTTTGAGCAGTCAGTGAGTCTATCCTTCTCTGTCAAATGGATCATAATACCGAAGACATGGTACTGATTACTTTTCAAACTGTTTGGTCTTTCTTCTTCTAATTAATATCCCTTTAGGATATAAATTGTCTCCTGACTGTTTCTGTGCATCACTCTGAATATTCTGGTCTTCTCCAAAACCTCTAAGAAGAATTTCAACATTTTATTAGTTATTTAGAGATACTGTCTTCCTAAATGTCTACCCTTTGCACATTAACAACAATGTATGAATTGGATTGTAGACTAATAATGCATGAATTCTAATGACAGATATCCTACATCTTACTTAGGGCAAGTTATATATTTCCTGGCTAGACATGTTAGAAATTCTTTATTCTTAGCTTTGGCCAAATGCCAGCCTTGGTCCTGGAGAAAAAAGTTCTGTTTGATTGCTTGGTGTTGTCTCTTTCTTTGTAGAAAAATCTGAGCTCATGGACTTGTAAAAGTAGCTTTGTGTCTTTTGTATATTTTTCAGTTAAAAGGTACATTTGTTTATTTGCAATACTCTTTGAAGAGTCAAATGTTAAAGCTCCCCTTCTTTTGATGATCTTGTCTACCCTTTTCTTTTTTAGGCATTTCAAGGGAATGCCTTTTGAGATTTCCGTACAGACTTCAAACCTCTCTAGAGGTCTACACAGCCACACAATGATCTTTTCTATTTTGTTCCTTTGTCCTTTTCTACTAATTTTCAAAACAGAATATGTCTTCAGTGCAATAAGTCATCGAGCACCGAGCTGATAACTTTATAAATCTATCTACAGTGACTCCAAGCTCTCCTTTCAGAGCAGTAACAACAGCTAACTTAGAGCCCATGGTTGTGCATCAATAGCTGATATTGTTTTGCTCATGGGCTTTTACATTATAATAATTTGTCATTTCATTACCCAGACTCCCCATACTATAAGATCTTTCTGCATCTCTCTACAATCAAATTTCATTTTTACCACATTGTATAATTATACATAATCAGCAAACTTTTTTGCTGCTGATACTTTCCTGTCAAAAACTTTTGGAAGTCTAATGTGTTTAACAAATCGATCATCACTCTGCAAGCCTGCAGACTAATTCAAAGAGCTCTATTAGGTTTGTGAAACACAGTTTCCCTCTACAAAAGCTGTGTTGATTCTTTCTCCATATTAGCTTATTTAACTGAATATATACTTATTCTGTTCTTTATTAGAATTTTAAACAATTAACCTGTATTTGTAATTGAACCTATTAGTCTGTAATGCTTTGGCTGTCCCTGAAGAACTTTTCCAAAGTTGCTATAATTTTAGCCTTTCATTCCTCCAATTCTCCAGCTAATTTAAATGTTAGTCTATGTAACACAGTTACTAGTAAAGAATTTTTAATTCTTAGTTCGTTTAATGCTTAGCATTAAATACTATCTAGACTTAGCAATGAGTTACTATTTATTTTATTTATTTGTTCTTACATTCAGCTGACACTGTAATTTGAGACAGTTCCTCCAAGTAATTTCCTGTGAGGAAAGGCTCCCACGTGGGACTCTTCTTAAGTTTTTCTGTAGTGAAAACTGATGTGAATCACTGCTTCAGATTTTCTACCATGGTCTTATTCCTTTGCTATATTAAGTATCTGTTGACCCTACAAACATTGTGGTGAATATTTTGCCTCTAGAATGTTTGAAAACATCTTATTAATAACTTAATGTCTTCAGCAAATTGTTCTTCAAAGTCTTTTTTTTGGCTTATTAACATTTCAGATTTAACTTGCCAGAGCTTATGGTCTTCTCCACTCACCTTATGTGGACATAACACCCATTTTCTGAAAGATATCTCTTCATTTCTGTTATCCATTTTATTTTTACTGTTTAACTATTGTTGTTCTCTACTGTTTCTGTTCTTTAACCAGGTTGATTTCATAGTTACTTTGTCCTTCTAATAAGGTGTCTTGAAGGAAGCTCCATACTATCTACAGAAGTTTTATTCTTTGGCTGGTTCTTTTAGTTTACTTTTAGCAAGTTTTCTGGTTTTACATAATTTTCCTTTTTGAAAGTTAACATCTCTGTAGTGGTTTATTTTGTGTGGTGTTTCACTCCTGTTGTAGTTTTGAACTGGAGCGTATCACACTTAGAAAGGCTCTTTGAGACATATATTTTGAAACAAGTCCAATGTACATCTCACAAGAACTGTTTACTCACTAGAGTATACTTTCTAAATAGCTGTTTCAAGAAGAAGCTGAAGTCTAACAAAGTAGCTTCTGTCATCTGAAGTCTGATCTGATACTACTTGTTCAGATGTTTATCCAAATCTTCCTGGAAATGACTACAATTTCCCATCATTACTATGCTTATTGCTCTTGCAGCTTTTCTGGTGTCTCTTATTCACAGTTAGTATCAAAAAATTGATATGAGAGTTGTAATATCATCCTCTTCCCATTCATGTAAAACTTTTAATTATTTATTTTTAGCCATGTGGCTTATTACTTTATTTACTATAGCCAAAAACCTTTGTCTGGCCTGCTTCAGTAATTTTTAACCTGGTATGAAAGGTTAGGTTCCTTCCCCCAGGTTCATACATCTGTTAAGTGACTATCCTCACTAAAACTGGGTAATCTAATTCAACTATTTTATGCTTTATACTTCAAACTTTTAAATAGGTGAATGATTCCATTTCCTCTTGGGATGGTTGTCTCCTTATATGTCCCTTCCTTAAAAAGAATTTCATTTGCTGAAAATGAACTTGGCTTTTTAATTCCTCATTGTTTTATATGATACTCATTCCTCTTTACTTAAAGAGTTTATTTCAATGTGGTCTATGTGGTCTTCTGCAGCTCTGGACTTTCCTACAGTGCTTAGTGTAAAAGTACCCCATAAACTTTTAAGTTTCAGTATCATGGTCATCATGGTTCTATTTTCACACAGATGAAGCTCATCTAAAATAATACAGTTTCATAAAATAGACATTCCACCTATTTAATGAGATTTTTCCAGTTCCTAGTGACTTTGATTACATTTTCCCCACACAGCAGTCTTATATATGAGCAGAAACTTAATCTGTCCAGACTGGTGCATGACTTTGGTCAGTCTTGGTCTTTTACTTCTCACCCATTCATTTAATTTTGGTTCCAGAATCTCTATTCTGCTGTCCCATGTACTGCTACAAATATGGGCCATGACCATTGTTTCCACCTTAGTACTGTCTAGACCATGAGTTTCTCCACTGTATTAAGTCAGCATACTGTCATTATTGTCATCACAGACACAACTATCTATCTGCCTGATCTATCTCCTGTTATTATTTACTTCTTCACTTCCCAGATTGTTCTGGAGGAGGTTCAGGATATTCCTCCTCAGATCTTGTCTGCTGAATATTTTCAGCCTTTTACAGAATCACAGAATTCTAGAACAGTTGAGGTGGGAAGGGACCTGTGGAGATCATCTGGAGATCTGGAGTCCACCAGCCTACTCAGAGCAGAGTCAACTAGAAGGGTGCCTAGTACCACGTCCAGTCAGGTTTTTAATATCTCCAAGGATTGAGACTCCACAACATCTCTGGGCAACCTGTTCCAGTGCTCAGTCACACTCACAGTAAAAAAACTGTTATGTTCTAATAGAAATTCCTTTAAGCTTGTGCCCACTGCCTCTTGTCCTGTCATCGGGCACCAACGAGAGGACTCTGGCTCTGTACTTTTTATGTTAGACCTATCAGGTATTTATAGACATTGATCAGATCCCCTTGAGCCCTCTCTTCTCCAGGCTGAACAGCCCCAGCCCTCTCAGCCTCTCGTCAGTCCCTTCATCAGTTTCATGTCCTTCTGCTGGACTTGCTCGTTTGTCCATATCTTTCATGTACTAGGAAGCTGAGACCTGAACCCAGCACTCCAGCTATGCCTCACCAGTGCTGAGTATAGCAAAAAGGTCACCTTCCTCAACATGCTGGCAATGTTTTTCCCCTAATGGAACTACAGAAGTTTTTGGCCTACTTTGCTGCAGGGGCATGTCACTGGCTCGTGTTCAATTTGTTGTCCAACCAGATCCCCAGGTCCTTTTCTGCAAAACTGCCTCTCAGCTGCTTGGCCCCTCAGCACGTACTGGTGCATGGGTTTATTCCCCTCCAGGGTCATGGCTGGCATTTTCCTTTGTTGAACTCCATATCCTCCTGCTAGGAAATGGTTTCCCCCAATGGCAGTATTTGCTAATGGCCTGGAAGTGGACCTACTCAGGACGTCTGTATACTTTCCCTGTGGTTAACAGTGTCACATTTAATTTATGTCAGTTACAAAAATAAAAAATAAAAGGAAGAAAAAAAATTAAAATGTGGTTTTGACCTATTGGTCTGTGGTAGGCACATTCTACATCACCATGCCTGTCTCTTTATTTCTAAATGTGTCTTTAATCTCTGTCTTTCTGTACCTATGCTGCTCAGATATGTGCTACCTTGGCCATGATATTCTAGAACAAACAGTTTCAGTAAGCTAAATGATTCTCATTCAGATATTCTTAAAATTTCTAATCATCCTAATTGAACCTATACCACGTGTTAGCATATGTTGGCAGCTGGTGCTGTTCAGTGTCTTATGATTCCTTCTAGTCACTTTTGCTTGAAGTGAAGACATCAGTAGCAATGAATTCTTCCATCATAAACTCCAGCATTTTTTCTCTGATAAGCAAAATCTATAGATTTCCTTAAGTTTTTTTTCACCCCCTGCCAGGGCTGTTCCTAAACACTGAGTGATAGTCTTGCCACCACAGTACTGCTCAACAGAGCTTGAAATTAGTAAGAGGAGCTCAGGCTGTCTGACAGCTAGTCCTACCACGGCCGCCAAGTCTGAACAAACAGCAGCAGCTATTTTGCTCACAGGGGAAATAAGGTTAGTGAAAATATTAAAGAAAAGTGAATGCCACTGCTGGCATTGCAGTAATTGGCTCCTTGTGATTCATGCTGGCCTGACTCTGAGAGCTACAGATGGATGGGAAGCTTACAAGTTTTAGTTTGGAAGCTCTAGTTTGGAGCTTACAAGCTCTTCTTAAGAAATGGGAAACAGATCAAAAGTTCATGGAAGTAAGTGTAATTCTGTAAATTCAAACAAAATTTCTTGCTAATCTAATTTTGTTTGAAAGAATTCATCTATTTGAACATGTAGGATAATAACTATTGTAACCATTAAGTTGTAGGTGCTATTTTTAATGAAAAAATGCTGTCTCTGATTTTTTCCGGAACTAAATTCTATTTCATTCATCAACAGCTAGCACTGTCCATTTCTTCTTATAATGGAAAGTAGATTTGTATAACTAGATAATATGATTAATTTTGAAAGACGTTGCAAGTATCTTCCTGACAATTTGGTGTAAATAATATTAAAGTGACTAATTAAGAAGAAAACTTCTGTTGTTCAAAAATTAACTACAAAATGAAAAAATCATTAAGTGACACAAACACAACTTGAACAAATTAAATTTTCCACTCAGATATATATCTAAGTTATTGAATGCAAATATGAACCAAATCTGAGCTGTCCAGCTTAGCAAATCAAACTGGAATTCTCAGATTAATTGATTAGACTCCCAGTAATGTTGAGGAGATTGTTTGCTTTTGGTACTCAGTTGAGTGAATTTTCCAAACCTTTTCCAAACTTTAAGTTAAAATGTGGGGATATTGCAGATGTCTTTGCGTGAACTGACTTCTGTCATTTATAGAGGCTTTCATGGTCTGATCAAACTTCTATTGATTGACAAACGTAATAATACTAAAGGTTGATAATGATAATTAATAGGATGTCCAGAGAAGCTGTGGAGTCTCCATCCTTGGAGATATTCAAAACCCGATTAGACACACTGCTGAGCAACCTGCTTTAGTTGACCCTGGTCTGAGCAGAAGGGTTGGACTAGGCAATCTCCAGAGGTCCATTCCAAACTCAGGCATTCTGTGATAATATAAGTATAATCCCCCAAAAGAAGAGCTTGATGAATTTAGGGGCTGTGATTTCTTTACTAATATGCTTGTTTCTTGCCATGTTACATCAGAGCCCAGATGCTCAGTCTTCTGCATCTGCATGGGGTCTTACGAGGCAGGCAGCCATTTATATTGAGCATTTTCATTCCCTCCCAGTTTGTTTACATGCAAAAATATGTAATTAACCTAAAGTTGAGTATAAAACAATATGTCAAGAGAAAGAGTACTTTAAAGATTATTATTGTCCTCTCAAAACCACAAACGTTAATCTGGAAAAGTAAATGTAATGTTGCATTTAAAAAAAAGCACGCACTGTGAATTATGCAGCATGAAACAGCTGCCTTTATAACACTGACAATTCAGAAGGAGTAGAGAGGAAGAACAGAGTGAAGCAGTGTGTTTCAGTCACTGTGTCAGGTAGGTGCAACACCACCCATGTGGCTGGTAGACACTGAGCTGGAAAATCAAGCTTTACCATGAGTGAAACATTAGATCCCACATGAGTCTATTTTCCAGTCTAAATGGTTAGTAGCTTTAGTGGCATTTCATTAGGACTACTCACATCATCACATCCCAGTGATCCTGTTCCATATCTGCTCTGCCATCAGTAACCAACAAAATTCTGCTATACTCTGTTTTGATTACCTGCAGTATGAAAATACATTCAAAGATGACCTTTTAGTGTGTTATTTTATACATGCTGAGGGCAGTTCTATTTTGACAGCTGAATTAAACAAAATATAGAGAATATAGCTAGTCGAGGCTTCAAGCATATTGTTTTTAGCATAGCAACTACAAAAAAAACCCCTGCTTTAATCCTCCACAACTCATTTAACCTTGGAATTAAATATGCATGTAAATGTGATGGTCCCACACCTCAGTTCATGTAGATTTATAACTATCCACTGGATTATATGTGTTTCCAGATGCCTTAGAAATTCAGGTTGCCAGCTCAATTCCTTAAAGACTTGTCATGCCTACCCAGCAAAGTAGTATTATGGATGTTTGATTAATGTCCTGATATTCTGTTCAAATTAGCAGTGCCATTTCAAAGTATTTCATCTCATGAAGGGAAATTGTAGCCTGATATTCAAGGGATTAAGCTGCAGATAAAACAATTATCTCTTAATGACATCTCTCCTCCTCATTTTCATATTTTTTTTCATTACAAAGCAATAATAAAATTTATAAACAGGAAAAGGCTGTGTAGCCTAACATATTTAGAGATGTTGCATTTAAAAGACTGCATTGTTTGTCTTAGCAGTCAAACAAAAGAAAACGTGACAACTCATTCAACCATTCTACAGTTCTGCAAACCCAGCTTTTATTAGGACTGTAGTTTCAGCAGAGGTCTGCATCTTCCTAGAGCTCCTTTGTCATATCTTACAACTTTTTTTTTAGATTTTAAGATAAAATCTTGAAAAATAGACATATTCATGTTATATTTTGGCTAATAAGAAGCATATATTTTGTCTAGAATGGATAGACCGACTGAGATCTGTCAGGATCTTTAGGCCTGTAGTCCAACTGTAGGCCAGGACTGTAAATAACACAGTTTTTGTTATGCTCAAAAGGGATAATAACAGGCACAAGGATAAATGTAATAGGAGAAAAAAAAAAGTCTGAAGAGCATACTCAGAGGAAGAACATTACTGGAAACTCAGTAACGTGTGTTAGTAATCAACAACCATTGATATAACAAAACCATCAAATTTATTCAGGGTTATATTGATCAGCATAAATAAATAAATTTTATTTTTATCTCCATTCAATTAATGTGGGACACATGAGATGACTATATATGAATCTACTGTTCATACTCTTACTTGAAACTGTTCTGTGCATCAACTCAAAGAGGGGTGGGTGCAGTCTTGGTCTGAACAAGCAAAATATTTGGCCTTGTGGCAATGATGATATTGTAAATAAAAGCACTTCAGATCCTTGAGTGAAGAGGGACCAATGGGGCTACTGAACTGTGTCAGGACACACTGCTTGTGACATGGTAACATTGGTCTCCTGGTCCTTTCAGAAGAGAAGCATGTGATGCCAGGATTTGCCAGCAGTTATTTCCCTGTCCTCCTTTCCTTTGCCAATACTGGGGGGGAAAAAAAGCAAGAAAAAACAAAACCAAACAAAACAACCAAAACTTTTCAGTCAGATACCTTTAAATGGAGAAGACAGCTTTGGCATTTCTTCTCTAGTTGCTAATCTCTTTTCAGTATGCTTCATGAAAATATGACAGGGATAGCTTCTGCCTATCACTGAATGCAAGGCCTTTCCTGAACTTCCCTGTTAATTGATCTCAGTTGCAATGAATAAAAGAGTATCTCTGGAGGGTGTTTCTATATTTAAATAACACATTTGTTCCTTTCCTTCTATTTGCTGTACCTGAAGTTGGTTCAGAACTGGCTTGTGATTTGTGGTACAGTTTCTAGCCAAGGAAGAATAAAGATGCCACATCGAGAGGTGTAGTTATCCTAAAATCTCACCATTCTTTATGATGAAACAGACAGCTCTAAAATACCTTTTCTACCCACTTGATTTAAAATGGGTTTGCATGCAATATGCTGAGTTCTCTTCTGTGCACTTCTTGCACTCTTCAAACACCATTTTTTAAACTCACGAAACAGAATATTAAGTGCTTTATACCAAGAACATTGGTGGGACTTTAACTTCCTGTTAATATATGTGTGCACACAGGACAAATGTACTCCCATCAATATTTGCATACACATTTGTACACTCTGACTAAAGAAATCGGTGTGTGTTAATTTCAATAAAAAATAACTCATACCTTTTGGAAAATACTACTGCTCCTGGATACATTTTAGTTTTGCATCAGTAACACCTCAGCTGCCTGGTTCTGTCCATATAAAAAAGAAAGCTTGATGTATATCCCAAAGAACTAAATAAATCATAGAATCGTTGTCGTGGTTTAGGCTGAACTGGCCATTGAGGACATGGACATCTCAGATAGGACCGACAGATGCTCTCCCCTACCTCTTCCCAAAGAGAGAGGCAGAGGAGCGAAAAAGAGACTTATGAGTTTAGAAGGAACTAAACTACTTTAATGAAATATTAATAATAAAATAAAAGGAAAATAATGAAATACATACAGAACTGTATCAAGCTCACAGGATGACAATCACAACACCGGCTGGCACTGGGTAAGTCCCAGACTGGACTCAGTGATGGATGGTAACTGGATTCCATATCCGGATTCAGGACCAGGATTAAAGGCAGACGAACAGAGTCCTCCTCGAAGGCTGGCCATTGAAGAAATTGGGCTGACCCTTTGACCCCTCAGCTTCTATACTGAGCATGAGGCAGATGGGATGGAATACCCTGTTGGTCAGTTTTGGGTCACCTGTCCTGTCTGCTCCTCCTTGCAAGTGGGACTTCTCTATGCTTTTCTGCTTCCAACCCTCCAATGGGGCAAATAACCAAGTTAGCTGGCCCTGGTTGTTATAGCAATAAGGATAAAGAAGAGCCTCGCTGCATACCATGCCTTGGGATCAACTATAAACACAGTTCTTATCACTCTGAGAGCAAAGAGTGTCTGCAAAATATACTGCCAATTTCAGTAGCTAGAAGAGGCCCAGCTAAGAAGTAAAGTTACTGATAAAAATTGATCCTGTTTTATCTCAAACCAGGACAGTCATAGAATCATATATGGTTTAGGTTGGAAGGGACCTTAAGATCATCTAATTCCAACCTGCCTGCCATGGGCAGGGACACCTTCCACGAGATCAGGTTGCTCAAAAGCCCCATCCAGCCTGGCCTTGAACATTTCCAGGGATGTGGAAGGACCCCCAAGTCCTTCTCCTCAGGGCTGCTCTTAATCCATTGTCCTCCCAACCTGTATTTGTGCTTCAGATTGCCCCAACCCACATGTAGGACCTTGCACTTGGCCTTGTTGAACTTCATGAGGTTGGCACGAGCCCACCTCTCAAGCCTGTCAGGGGCCCTCTGGATGGCATCACTTCCCTCCAGTGTGTCAACTGCACCACACTGCTTGGTGTCGTTGACAAACTTGCTGAGGGTGCACTCATTCCCACTGTCCATGTAGCCAACAAAGATGTTAATTAGTACTGGTCCCAGTGCCAACCCCTGAGGAATGCCACTTGTCCCTGCTTCCGACTTGGACATCAAGCCATTGGTCTTAACTCTTTGAGTGTGACCATCCAGACCACAGCTCTTTAAGAGCAATCATCCAGCTAATTCCTTATCCAATGAGTGGTCCATCCATCAAACCTGTCTCTCCAGTTTGGAGACAAGGATGTCACGCAGGACAGCATCAAACGCTTTGCATAAGTCCAGGTAGATGATGTCAGTTGCTCTCCCCTTATCCACCAATGCTGTAACGCCATAATAGAAGGGCACCAAATTTTTCAGGCATGATTTACCCTTACTGAAGCCATGTTGGCTGCAACTGATCACCTCTTCATTTTCTGTGTGCTTTAGTGGAATTTCCAGGAGGATCTGCTCCATGATCTTGCCAGACACAGAGTTGAGACTGACCAGCCTGTTATTCCCCGGGTCAGTGTCAAATGCACAGCACAAACACACACACACATATATATGCACAAAATCACATATACAAGACAAAGCAGAAGAGGACATAAGGCAAAATCAAGGACCACATATGGTGGAAATATCAAACAGTTTCTTTTACCTTCATGTTTTTATTCTTTGTAGAAAAGAGTACCTATGAAACTTTTGCAAGCTTTGCTTTTTCCCCAAACTCACATCAGTCTGGCTTCACACTGATGGATTTTCATGAGCAGTAAAGACACATCCCAGACACAAAAATCATCTCCATCGGTAAGCAACACGTACATTGTCACCCTAAAATTAGAATTGCTAAACGTTCTCAAGAAAAGTCTGCTAGAGTATTTTTAACATAAGCAAATAAAATATTTTTACTTCACTTGTTCTTAGAAATGTCTGAATCATTTTGGCTAAAATTTTCTGGTTGTTTCTTCAGTGACAGATGGATTACAGATCTGACAGATGAGCTAATCTTTCTACTAGAGAAGAGATATTCTTCAGTGTGTACTTTTTAGGAGTTCAATCTGTCTACAGAAAAAGTTAGAGTACATATTTCCATGTCTTTACATATGTATTTCTCAACCAAGCCACCTTTGGATGCGGGTGTTTTCTTGTTTGTTTTTTTGTTTGTTTGTTTGTTTGTTTTATTATTGTTATTCACTTATTTCGTTTTCCACTTATTTTTGTCCATAAATCGTAAGACAGTTCACTTCCTCTGGTGCTAGGATTATCCTTTTCACTCTTGTTTTTAAGAACTGTTGCCTTTTATTAGATTCTAACACAGGCAACTACACAAAGTACCTTTTTTCATAGGAAGAAAGATATTTTGTAAAAATCGTGCAAAAGAAAGAGTGAAAAGAGGAACTGAGGAATAGGTTTTGTGTTTTGTTGGTCTAGTACATGGAGCATGTCAGTGACACTCAGGAGTATTGTATTGAATCCTGCTCAGGTGCAGATTTCCTGCGTGACCTTGGTTTCTCTGTCTCTCAATTCACGTGTGTAAGTTAGAGACACGGTTTATCCAGTATAACTAGGTAATTGGAGAGAGAGGTATCTCTGGAGGCCATTTCATCCTATTCTAAAACAGGTGTTTAAAACAGAGGAGATAAATCAGCAGAGGAAGTGACTGCCTCTCTCCATTGCCTTAGAGGGAATTGGGAGAAGTAGCTTAGATTGGATACTAAATTTATGGTAGCTAAAATTAAATGAGACATTTCACGATATTGAGGAACAAAGCATTTTTATTGCTTAAAGAATTGGTTGAGTTTTGAAGTAAATAATTAGAAGTAAAAATATTTGACTAGCTTCTATATTTCCAGATAATAAAAAAGTAGCTTGCTTTTGTCAGTGCTTTCCTTGGATAGCCACCATATTACTTTCATTATCATTGGTTTGGTTTGGTTTTTTTTTTGAAACATGGTAGCTCCTGAATTTTGCCAGTAGCCTTAAATCTTTGCAGCCCTTTAGGATGAGTATCTGGTACCACCGCTGTGAAAAGCAAGTGATTTATGCACACAGTCTTTGAGTTAAACATACATTGTTTTCTGTATTTAAGTCAAAACAGGTCTTCTTTCCTCTGACTTCTTGTGTCCTTCCTCATTTCCCTGATTATTATCTTTCTTTCTTTCTTTCTTTCTCTCTTTCTTTCTTTTTCTTCTTTTTACAAGCTATTTTTTTTTCCCAAACTGTGCTTGGCAATCTAAGAAATGCCTCTCAAATTGAACAAGAAATTATCATGTAGCAAGAAATAAGCTGTTTTAAAGTAGGCACTTTTCAAATACACCACTAGGTAGGAAAACAATTCTCAACAACACAGTATATGAGGTCCTAAAGATTAAGTTATTTCCTCTGGAAATTATAATTTAAAACCATACGATCTCTCAAAAAGTGCATTGTTTGTTTTAGAGACTACCATGCTCACTTAGCTCCCAGAATAATTATTATAACATTCATGGCTTTACCATCCTCCATTATAAGGGGAGATGAGGGAAGAACTGCATTGCTCAACTCTATTTGTCAAGAAAGACATCTCTTTTCCACTTCAATATATTTACAAATCTCAGAAAAATATCTGTCCAAACAGCTATTAAAAACTGACTGCAAAAATTTTGCTGGCAGAATGCAAAATACAAAACATTTAACGTAAACATAAGCAAAATCTTCTATCATATTTTGATAATTCTCCTTTGTAAACCTAATGGACTTATGAAAATAGTTTTTTAAAGCCAGAAGAGTTCTTAGACTCATTGAGTTAGGGTTTTGCATATGACAGGCAGTAGAATATCATCAGAATTAGGCCACATAACTTACCATTGCCTAAAGCAGATCATCATAGAATCATAGAATGGTTAGAATTGGAAGGGACCTTAAAGTTCATCTAATTCCAATGCCCTGCCGTGGAAAGGACACCTTCCAGTAGACCAGGTTGCTCAAAGACCCATACAACCTGGCCTTGAACACTTCCAGGGATGGGGCATCCACAGCTCCTCTGGGCAACCTGTTCCAGTGTCTTACCGCCATCAGAGTAAAGAATTTCTTTCTAATATCTATTCTAAATCTACCCTCTTCCAGTTTAAAACTGTTACCTCTTGTCCTATTGCTACAATCCCTGGTAAAGAGTCCCTCTCCACCTTTCCTGTAGGCCCCCTTTAAGTACTGGAATGCTGCTATAAGGTTTCTTTGAATCCTTCTCTTCTCCAGGCTGAACAACCCCATTTCTCTCAGCCTGTCTTCATAGGAGACATGCTCCAGCCCTCTGATCATCTTTTTGGTGCTCCTCTGGACCGGCTCCAACAGGTCCATGTCCTTCTTGTGTTTGGGGCTCCAGAGATGGACTCCAGGTAGGGTCTCAGGAGAGCAGAGTAGAGGAACCTCCCTCGACCTGCTGGCATGCTTCTTTTTGTGCAGCCCAGGATACGGTTGACCTTCTGGGCTGAAAGGGCACATTGTCTGCTTGGTTGAGCTTCTCATCAACCGACACCCCCAAATCCTTCTCCTCAGGACTGCGCTCAATCCATTCTCCTCCCAGCCTTTTTTTGTGCTTCGGATTGTCCCAACCCACATGTAGGACCTTGCACTTGGCCTTGTTGAACTTCATGAGGTTGGCATGAGCCCACCTCTCAAGCCTGTCAAGGGCCCTCTGGATGGCATCACTTCCCTCCAGTGTATCAGTGTATCAACTGCACTACAGTGCTTGGTGTCATTGGCAAACTTGCTGAGGGTGCACTCATTCCCACTGTCCACGTTACCAACAAAGATGTTAATTAGTACTGGTCCCAGTACCAACCCCTGAGGTACGCCACTTGTCACTGCTTGCCACTTGGACACGGAGCTGTTAACTGCAGTGGTCTGAGTGCGACCACCCAGCCAATTCCTTATCCAACGAGTGGTCCATCTGTCAAACCTGTCTCCAATTTGGAGACCAGGATGTCACGCAGGACAGCGTCAAACCCTTTGCATAAGTCCAGGTAGATGATGTCAGTTGCTCTCCCCTCATTCACCAATGCTGTAATGCCATCATAGAAGGCCACCAAATTTCTCAGACACGATTTGCCCTTAGTGAAGCCATGTTGGCTGCAACCAATCACCTCCTTATTTTCCGTGTATTTTAGTGGAGTTTCCAGGAGAATTTGCTCCATGATCTTGCCAGGCACGGAGGTGAGACTGACTGGCCTGTAATTCCCTGGGTCTTCCTTTTTTCCCTTTTTTAAAATGGGGGTTATGTTGCCACTTTTGCAGTCTGTTCGAACTTCACTGGACTGCCACGACTTCTCAAATATGGGTGGAATAGTGGCTTAGCAACTTCATCCACCAGTTCCCTCAGACATGCAGATGAATCTAATCAGATCCCATGGACTTGTGCACTTTCAGCTTCCTCAGATGGTCTCAAACCTGGTCTTCTCCTACAGTGGGTGGTTCCTCATTTTTCCAGTCCCTGCCTTTGCCTTCTGTGACTTGGGCAGTGTGCCTAGAGCCCTTGCCAGTGAAGACCAAGGCAAAAATGTCATTGAGTACTTCAGCCTTCTCCATATCCTGGTTGACAAGGTCTCCCATTTCCTTCTGAAGAGGGCCCACAGTTTCCCTAGTCTTCCTTTGGTCACTGACATACCTGTAGAAGTTTTTCTTTTTGCCCTTGTTGTCCCTGGCTAGGTTTAATTCTATCGGGGCTTTAGCTTTCCTAACCTGATCCCTGGCTGCTCAGTTTCTCCGTATTCCTCCCAGGCTACCTGTCCTTGCTTCCACCCTCTGTAGGCTTCCTTTTTCTGTTTGAATTTGTCCAGGAGCTCCTTGTTCATCCATGCAGGCCTCCTGGCATTTTTGCCTGACTTTCTCTTTGTTGGAATGCATCACCCCTGAGCTTGGAGGAGGTGGAACTTGAATATTATCAAGCTTTCTTGGTCCCCTCTTCTCTCCAGGGTTTTATCCCATGGTACTCTGCCAAGCAGATCCCTGAAGAGACCAAAGTCTGGTCTCCTGAAGTCCAGGGTAGTGACCTTGCTGTGCACCCTTCTTGCTGTCCTAAGGATCTTGAACTCCACCATCTGACATTCTTATGACAATAAATGTCCATCCTAGACATTTATTTTATCTTCCTCTGAAAATTTCAGGAAATGGGAAGTCTGATGGAAAACAGAACTCTGTCTAGTCTCACATGATGAACTGACTTTTGACCAAATGTAACCTTTATAAAAGTAATACAAAATATCTGCTGGGTTTGATCAGAAATTGTGGCATATCCACATTATATCATTGGTCCAGGACAAGATTATGACTGAATGATTTCTTGATCTGCCACCTTTGTATTCCAGTAAGTACTTGAGAATTTCCATGTGCACATGTGAAAGGTACAAGAAATAAACTTTGGGGAATAGCTGAAAGTTAGCTCTGCTAACAGTAAATCTTAACAAACCTGTATCCTAGGACTTTCTGCATACCATAATTTGGGAAGTGCAGTTACATAGGAATTACCCCACTGAGTTTACTGTCTCCCAGCTGACGCATGATCTCAGATTACTCTTCTTTTGTTTCTCCAATTAGAAATCTAACAGGTTAGTAGAAAACATTAGTGAAGTTGGTTTTAGCAAACAAATAACTTCATTAAAAAGGGCAAGTAAAGTTAATGTAATCCATCTGGAAACATGTATCTTCTTCTGCATCACTCTATGGCAGAAGAAAAGGTTACTTTCTTTAGCTGCTTGTTGTGCTTTCCTATAGAGTTCTGGCCTTCACTGATCTGTCAGTAGCATAATTTGTCTGAATACTCCCTAATTTGCTGAAATAATTTAACTGCAAATTTTTGGTCAAAAATAATGGAGCTGGTTTTCACAATGCTGCAATGATAGTAGATTTGCAAAGTACTCACATGCTTCATGAAAGTGTTGAGGAGCAATGGCAGGTTCTGTGTCTTTCTTTTTGATTGCAGCCTGTTATGGCAAAACCTTGTAGCTGCCTAAGCTTAAGTAAACTGAATCTTCTTCTAGAACCCTACAAAGAAATTCTTTTTACCAAATGCATGTACTAACTGAGGAGCAGATCTGAGACATGCAAGACTTGCCTGCAAGACAAGTATATTGTCACTCTGAGTGTCCTTCTTTACTGTCTTATAGCTAAAGTAGTTTGTAGAGTTGTTATTATAGTGATTTTACTATTACTTTTAGTTAGCCAGAAAATATCCTTTCAAAGAAATTTTACTTTTTGTCTGCACCATTCCAGGAGCATTTTTCCTTACCCTCAGGTAAAGCCCTGCCAACCCTGAGACATATTGGGCCCTCCCAAACTATCATGCTGCAATTTGTATAACTGGGTGTAGACTAAAAATTCAAAACCTAAATTGATCCAGAAGGTCACAGTCTGGTCCTAGGTGGGTTACCACAGCAAGATTACATTTAGTTGATGGATGACATATACTGTTTACTACATATAATGCATATTAAATTTTCTCAATGGATCACAGTCTCAAATGATAGCTTAAAATATCTTACTAGCACAAAACTTTAAGAAGTTAAACTGAGTGATAAGCATGCACATAGATGAGATGGGAAGAAGACAGTGAAATATTTTAAAAAATTTTCCTGCCATCACTATCAGTATTCTTCCTTGTCTACAGTTTTAAGGAAAAAAAAATATTTTTCGCATTAATGATTACCTACTTTGTTCTGTTTCCACTTCTCCTCCTCCAGTAAAAAGGTATATTTGCTTGAACAAATCTTGATGCTTGACTCTTCTCATGGTATTATGTTCACCATGATGTGACCTGACTGACTCCAATTGAGTGTGAAGCATTCTGTTATATGCGTGCTTTTGAACAGTGAGTTCTACTACACTTGCTTGATACATATATCTTTTAGCTTTGGATCCACTGTTGTCTGCTGCTGATTACTTGTCATATTTTCCCCATGTATTTGATTTTGTACATGTAAAAAAATGATGATACATCTGACATATATTTAAGAGATTTACCAATTCCTATGTTTCACAGCTTCTGTGTACAGGATTGTGATTTTCACATTAGAAGAAAATGCCCTTACTAGAGCATTAAATACTGGGTTCCATCCAGCACAGTTTAAGCCGTAAGTATTTTGCATTTTTCAGGGAGTCACTAAATATTATAAATCTTCATTTCATTGGGCTTCTCTTCTGCTTCAAAGCGCAAAAGAGAAATGAACATTAGTTTTAATGCATTTCATTATTATTCTGATGATGTGTGAAAGGTTAGCTGGGATCTTTTTCTGGAAAGCTTCAAAGCGGGATTTAAAAGAATACCATCACCTCCCTTTTCCATCTGAATTTCACATGGTGTGGGATGAGAATGAAGTTAGGTGCCTCAGCTGGCCACACTTGAGTTGATGGGACTGGTTATTAGAGGTGTGTGAAATTCATTGTTAAATAGGTATCCTATATTATGTCATACTGCAATTAAAAAAGAAAAACTGCATATGTATCCAATAAACTACTTCATTACCACAAAGGAACAACAAAAAATATTTGTTACTACCTTTGTATTTAATTCAATTATAATTTTTTCACACAACCCTAACTTTCCTTACATTTCTTACAAGATTCTTTAATTCCAATTAAGCATCTTGATATCTGAATTTTGTTATTTATTTAGTTATTGAAGAGAAATCGGAATATGTAAGATGAATGTTAGAAAAAGGAAACCTTATCATTTCACTGATTTGTGGATACATATGTATGAGATCTACAAGGTGGGGCTGTAATACCTGATTTTGTTAAGTCTGAAGAAGACACAGCTAAATAGGGATCCTAGTGTCCATCTTTAACTCTCTAATGGCACAGTATAGTGAAGATAGAGTAATACACTTCTTGGAGGTGTGTAGCAAGAGAAAAAGAGAAAATAGACAAAATTGGAATCAATGAAAAATCTGATTGAATATTAGGAAAAAAAGAAATTTCACAAAGAGCTGTTAAACTCTGGAATGGGTTGAACAGAGAGTTCAACTGCCCTGAGCAGTCTGACCATGAGTAGCCAGTCTCCAGAGGTCCCCTCCAACCTAAATTACTATCTGATTCTACACAGGAAGTTTTCAATAGAATTGTAAAACAAGCCCTAATTTCCTATACATAACATAACGTTGACATAATCCCATAAGCAGCAAAAGCCTGTTCCCTATAGCTTTCTGCATTATGTTCTCTTGAGCATAATAAGGCTAAGCTGACCTTACAGTCTTTCCCTGAGTAAGGTCACTAACAGTGCCATTCTTAAACAAGACAGCTAGTTTTCATAAAACTTGTAGGACTTTATGGCTTGAAGACCTTCATCCCTCTTTGAGAACCTGTTTAAGTTGGCCAGTGATTCAAAAGCCATAGACACACATACCTGGTGTGGTCATATAAATGCAGTTTCCTTAGGGATCCAGGTTATAACTGGTATGGTTATGTGCCCATCAGTCAGCCAGGACATCTCCAGTTTCATGCACATTGGTGCTTCCTCCTACCTAGCTTGCTGGATGTAAGTACTCATGTGCCTGGATAGAGACAGAACTTCTTGTACAAGACTTTGTGTTACCCTTCCTTCTCAATAGTCACCCTGAGTTTGCATTCTCTACAAATGAGAATATGAGTGATTATGCTTCTGTGTTAATCCATTCTGGTTTATTTCAATAATTTGTCTGATGAAGATAAATGACATCTGGGAATAATAGGATCTTGTCTGTTATAACTCTTTCTGCAACAAAATAAAAAGTAAAACAGATTATTTTTTTTTTATAAAGAGTTGTGTGCATGTATGTACATGTACAGTCATGTCATTGTGCAGGAGTGCAGCCAGCAAGATTTGCAAGTCTTGCAAGAGAGAAGATTATTACCAATTCTTTCAATCTTTGTTTAATAGTGTTGTGATGCTTACAAACAGAGACAAAGCTAATACTTTAAGGGTTTGATGCTTGGCATTTTTAAAAAACAAAGTGGTAGATGTAAGAATGAGAAGGATCCTGGACAGGCTTGGACTCCTATTCATTGGGCAGAGCTTAATTATTGCAGATGATTAGTATTGTAGAGCATACGTAGCCAAGATACTTTTGTCTGAAGCCAGTAAATCCTCCCGACAAACTCTGAGAGAACTAGCTACTAAGGACAAAAAAAAAACCCCACAAACATCCTGAAGAGCTTCAAAGATGAAAGGTGCACGTGTGAAATAGTCTTTCCCAAATTCATGGCCATATGCTACAAAATGGCTATTCCTTGTAACATGAAATCAGAAAATACTTCGTTGGATTGAAATGTGGAGGGTGAATTCTTAAAACCTTGCATGTTAAGTGCCCCAGTCAGTATGCCTAGAAAGAAACCATGCTGGAATGACTGAGTGGAATATTGTGAAATTACAGCTGTATCTATATTTAAAAAAAAAATAAAATCTTCTCCTAAGAAGATTTTTAAGTCCCCTGTTAAACAGAAAAAGCCGCTGTTCTTGCTGGTATAAAACTATCCATATCAGTTCACCCTGATAATCTTCAGAGACGAAGAAGTAGGATGACATTAGAATTTTATGGTAATGATGGAAATAAACATCTATGCTCTGTCAGAAGCCCTGCTAGTAAAATATATCAAAAAAAAAAAAATTTTGACATATACTGTGTTTTCAGACCAACTAGCAAGTATTCATGAGGCCAAATGAATCCTACTAATTTCTGTTCTATTTCCCACTTCATCCTGGCACCATAAAAGCATATAATTTCAACGTCTTCTACTGAAAGAATATCCAGTCACTTTTGTAATTTATGCTAATCTTAAACCATTCCATAAGATACCATGAAGTTCATAAAGTGCAGGCATGTTACTAAATTTTGTCATAGTGTACTCTGTGGAATGAAAAACTGAACATCGACCTGGGTCTTCAAAAGAAACAAGTTCCATTCCCAGTGCTGACACCGGGTTTAGGTAATTGTTCTTTTGTCTTTAAACCCAGAATATCTAAAAAGCATTCACCTTTTTTCTATGATAAAGTATCTATTGTTATTGCTTTTAAACAAGTCACAGTACTATGTAAGTATTGATGATTCCCACTGTGGGTATTATGATGATGATGATGATGATGATTATGATAAGTCAGTTCAATATGATGAAATAAGGTGCAACATCATTTTAGCAGACATAGTGGTTGACTAACGTGGTAACTTTCTTTAATAAACTTATTTTCTGAATTAAAGAAATAGGGTAGATGCCGTGCTTCTGGAATTTTAATAAAACACCACTTCATTATGAGAGACACAGAAAATCATTAATTAAACCAGAGAAATGCATAAGAAATAACTACCTAAAAGGAAAATTACAATAGATAGTGATGTCAGGATCATTATATTACTGTCAGAATACCCTAAAGATCAAAATAGCGTGAATGGCAAAATCAGTGAAGCGATGTGTTGTTTAAATTTGCTGATATCCTAAAGTTCAGAGACACTGCTACAATGAAATCTTGCTGGAGTATCAAGAGAAATTGTATGATCTTGAGAACTTGTCTAATGAATATGAATGAAATTTAATAGTAAGGAATTCAGAAGACTCTTAGGAACTAATAATAACAATCTGAGCGTTACTCTGGAAATGTGAGCAGTTGGAATTTACTGAGGAAGAAAAAGAACATTTCACATTAATTGATTACAGGTTGACTATGAGTAACATGTATCATATGGTTGTGAAAATGGAAATGTGATCCTAGATAATGTCAGTCTAAATATTTCCAGTCAGGTTGGAAAATATTAACAAAGTGTGGAGCCTACAATTTAACAGATAGTGTAAGCAGTTCTGTCACGCAAGTCACCCATGTTGAAAGAGAGTAAATTTAACCTCAGTAAATGCAAACGAGAACTGCTATGATGATCTGGAGTGACTGAAAGCCAAGTACATAAGCATGGTGTATAAAATGTAAATATGCTCAGCAAAGGTCTAGAAAAAGGAAGGAAGGGAGGACATGGTAGGTCAGTATGGATGGGCAGGGGTGTAGGGAATGAGTGGTAACGAGGGAACCAGAAGCATAGCTGTTTTCACTAGTGGACAATGATGGTACTAAATTAATTAAGTTATCCTGTACCATGCAAGAGTCCCACAACCTTCCAGTGGGAATATGGAGGTCAAAAGGTGATTCATAAGCAGTATTTTGTTCCTTAACAAATAATCTGTGATGTAATTGCCTTCGGGGACTGGATTCAATAGTCTGGATAGTGCCTTCCTATAAGAAGGTCCCTCCTCTATGAGAAATACTCACGAAGTTAGTTGCTGCAAAATGATCTGCTTTTGGCTCTTTCTTAACCACGTTACCAGGGCAGAGGAGGGGAGCTGTAGAGTTGCAACTTTACCTGCATGTAAATGGGAGAGAGGCCTCTGCTAAGAGTCAGAGTAGCTTTAGGATGAGTCTATATTAATGTTTCAGTTTGGATCAGGAATGTGTGTTTGAAGGAAATCTCCCAGCTGTATCTGGTACCATGCTTTGTTTTGTGACACAACAAGATCTTGGACATATAAGTTAGACTTTTTTCCTCTGAAACTAAAATAGATGATTCACTTTGGGAGCCACCTAATACACTTCACGCCCAGTTGACTGCTCAGTCAACAAAGCAGCAAGTCAGAAGTAAAATTTCCTGAAATGTGTTGTGCACACTGGATCCTTAGCACCTGCTGCTCCTCTATACGGATCTGCTCCCCTTGGGTAACTGCTTGTTAATGCAAATATAGCCCATGCATCTCCTAGGGCTAAGCACAACGAAGAGGTAGCAAGCCCCACACTGACTCTGGAAATCTGCCCATGGATGGCAAAGGACTTGACTACTGCTCATGTGTACAGATGACAATCAGAGTTGTCCCAAAGCTGCCAATATCTTTAGGAGTTTGATGTCCTTACCTTTTATTGCAAAATGTCCAAGAACGTTAGCTGTAAGAAGAAATATTTATGGCACAGGGGACTGAATCATGGCAGTGTTTCATTAGGTCCTTGGTAGTGCATTCCCACTATAGTAACCATTTGCTCAAACTGTTATGAATGAAATGAGCTAAATTCCATTCTGCTGTAAGCTGGCTCAGCAATAGAGACTTGAATTTGGCTTGGACGTGTCTGTTAGAGCAGCACTGGTAATCTTAGGATGGATATTCTCCATGAGCACTTTTTGTTTGTTTATTTAGGCACTTTTCTTATGTCTCTAAAAATAATAACATTAAAATAATAAAATTAAATTATAGTTGGATTTTATTTACTGTATTTTAATGTTACTCTGTCTTTTTTTTTTAAACATGAAAACAACTGCAAGCTCTGCTTAATTTGCTTTCTGCACAGGACAAGACTGTATGAAGAGCATATGTGTTAGTTTGTCACCAAGATGCAATAAGGGAGAATTCACTGTGGTGCCGACATGCTATCTCACTAAAGATGAGCTATTAAACACTGTCTCATTTACACATGGGTTGGCTGTGATTAGTGATACAAGGCATAGATAAAAGTAAAGTGACTGATGTAGATAATCTAATTTCATAGGTGTAAATGATATCATTACTTGCATTTACTTTAGAGTCTATCAGAAGTTAACAGAAGATAATGATGACAGGTGGTAGAAAATGTGTTGACCTTTTCTTTCATCTTTGCACACTTGTGACTGCCTCAAAGCTACAGGCTTCACAAATAATTGTATCATAGAAGGTAAGTGGACAAAAAACCCTACATTATTAATGAGTTGCGTAAACCTTGGTTTATATACAATTCTATATGAAAAGGTATATTTAGTACCAGTATCTTCATCCAAAGATCAGCAATTGATACATAGGGGTAATTAATGTTGGCTATATGAGAATTCCTATTGGAATGTGTAATCTCCATTACTGTGCAGTGGGAGATAAACATTCAGACCAGGTGAGATCTTCTTGGGCAAAAGGCAGTCCCAGAAAAGGATTATGCTGGGACCCTATTTTCCCCCAATTTCTTTTTACTAAGCATCTCGCTTTCAGTTTGGGACCCCCTGAAGGAACCTGTTTTCAAATTAGGGAAAGGACTTGGACTCAGCTTTAACTAATTCCAGGGCTAGACCACTGGTAGCTCTGAATGACTGTTACGTCCTTCAGTCTCTGCTGTGGAGTCGTTGTGCATTGTAAAGCTAATGAAATATTCACTGTCATAAAAAAAGACTGAATGGATACCTGGTCAATCTCTAAATTTTCTCTTTATTTGGCCCAGTGAATATTTACTTAATTCACACAGATATGGTGGATATTCCATAGCAGGAATAGAAAGAGCCCTTTTAGCCCCAGGCTTATTTCTTGAAGGAAGAGCTATTTTCTGTGTAGCATGTTGGTGTGTATCTTTCCCAGACAGCAAAATGTATTGGGACCTGACATTCTTAATATTTTAACTGTCCAGCCAAAGGCTACTTGATAAAAGATGGTAAGTGAAAACATAATATCCTGGTGTTTGCTTTTTGATATGGTTGGGTCATCTTTCTGAGACTAGCGAGGACAGACTGAGTTGCCTAAACATAGGCTATTTTACACACTCTGGGGTATTCAAGACATCTGCTTGGAATTTACAGCTCTCACAGGCCCTGTGAGAGGGCAACATCCTTCTGGGGTGGCAGCAGGAGGATATTTGTTTAGAAAACTCAATACTACTGCTCCAACTTTTTCTAATTCTCTGTAGGGTTCTGCCCACTTGCTGTGATTACGGAATCTGCAAGAGTTGGGGTAATATCAGTGCATGCTCAGTGACAGAAGTAAAGGATCATGTGCAATGTATATATATAATTTATGAAAATGTGGCCAACCATAACACTTCGAAGGCTCTAGGATGTGAATTCTGAAATTAGGGTGTTGAAGTTGCTGTTTGACCTGTTTCTGTATCTGAATCTGACTTCAAGGGGCAGAGGAGCAGGCCTCTTGGGCAACCACACAAAGGATAGTGACTAAATATAGCAATTTTATCACAATATTTTCCTTAGGCTGGTGTTTCCTCATCTATACAGATAACTCAACGGAGAGTCAGACTAAAACAGCTTGAAAATCATCAACTATTTTTCACGTTAAAGCAATAAAACCCCCAAAACACCAGAAGACAGAAACAAAACTAAGTCTTTTTCTTTCTGTTTCTGGCAAAAACAAAAATCACCAAAAAAAATGTAACTTTATTTTTAAGATTCCACACCCCCCCTTTTGATTTTTTTTATATACTTACTTTGTCAAGAATAATCCTTCCCGCTTGTCCAACAGAAATATTTTATCAAAGCCCACTCTTACCATTTTAGTAAAAAGATCCTATCTAGGAGAGGGCAAATGTTCCTGGAAGAATTAAAAAGGACCAGAATGAAAAAGGACCAGGCTAACTCCTGATTTTTGTGAGAAGTCAACTTATTTTTTCTGTTGATCACCTCCTGTTTTCTGAACTCCCACCTGATAAGTCTATATCAGAAAACCTTAAGACTTATGTTTAATGAAGTGAATGTAGATAGATAGCTTATACTGTAGCACTGTACTGATGAGACTGGGTACTGAGATCCAAATTCTATTTTTATTGGTTCCTGAAAGATCTCAAATGAGTCATTCTGGTCATTTCTCCTTCTACCCTTGTAAGTTTCTATCATCTGCTATGTCTGTTGTGTGTGTTGAGACAATTTAACGCATTGAGGCATGGGAAACTTATGAAGTGTTTGGGATATTGGATCCCTTATTTCCTTGAGACTCTCCAGGTACTGGCACATTAACAAAACCAACTGAGTGATGGGTGGACAGAGAAGGTCACCTACACAACTGGTAAGTGTAGACCCATTGGAAACATAAAAAGTTTATGGATCAGCATGTCACTACATCACTAAAGAAGTAGTAGGTTAACCAAGAAAGGGTGGGCTCAGGGAAGGCAAAGACTAATGCTCAAGAGTTGTCAAAAAGTTGATTGTACTTGAGTACAATAGCATGTCACCAGAGGTATTGCTCATAAGGAGGCTTTGGTTTGTGAATAAGGCATTGTTCTTTGAAATGAATAAGGTAAAGAAATACAAAACTGTGTCAGAGATTTGTTTGGTTTTTTTCCTTTCCTTTTTAAAGAAATACAAAAGGGAGGGGGGGAATTCATTCAGTGCAGGATTTGTTGTTTTTTTTTTTTTGCTTATCAAGACAATAGATATCTGCTGGCTTATTATAATTAAATTGTCATTAAGACATCTAGAATGTCAGTGTGCTTTGGATCAGTTTGGAGGAAGGAAATTGCTATTGCACAACTATTTAACATTGTAAGGATAGTTATTTTGAAGGCTTCAATACAATGAGAGGAAAAAGAGTTTCTGAAAATGTGTGAAGTGTATTGTTATATGTTTATTATTGTTCAGCAGTGTGCACGCTAAGAAAGAGATCCAAACTACACAGAGGTTACACAAACTCACTGTACATGCTATTTATAAAGGTCCCATCACCTCTCAGTGTAGCTGATTGGAATCACTTGCAGCTATGAGAACGATCATGTAATCAAAGACACATAAATGTGTTTTTTCAATTATTCACACCTGCAGACATTAAAAACAACACACCCTGCTGTATCGTTTAGATGCTGTAAAACTCAAACATACTGTTCAGATTCAGCGTGCTATTTTTAAACGCCCACAATTTGTTATTTAAAGATCAGTTGTTGCATGGTTAGTTTTTTTTTTCTTTGAACACAGCAAACAGCACTGTTTATCATGCAGTGTACAATTTTGTATAATTTGGTATTGAATGCATTGTTCCATCTGAGCTGAAAATAAAATATTTGCTGTTGGGTTCTTGTAAGAAATCCAAAGGTAAAGAAAAGTGGATTCATTGAATATATATTTTATCCAACAGTTTGAGAATTAAAGCATTCCTCCAAGACTGAGAGACATGGATTCAGTTCGCTACTTTTTTTGAAGAGATCTGAACAGAGATCTCTGTGAATAGAGAAGGGCTTGTGGGGGATGTGATGGTTAGAGGCCGTCTTGGACATAGCAGTCATGCAATGATAGAGTTTTTGATTCTTGGAGAAGTAAGGAGGAAGGTCAGCAGAACTGCCACCCTGGACTTCTGGAGGGCAGACTTTGGTCTTTTCAGGAGCCTGGTGGGCAGAGTCCCTTGGGAAGCAGTCCTGAAGGGCAAAGGAGTCCAGGAAGGCTGGATGTTATTCAAGAAGGAAGTCTTAAAGGTGCAGGAGCAGGCTGTCCCCATGTGCCAAAAATTGAGCCGTCAGGGTATAAGACCAGCCTGGCTGAACAGAGAACTATGGTTGCAATTCAGGGTAAAAAGGAGAGTTTATGATTTTTGGAAAAAGGGGCAGGCAACTTGTGAGGACTACAAAGATGTTGTAAGGTTATGTAGGGAGAAGATTTGAAGGGCCAAAGCCCAAATGGAACTTCATCTGGCTTCTGACGTTGAGGACAATACAAAATGTTTCTAGATATGCATTAGCAATAAAAGGAGGACTAAGGATAATCTCCATCCTTTATTAGACAGGTGGGGAAACATAGTGACCAAGGAAGAGGAAAAGGATAAGGTACTTAGTGCTTTCTTTGCCTCAGTCTTTAATAGTAGGAACAGTTGTTCCCTGAGTACCCAGCCCCCTGAGCTAATAAATAGGGGTGGGGAGCAGAATGAGGCCCCCATAATCCAAGAAGAAATGGTTAGCGACCTGCCATAGCACTTAGACACACACAAGATTATGGGGCCGGGTGGGATCCATCCAAGGGTACTGAGGGAGCTGGCGGAAGTGCTCACCAAACCGCTTTCCATCATTTAGCAGCAGTCCTGGAAAACCTGGGAGGTTCCAGCAGACTGGAGGTTAGCAAATGTGATGTGCATCCACAAGAAGAGCCAGAAGGATGATCCAGGGAACTACAGGCCTGTCAGTCTGACCTCGGTGCCTGGTAAGGTTATGGACCAGATCATCCTGAATGCCATTATGCAGCACGTGCAGGACAACTGGGAGGTCAGGCCCAGTCAGCACAGGTTCATGAGAGGCAGGTGCTGCCTGACTAACCTGATCGCCTCCTGTGATAAGGTGACCTATTTAGTGGATGAGGGAAAAGCTGTGGATGTTGTTTACCTGGACTTTAGTAAAGCCTTTGACACCATGTCCCACAGCATTCTCCTGGAGATACTGGCTGCTCATGGCTTGGATGGGCATATTCTTTACTGTGTAATAAACTGGCTGGATGGCCAGGCCCAGAGAGTTGTGGTGAATGGAGTTAAATCCAGTCAGGTGCCAGTCACAAGTGGTGTTCCCCAGGGCTCAGTACTGGGGCCAGTTCTTTTTAATATCTTTATCAACAACCTGGATGAGGGGATTGAGTGCACCCTCAGTAAGTTTGAAGATGACACCAAGTTGGGCAGGAGTGTTGATCTGCTTGAGGGTAGCAAGACTCTACAGAGGGATCTGGACAGGCTGGGGACTGATGGGCTGAGGCCAACTGTATGGGATTCAACCAGGTCAAGTGTCAGGTCCTGCACTTGTGTCACAAGAAACCCATGCAGCACTACAGGCTTGGGGAAGAGTGGCTGGAAAGCTGCTTGGCAGAAAAGGACCTGAGGGTGTTGGTGGACAGCTGGCTGAATATGAGCCAGCAGTGTGCCCAGGTGGCCAAGAAGGCCAACAGCATCCTGGCCTGTATCAGGAAAACTGTGGCCTGCAGTACCAGGGAAGTGATTGTCCTGCTGTACTTTGCACTGGTAAGGCCGCAGCTCGAATACTGTGTTCAGTTTTGGGCCCCTCACTACAAGAAAGACATTGAGGTGCTGGAGCATGTTCAAAGAAAGGCAACAAAGCTGATGAAGGGTCTGGAGCACAATTTATATGAGGAGTGGCTGAGGGAACTGGGATTGTTTAGCCTGGAGAAAAGGAGGCTGAGGGGAGACCTTATCGCTCTCTACAACTACCTGAAAGGAAGTTGTAGCGAGGTGGGGGTTGGTCTCTTCTCCCAAGTAACAAATGATAGAACAAGAGGAAACAGCCTCAAGTTGCACCAGGGGAGGTTTAGATTGGATATTAGGAAAAATTTCTTCACTGCAAGGGTTATCAAACTTTGGAACTGGCTGCCCAGGGGAGTAGTTGAGTCACCATCCCTGGAGGTATTTAAAAGATATGTAGAAGTGGTGCTGAGGGACATGGTTTAGTGGTGGACTTGGCAGTGTGATGTTAATGGTTGGACTCAATGATCTTAAAGGTCCCTTCCAACCTAAATGAGTCTATGAGTCTATGATTCTATGAAGCCATACCGACACCTTTAATGCTACCAGTAATTTTGTGTTAAGGTTGAAGAATGGTGAGGTGGAGGAAGGAAACCAGTTAATATCACATAAATAATTGGACAGTCACTGAAAAAGAACTCCTAACTGATATCGCCACCTTTTCTAGTGAATATATTGGATAAAACCCAAAAGATCATTCTAGTGCATGAGTTTCTGACTCACAGAATATTTAAACAGGCCTTACAGAGTAAACCCACTCTAACAAGAATGATAGTCATTGCAGTGCTCAATAAGCAGGTGCTTAGTTTTCACGCTGATATTTAGACCAACTTTGACACCACATCTGTCTTTGTCTGATTCAGAAAAGGGATCTAAACTTGGGTCTTCAACCCTCCAGCTGAGTATGTTAACTGCACTGGGACACTTGCCCACTGCTATCTCATAAAAGTAATATATCTAGAGAAGAGACTGATATTTTGTTTTGACAGTGACTGCGATTTTATATGAGCTGTCCATTGCTTCTGTTTTTTCTCTATGTCTTATATATTCAAGGAACCCCTGGGAGTCTGCTTGGCCTGTCCAGGCACAGCAAGGTTTACTATTTGAACTTACTGAGCCCCAAGGAGGCTGCTGGACATGCTCCAAGAAAGTTGTCATAGCCACAGAATCTTGATTCTCTTTATTTGTATATGCTCCCCTATGTCCTTCCCCCCATGGTGGTAATTCACATTAGACCTCCAGGATGTTGCTGTTTCTGTGCCTTAAACCCTGTCTACATCACCTGTCATTATTTTCAGGTCAAAATACAGCCAGGCCTTTTTCTTTTACAGTTAGTTCGTGCTGCTGCTTTTCACATTACCTCATCTGGCTTCCTTTCTGTGAGAAAAAGCAGAGAAGAAACTCATAGCCTAATGCTTTGCTCTTTGCTTTCTCTTTTCCATCTTCCCTCTGGGTGGGCAAGTAAGGTCTCTCCATCTTTTCTAGCTTGTTTGTCCTTTTCCATTCCTTTCCAAATAGGGACAAAAAAGAAGAGAATAAAACTTGCCCAACAACAGCGTAACTCTGCCCCTACGTTCCTCCCCACTCCTTCAACATTTGTAATAAAACTGCCTAACATTCCCTCCACCCAAACAAATGCATACATTTACTTTAAAATCAGTCTATTCAGTAAACCTTGTACAGATGGTTCAGCCCTGAGCAGGCAGTGTCCCCAAGCACAGCGGCACTGCACTACCAGGGTGGCAAAATTACCCTCCATTGTGGAAGAAGAGGAAGAGGGAGGTGGACAGTCTGAGTCACACAGAGGGGCTGCGGGCTCCAGGATGCATGAGAAGTTGTCCTACACCAAGTTACTTACCTTTGTTCACCAGTCAGAGCCCAAAGGCTTCAAGGACTACCAGTTTGTAGTCTCACTTGCAGAGGTAGTTTTAATAAGGGCAGTTCACAAGCAGTGGTGTAAGGCTTTTGCTGATGTACCCATCTATAAACAGATGGATTTAGCCCAAGGATGAGTAGCCTTTCAGAAACTTTCCACAGGCACCAAGATCTGTGTAAATTTTAACTCCCTTATACATAGTGCCAAAGGAGAAAAACCAAAAAGGGTACTGTTGAGCTCTTTACAATATTTTAACAACTTCACAATTCCTTCTGGCAAGAAAGATTGTGTGAAAGCATTTCCTCATAAAGCCCACACTGGTGGAAACCTGAATTCAGCTCACATGTGAGGAGACTCATCGCGTGTTTCAGTTCCTACCTGCTTGTGCTCCTCTGCTTCTCCCTCTTCTGAAATGCATAGCCTGAACAATTACTGCAGACAAAGCTCCTAATTTTGAAGGTCCCCAAGTGCACCGCCAGCCCTTGCTGTCCTTGCCCACACCCCAGGGCTCCCCGCACCGTGCCCGTGGCCCAGGACCCCATTTCATCCCTCCGGGGCCGTCAGCCCCTGTCCCACTGATGCCACAGCAGGGCCCGTCTCCATCTCCTCACAGCCCTGCCCTGCCTGGCCATGGGACCCCTGAGCCAGGCCCACCCATGGGCCCATGTCCCAGCCTTGGCCTCTTCCCATCCCCAGTAAGGTGCCCGGTGCCCTCCGGCTGCCCTGCTTCAGGCTGGGACGGTGGGATGGGCACTGGCTGGCGGCCCCTTGCGAGACCCTGGGCTTGACAGCTAGAAGAAAACTGGAGGAAACTTCATGAAAAGGGAAACACTGGCCTTTTTGCAAGACAGACAAACATAGTAAATTTCAAACCATGAAATATTTGTCTTAAAAGTTTCTTTATTATCTTTAACTCCATATAGCTTTACATAAAGAGCCGTAACAATCTCTTTGAGCTACCATAATCCTGCTCTGGAGTGGGGCTGGAAGTGTCCACCCTACTGTTCCCCAGTCTGTATCCTGTACCCTAATTGCATGTTTCTGTTGCTTTCCTTATACTGACAAATTTTTCCTTTTTTTTTTTTTTCAGCACGCAAGGGATGGGAGGAAGGCATGGCCGAGGGAAACTGCAGGGTGTGGGTGGTCTATCTTTAACTGCAGCAGCATGGTTTTAAAATGACTTAATCTGCTTGAGACATCCTAAGAAAATCCAGGTTCACGCGTGATTACTAATACATATTACTAGTGATTCTACAAATATAAACCTTCATGAGAAGATTCACAGGCCACAAATAAGGGGTTATATCACCTCATTCTAAGTGGGTATTAATGGATGAAAGCCATGTAAAGATAGGAGTGCAACACAAAAATCAGCTGAGAAGGTGTGTGTGAGTGAGCAGATTCGTCGTACTTACTCAAAACCAATGAAAATATGTACCTGGCTGCTTTTGCTCTATCTCTGAAGTGCAGAGCACCCAGTACTCAACATGCTTTCCTTCCTTAATGAATAAGGGAACAACCTGGGCACACTGCTGGCTCATGTTCAGCCGGCTCTCAATCAACACTCCCAGGTCCTTTTCTGCTGGGCAGCTTTTTAGCCACTCTTCCCCAAGCTTGTAGCGCTGCATGGGGTAAACATGGAAGCAAACAACCCTTATACTGATGGATCCTTATCTTAGCCTTAATGTAGTCCAAAATTAACATATTCCCTTCACCTATATTCCATGGTATGTATGTATTGAAAAAAATATGGAAAACCTGAATGTTTTAATGTGACTATGAAAACTTTAGGACAGCCTCAATAGCAAGTTAACACACTAATAGAGGAAAAAATAATCCTCTCTAACTGGCTGTGGTGATGCAGTTGGATTTTTTGTATCGTTTTTGTTATGACAAGATTTTCAGCAGTGTTTTTTATTAGGTGGGAAATCAAACTAGTCTTTCTCCTCCAAAAAAGAAGAGAGCCTGCAGCTGATTGTTGTGACATTGTTTTAGTGATATAGGGATCTGGAGGAACAGGAAAAGACCTGTGCACATCAGACTCCCGTATTACTGATTTTTCAAACAAGTATGGAGAATTGCTTGTCTTTTATGTTTTATTTTATTAATTTGTAAAACAGAGGTTCTTTCTGTTGTTTCATATGACAGTTACAGCACTTTGAATCCAGAACGCTCTTGACTGATTTTAAGAATTATACTGTTTCTTTCTTAGTAAACCTATAATAAGATAGAACATCCAATAAGTGAAGTTTAATAACGTATAAATTACATGCCCATGGACCAAATCCCCAAGTCCTTATTTAATGTAATTTAGCATTAACCCTGCAGGTAAAATCTCCTAATCCCTGATCTCACGATCCTATATGTTCTATTGAATACTACTTTACAAGTGTTTGCTATTGTCTCTAAGAATGACTGTTAGGTCAATAAATAATTAGAGTGGTCAAAAATTTTTACATTCTGCTTTGTTGTTTTTTAAACCAAAGCTCTCTTTCCTTACAGACTGCATTGCAAAAGAATTAAATTGCTTGAAATGCACACTGATGTATGACAAAAAGGACAAAATGAAATGGAGAACTTCTAATTCATTACCTACTGCAGGATCTTTGAATCAATCTAGGCAGAAAGATATTCTTTATTGTTACTAAAAGCAGATTTCTTTTGCTTGGCAAAGTTCCTTTTCCCCTTGATAGGAAAGGGGACTCAGCATTTCTTGATGAAATAATTTCATGGCTTCTAAACAATGGTCTGCAGTTTGACAAGGGAGGTAATATAAAAAAGCCTCAATATTTTGTAGCCTGACATTTTGTGTTTACAGACACCGTATTAAAAAGGATTGTTGCTGCTTTGTCACTGTGTCAGATCACTTTCACAAATTATATGAGATTTTGTTATTTTAAAATAAATTCCTAAGTAGTTTTTGAAGATGCTTTTCTTTAATACATTTGACTTTATATTGAGTTTACATCCAAAGTCTCAACAAATTCCACATAACACACATTATATGTGTTAGAATTATGTATGACATCTACTAATGATCAGTAGGTTAAACCTCAAGTGTTAAATGATTTGCAATTATAAAAGGTCATAGATTGCATCTAGAGTGTAATTAGGCATTTGGGAATGCTGGTTCCTTAAACCAAACATAAGAAAAGGTACTTAGTGAAAATTTTACTGAGAGATTTTATGCTTTTCTTCCACTGATGAACATTTCCTGTTATCTCCTGAGAATATACATCCTGTAAGCTGAATGGGGATACAGCATTTTTACAGCTGAAAAAATTTAGGAACTATCTTTACAGGCTTTTTTTTTTTTTCTTTTTTNTTTTTTTTTTTGTATAGTGACAAAAAAATCAAAAAAACTGTTCATATTTATATCAAAGGCACATTTCAGGTACAAACCAACCCTAAAACTTTGTCTGTTTTAATGGATGGGCAGAGTTTCAGAGCAAAATTCTGGCACACTTGGCAAGGATGAATTTTTTACAGCCATGAAAATGTAAAAGCAAGAGAAATATAGACGAAAATCTGTATCGTGTCATGTGACTACTGCCAGCTGCTGGTGCAACAGCAAAATCTGTATATTAGGGTTTGTTTTACTCTATGAATCTATGACACATAAAGGCATCATGAAAAATAGATTAAATACAACCAATAGTCACTCTAAGCATAAGTTTTCTGTCCCTTCGCTTACCTAAGGATTCTCTTTATTTCAAATATTGTTGTTCACCATCCTCAATGCCCATTACCCCAGACTGCTTATCCCTATCTATTTGGCTAAATAAATTCTTTCAATTTTCTAGTATGTTTTAAAGAAATATATGACTAAAAATGATAAATGAAAATGAAAAAAAGCAACCACATGAAAACCTTGAATATTTTGCTGATCTTTTAAATACATTTCCCATATTAGATACCAAGACTGACTCATTAGGACTGTGAATACACACTCACTATGCTAAGACCTGAGGCACTTAATATTACAACTAGACATTAAACATCTAAATATTAAAAAAAAAAAAACAACAAACCACTTTGAAAACCTTCATATTGTCACCACTTAATATTCAAGCCTATGTCTTCACAATATTTTTAACATATCCATATCAGCTGAATAAGTAGACTTAGGTCTTGTGACACTCTGAGTTATAAAGTCTGTAAGCTATGCACCTATCTCTGAGATTATAATTCAGATTTTTCACTGAAGTGTTACAGGTATCCCTGTACTTACACCTCCGGGATGGGATGCAATTAGACTGAGGCTGATGCTGAGAAGAATGACTGGAATGCTGAATTCTGGGATGCTTTTCTTGGCAGAAAGAATAAAAAAGCATCAAAGACAGAGGCGCATCTGAAAGTACCTTTCTGCAGGATCTTGCTTAGCTGCTTCTGTGCAACTGGGATTTAGGGTTTTCAACTTCCTCTTCAGTTTGTATGCACAGGTCACTCTTTTCACTTAAAATACAAGCAGGCAGAAACTCTACCTTTCTGGAAAACACTTCAGTGGTAAGAGCGCACTGCAGGCAGCATAGTACTTGGTTCAGGTCTCCTTAACGTGGGAAGGTCTGAACTTCCATCTCCTCCATCTATTCCATACCAGCGAATAGAATGCACTAGGACCACAAAAGTAAGTGGTGTGGCATACCTCATGTCCTTATGGTGAAACTCTCCTTGTGGTCCCATCCATACTGTTTAACTGGGAAAAATCCTGGTCTGGCTCTGTCTTGAATCATGCCTGGGAGAGTGCTAATATGGTATGTGCTGGTATGGGCCAAAACCATGCTGAAACCATGTTGTTGATTGAACAGTATGGATGAGAAAGTTCCGGTATTAGACCATACGTCCTGGCCTGGCTTAATTTAGTAGAATAGACATAGTCAATGAATGCCATGATCACAAGGTTATGGGGTGCTCCATGTCCTCATCGTTTCTCCTTTTGAAGCTGTGCCCCTCTGCAGCCAGGAATACTTGATTCAGAAGCCTAGAAAGAGAGCAAGTTAAAGACAAGTGACCCTGTCAGTGGAGTTTAAAACACTCTGTAAACAAAGAGAAAACGAAATCTGGGATTCTTACTTGCTCAACAAGTGCCCTAAATGCAATGTAGAACAAGCAAACATCACCTCCATTTCCCTCCTTCTCATTGTTTCAAAGAGAATAAGAACTGCTCAGTTCCTTGAAAGCGTGTTTTACCCTGCAGCTTCAAAGCAGATGAATTCACCTTCAGTTTGAGGAGACAGAAAGATAAGTATTTAAAGATGCCCATATCTCCACACTTTCCTGCTCCTGTAACCTTACAATGCAGATTGCATCCACTTTAATAGGCAAGAATCTTCCTAAATTCTAGCTCATTTGTACTGCAGACTTTGCACTCTATTCACCAGACCAGATGAGAGGTAATCACTGAGATAAGGCAGATTCTGATATTCAATATTTCAATAATAGAAAAAATGCAAAGAATTCTTGAAGGGTATTATCAATAGATTTTTTTTCCACCCTCCTTTAATGACACAGCTTGTGAAAAATATTCATAGGTATTTGCTGACTGCAGAGGTGTGATAACTCTTTGGAGAAGGCCTGCAGGTTTTTTTAGGCAATGAGTTCTACAAAGCTGAAACAACACCTAACACGTGCAATAAAGCTGGCTAGTACCATTTAAAATCCACTTTAAATCACAGCTATCAACAGAAACCATGAGCCTCAATTATTTAATCCATGCAGATGTTGTAAGTTGTATTCATTATTTAATTGCAATAGGAGCAATTGCTGTCTCTCAGTTTTGCAAAGTGTACGCTGTGCTCTTTCACCGGTTCATTAAATATGTTGCCCACTAGGTGGGGGTAGACAACCTTATTCAAACAACGGTATTCCTGGAAGAGGGGAATTTAGTCGAAGATGGTATAAAAACCACACTAAATTTAGATTCTTTGGGAGGTTTTGGTTTGGTTTGTGTTTTTTTTTTTTTTTCTTCCAACTGTGATAAAATGAGAATTACTATTTGTTAACTATTGAATGTTAAAGGTGATCATGAACTGAGGTCACAGGCAATTAAGTTTAATTTGAATTGATGGAGAACTGCAGTGTTGAACTTCCAGTATTACAAGTCAGGTCATTCCTATAGCAATACAAAACAACTATTTCACTGGAAAATAAAATAAGAAGGTGAATTACTGAAATGTCACACATGGGTATAATACGTGTGCAGACTAATGTGAATTGATTATGTTCAAATGCTTATGGAACATCATACTCAGTTGATTACAACAGGTAGTCCACAATAGGTAGATCCAGGAATTTCTGAAATTTTCAAGTTAGCCATAGGAACAAAGGCAAAATTATCTACTTTTTCAGAACACAGTGAGGTACCACAAGTCAATGTAAGTATGATTTAATTACCAAGTTCACAAGACAAACATTGTATGTGCACCTGACACATTCCATGTAAACCTCTACTTCTGAGTGAAAATTGCAAGGAAAGTCAAAGTGAAGTCAGAATGGCTTCAATTTCTAAGCGGCAACATAGTTGAAACACACAAATAAGAACAGATACCTAAATCAAGTGAATGACTGCTTTTTCCATAGGTCAGCAAGTAAAAATATATTAAAATAATATACTTAAAATATTCTGAAAGCCTAGTTGCCAGGAAATGCCAGCTGTTGTAAATTCTAGAGGTGTTTTATAAAGCAGATTAGTGGGGAATGGGAGGATATTGTCAGATTAATGTTTTTTTTGTGACCTCAGCTAGCATTTAAAAAGTGTGCTACCTGGAATCAAAGGTTAGTAAATTAATCAGCTGTTCTCTTTTAAGTAGCATCTCTATTGCCGCAAATGTTTCTTAATTGTTGTAACACATAGTGTGATTTGAGACAAAAAGTTCATGATTTTATGAGCACATTCAATTTTGCTTAGTTAGACAAATCCAATATGTTATTTGAGAACAGACAAAGTTCGATTTCCAGCACTTTCAAACTATCATTTAAAAAAAAAAAATCAAAGTAAAAATTAAAGCGTGTTGTAAAATTCTAATAGCTCAAAGTATATGTGTAATGTAATGACTGTCCCATTTCTAGTTTGGACACTCTTTTCTAATGAATTTTGTCACTTTCCTTTGACACTAGAGCATTAAATGATACAAGAAAGGGTTGACAAAACCAGTGGATATGCTTTGAAATAAGAAACAAGACTTCAGAATATATACTTGTATGATTTCTGTAGTATTCTATGTAATAATGTTGAACTGCAACACATTACAAGTACTTTTTCAATGAAGAAATTAATATTACAATTTTCAAATATGCCTTAATTAGATATTTTCAGTGATGCAAATGATACATAAAAGTGTATTGAAGTACTTTAGGCTAATAGCGACATCATATTAAATAGTACCTTATATTCAAATTGGTTTAACACAGGTTTAAAGAGACTCTAAAGAGTTTTAAAATTTAATTTGTTATGAAAATTAATCTAAAATGTGCGGAAGTATCCAGTAGTGAATATGTTTGAATTACCTACATTTTTAAGACACATTTTACTAGTGGGTTACTTAATATGATAAGAGAAACATTTTAATATACTGAAGTAGTTCCAAATGGTGTAGTGATACATATTTATGTTGTACGCAAGATGAATATTTACCACTCTTTAGAGTATCAACTTTTTTTTCACCTCTTCTTAACTGGTTACATGCAGGTTGGAGCATAATTTTCTGTTTTCCACTGTTTTATTCAATCTATTCAAGAACGCTTTAAGCCAAGATGTACGCCAGTGGCCATGATTGTTTTTCACTTTCTTTGTGCCACAACAGGCTGCTCTGAGGCTGCTCTGAGTGATGAGACATCTCACCTCTTCCTCTGTGCATGCTTGTTTCTACACTGCACCTGTCTCTACCATTTGTCCAGTGGCATAGCCTGAACACCCTTTTAATTTAATCTTTCTTCCACAATCTCCTTTATTTTTTCCCCCATCAAGGCACTTT
Source organism: Anarhynchus alexandrinus (assembly GCA_008711295.1). Classification (NCBI taxonomy): domain Eukaryota; kingdom Metazoa; phylum Chordata; class Aves; order Charadriiformes; family Charadriidae; genus Anarhynchus; species Anarhynchus alexandrinus. The sequence continues at coordinate 1,208,391 of VUYV01000141.1, read as the reverse complement.
CTACACTTCAGCATAATTACACAGCAACAGTTGTCGCAATACCAGAAAGAGAGAAATTTGGGTCCCACTGAAGTCAATGACAGCTTTTGCACCATGAACCGGATTTCACTATGAAGCTTCTAACCTGTAACCTAAAAATTTAGGACAGTTCGCAAATACCAAACCTCTTTTTTTTGGTGCTGTCTCCAAAATCCCAAGGAGAAATTGAGTGAACACGCTGTGAACTATGCAGTGCTTGATCAGTTGGGCCTATCATATTCTGCACACACCATGTGGAGATTGAGTACAAGTGCAGCCAGTTCAACGTGCTGTAAATGTGTCAGGTGTATTAAACACTCACTGATAAACTCTGTGAACAATCCAATGCATTCCTGATGATTTCGACTCTATGCAACTGGAGAGAGTTTTAATTGCTTTTGTTTCATTTTCCTTTAATTGCTTTTTCTATGATGGAGCAGCTGTACTTCTGGGAATCCAATACAAATGGTCAAATTCCTCCTTTCCCACCTAGATAAATTCCTTTTTCTCTAGGCAGNAAAAAAAAAAAAAAAAAAAAAAAGCCACGTTCAGAGAAACCAGGACACATAGCTATATCAGTAGCAATAAACTAAATAGTGTCAGGACCTTCTCTCTGACTTTGAGACCAACTGGTACAAATAAGCCCTATCTAATTAGCCATTACTAAATTTTCTTACCCTTCAGAATATGGCATCTGCATTCAAACTAGTAGCTGGAAATTCTCTTGGCCTCCATATTCACTTCAAACCATGCCTAGGAAGTATCTGGGAAGATACTGTTTTGATCAGTCCAAGTGATGCCAAGGACTAATCTGACTACCTAATGGTATAATGAAGGATTTGACAAGGTTTAGTTTATTAGAATAGAATAGTTAGAATGCCTGTAAGGGTGAAGTTGGTTGGATGAAAAGATTCACATGAACAGACTTTTGCAGTATTAAGTTTCTGCAAGAATTTTAGTGATTGAAATAGGTTTTAGTTTTGTGTTAGGAAATTCTAGGTTCCTTGGCTATGTAGCACAGTGTAATAAAGACTATATTTATTATTTTTTTTTAGGAAAGAACTTGTTCACCAAACTTTTTCTAGTAGCTGAGGCCACTCACAAATACAGACTGAATAGAGCGAATACTTTGAGTTGAACAAAAATAAATAAAACATTCAAAAACATCAGAGAAGATAATTTCAGCAGATCCCAGGTGACAGATTCTGATTTTTGTCTACAGGGACACATGTTGGGATCCAGGTGTAATCTCACAAGTTCAAACAAGAGCTAAGAAAAGTAGAGGGAAATTCACTGTAAGGGACAGGCTACCGTTGAGTTCTGTCTCTGCTTAGCTCAGAACAGAAGTCTCACCAGAAATTTTCTCTCTCTCAGCAAAATGCCTTAGTCTGCAAGTTACTGAGCAGCCTGGAGTGTGAAGCTGTTCCAATTTGTTTAAACTGAATGCTTATTAAGTCAGAACCTAGTAGCCACCTACCCCTTTTCCCAGCTGAGTGCTTGAATTGCAAGGTTTGTGATAGGTGGCATAAGAAAATGAATACTGAAAGGTATAGTAATTCCTTTAAAAAATGCCTTTTAAAATTTGTGGACTTTAGACAACAGCCTTCTCTTGATTTTGATAATTTCTGTGATTTTTAAGAAATGTAAATAAATTAACCCCCAAACTGAATCAAGAATATTGGACTGAATTTATTTCTTTTAGAACTGTCGGAACAGAAAACACTCTATTACCCATTGGATTTGAAATAGAAGTGAAAATCCCCCCAAACAGACTTCTGCATTTATTTTTACTTCAGTCTTTGAGAGAAAAAAACATTATTGCTTCACGTTAATCAGTAATCTTTTTCTCCCAGTTCTCAACTGAAGTTGGACAGTTATTTGATTTGATTTTATCTTACTTTATTTTCCATGTTTTAGTTGGAAAGTCAGCAAGGACGCTAATGTTCTACATATCCTGGTGTGTATGCAAAATAAAAAGCTCAAAGCATACTAATGACTGCCAGTTCATGCTGTCTGCTGAGGATTACTAAGGATTACATATAATTATCTGAAATTGCACACAGTTTTTTGCCAATTTTTTTTAAAAAGTGGAATTGATAGGGCTTCTAATTTCGTACTAAGATTTTATTTTTACATTTTACATTTAATACTTTCTCTTATGAAAAATAAAAAATTACTATAATAAATGAAAGAATCCCTGAAAGTCACTCAGTAATTAGACATAGATAAGTCTCAAAATTGAATACAAAAAGTTTGAGACAATACCAGTAATTTATTCTACATAGTACAGACTCTTGTGTAAAATATACTTTTCAAATGTCACTGTTGGGACCACGGACCAGATTCTGATTTTTGTTTTAGTGATTTAAATCAGAATAGCAGAATGATCTGAGATAATTTCAGATTGACAGTGTAAAAGAGAAAGATGTGTTATTGAAACATGCAAAAAATATAATAATGTCTGGAAAGTTTTGTAAATTTTCATGTTTTAAGCATGAAAAGTAAGGTTCTATAAAACAAATCAATCATTATTCCTCAAAACTTAGGATGGACAGTGAAAATTTTAGGTTGAGGAGATTTTAAGATGGAAGTCCATATGTCAGACAGTCAAAGATTAACTAACTCTTCTAATTAGCTAGTTACTTTACAAAGCTTGCAGAAACATAATTATATTTAAGATCACTTCTCCTTTACTATCTTTGATGAAATTGGACAATGGGTTTAAAACTTAAGCAAATATAAAGAAAAAAGAAAAAAAGAAACACAAGCTTAGCAAGAAATTCAGATTTTTTCTTGAAAAGGAGAATGGAATTAATAAAAATTTGTGTGCCACTCAAGATCCTGAGAAATGGCTTCAAACTGGAAGAGGGCAGGTTTAGATTGAACATTAGGAAGAAGTTTTTCACTTTGAGGGTGGTGAGGCACTGGAACAGGTTGCCCAGAGAGGTTGTTGAGTCCCCATCCCTGGAGGTGTTCAAGGCCAGGCTGGACGTGGCCTTGGGCAACCTGGTCTAGTGGGAGGTGTCCCTGCCTATGGCAGGGGGGTTGGAACTCGATGATCTTCAAGGTCCTTTCCAACCTAAACCATTCTATGATTCTATGATTCTATGAAATACTGCTTATTTTCTGTCTAATGTTTTAGATACTTAAAAACCTTAGGCACTTAGTTTGGTTTTATCATTATGTGGATGTTTTTCAAGTCCTTATTGTGCCATATGATTAAACCAGCTTTTACCATACCAGTGGAGGATGCTTGACTATTTCAAAATAAAAGGTATTCTCTAATAGAAATTCTTCTGGCTTATTTACTGGGATTGACCTTGGGCAAAAAGCAAGCAGACATGAGGGTAGTGAATGACCTCAGTGCTCTGTGCCTGTTACTCATGTAAGAAGACAAATCCTTGCTCTGCTAATATAAAGTAAGTATAAGTAAAAGGTAAGCAGGTTTTGCTATTTAATTCTAGAAGAAGATTTAGGGACAAGGATCTTGGACAGAGTTGGCGTTCTTTTAATTGTGGTGGCAGACACACAGAGCAACTTTTAATTACTGTCCGACAACCTCTCCTCATCAGCCTGCCTGGCCAGTTTACATTGTCTCCCTTTCACTGCCCTCCCCAGGTTTTCCAGTTTCTGGGAATCTGTGGTACTAAGAAATCAGTGTAACAAAACTCACTGCAAAAATTTATATTTTCACAAAGTTTCTAAGTGATTTCACTTATACTCTCACACTCCTCTCTTTGCAAGATGGGAATTCAGACAATATGGCCCGGACCACTTGTATGCCAGCTACTGAATCCTCATCACGTCTCTTGTGGTATTTTTGATTACAGATGACAAACTAGGTTTTCTGTTAGTCTTTTTATACCCTTTAGATGCCAACAGTTACTTATGTGATTCTTTTGCATCAGAATTTAGCTTATCTAAGCCTCTATAAATATTAGGCAAGGTTGCCACTCATAGTCTCATCTTTGTTTGGAAAACACAAATCTTTATGGTTACAGCCTGTCTTCCTTTTGGACAAACAGGAGAAATAATGGCGTGTGTGATGTGCTGTAACCGTTTTCATCCTCCTGTTGTCACAGTGCAGTGCCTTCTGCCAACAAGTTGTCTGTGCTGTGGTCTTACAGACTGCAGGCCTTCCAGTCTTGATAGAAACAACACATTTTTCAATTTTATTGCTGTGAACAGTGTTTTTTGTTAACAATACACGCCACTCTTAACCCTTGCTTTGCCATTTCTTCTGATGTGTATGTGTGCATTTCCATTCATAGTTCGTGTCAATCTTAATATTCTTGTTACAGATCTCCTCAGTGGCATCTTGTTCTCCCACAGAGTTTAAAAATTGAACTCCAAAGGGCAGGAGGACACCTGAGGCACAAAGCTAAGTGGCCTTGGGGATAAAGCTCTTTATGTGTAGAGCTTTAAGAGACACTCTCAGTAAAAATAATCAGCTTTGAACTGTAATGGTAGGCCAGTAGGGACAAGCCTGTCCTGGTCAGCATTATCAGACATACCTCACAACAAAGTAGATATTCTGTAGTTCAAGAAGGGAAACAGAAAAAACAGAGAAAACTGTATGTGAGATGGGGCAAAACCAGGATGGTTTTAGTCTGTTGCAAACACTTTCACCACACCAGTCTGTACTCTCACTAAGACATTGGCAAAATGGAATGGAGATTTGCCATGTGTAGGTGTAGGTTAAATGAGCAGAGGCTGTAAAGCCAACAGGTGACTCTTGCGTAATATACAAAGTTTATGCTGGGATAGGAGAGAGATTCTATTGTTTAAAAACCCTTGGACCATTTTTATTCTGTCATAGGTGCTGTGTGAAAGACCACTCAGCCTTACTGCAGCATGTGGTGCACGTGGCATTTTAGGCTACTGTAGGAGTAAAAGTTACTTGCTATGCTCAGTCTTCTTAAGGTTCATCAAGAATTGTCACTTGCACTTTTAAAGTTTGCCAGAGAAGGCCTCTAACAGTTTCTTTTGGTCATTTTGGTTGATCCCTCTACATTTTATGAAACCCACTATGTCTGAAATAAAAGGTTTTCATAATTACTATGTTCAATTTTTCAGCTTATATGAAAAGCTTTATTTAAATTTTTTTGTCACTGCTAATGAGTGATAGGAGATGATGACTGGTACATTCTAATTATATTTCCCAGTCTAGGGAATTACCATAATTAGACCTTCCAACATCATTCTTGTCACTTTACCATGAATCCCACATTCCTGGTAGAACTTTATTATTGCAGGTTCCAAAAATTCATCAAAACCCCCATAAAATTCCATCTCTACACCCAGATTACATGTTCATTAGCAAAACTAATTAGCAGCACAGTTAATGGAAAAGAAGAAGAAAGAAAGCTTCAGTTCAGTCTCAGGCAACTAAGTATTTGACAGATTTACAAAAAAATTGTGTAAGAGGATTCATAAAATAAGAACCTTGAGTGAAAATCAACATAACATTCAACAGAGGATTACAAATCGTTGAGCATATCATACAGGCAAGTAGGAAACTTCTCTGTAATATCTCACATACTGAGCAATGTTTGCAATACTATAATGGTTAGAGCCTTGTTCAGGACTCACCTGATGAAACCAAAGTTTTCAAAAGTGTCAAAAAAGTACCTTGATTTCTATCTTCACTATTTGATAAAGCCATAAAAAACCTCTCAGTCTTTTTTTGCATGTAACTTTCATCTGCAGACTATGCAGATATTATTGGTGAAGGTAAAGGCTTAGAAACATAATTTCTGTTTTAAAAACCTTATTTTAAAAGAAAAGTTTCAAAGACCAAAGAGGAAGTTATATAGCAAAGTCTTTTTGATTTCCTTTGGGAGCTGAGGACATGAGAGCTGACTGTGCCCTTGAAAAAATTCCACTGAGAATCAGTCAAAATTGGAGAACATCCCAGAGTATCATCTCACTGAAATCCTTTGGCTGCCCTACATCAGATGATGAGGCCATGGAGGTGTGAATGTGTTATGCGTAAAGAAAAGGACAGAAGTACTTTTTGAGGTCATCCAAAACTGTAAAAGCTGGTGCTGACTGAAAGAAAAAAAAAGTGTTTCCATTTTATTATTTATTATGACCGTACTGAACTAAAAATCATGCATGAGTTTGGTAAGAATGCATGTAGAATGGGCTCAACCAAAAAAAAGCAACATGAGAGACAGATAAAGTGAAATGTCTTAAAATCCCCATATAATTCCAGCTTTGTCAGCTGGTCTAAATTCATACTGTTCCACTGAAGTCTGAGGGGTTATTCCTGTTCATTCCTGCTGAGCATTTGGGCAATTAGATGTATGAAGTCCTGGCAGTCATGTCAGATGTCAAAGAGGACGTCAGTTTGAATGAAAACTTGGAGTTAGCGAAATCCTCCACATGCGGTTAGAGTGGGCTGCCAAAAGCTTAAATCAATGCACCTTATTAAAAAAAAAAAGAAAAAAAAACACTTCATAGTTCAACACTCAAGGAGTTAAAAGTGGATCAAGAGCTCATAAAAGGTCTAAATGCTAAGGTCGGGGAAGTGCCAGAGAGAGGTGCTTGGGAAGTTGTTCCTGTTGCAGGACTATCAAGGGGCTGATTAAGCTTCCCACAGTTTTGACTTCCTCGGGTGGTTTGTAACCTGCATTAAATCTAAAGCCTTAAAATGTCTCAAAGGTCAAAACAGTTCAGGACAGATGCCTTCGAGATTTAAGAGTGACAGTTTATAAAGGAAATCTAGTCCTAAAGTCAGGTCTGAACAATAGTATGCTAAGCATATCAGTCCACTTGGATTACAAAGTCCTTCTGGGATTTGGTTGGATAGGGAATTTATACCTGTGGGAGGCAATGACTGCTTTGTGTTGAGGACATCCATAATGCTTTTTTGTGGGCACTTTTGCTAGCTCTCTCTCATCAGACTCTTCAAACCAGGTAAAAAACCACCACCCACCACCACCACCAAAAAAACCCAAACCCAAACTACCTGTGGGAGGGTTGCTTTCAAATGAGGAATTTAGGAATATGAAAGATTTAAAATACAGATTAGAGAGGATCAGTAGCTGCTGTCAGGATGCTGCAGTAGATAAACACAAACCGATAAATAAGAAGTAAATTGTTAATGTGTCTAAGAGGAGCAAGTGACAGAAACTAATTCTGCTCCAACATGTGCTTGTGCTAATTCTGCTGCACCTCGTTGCATTACAGGAGGTAGATGTGTGGGAACAAAAGACTAATTAGGGAAAACAGATTAGCCCTTTAAGTTGGCCACTTGGTATCCACCCAGTTCCTGCACAGCTATGGACCCATGCTGCTCATTGTAAAAAATGTGTGGGTTTTTTTCTTTTCTATCCTTTCCGTTCCTTTTCTTTCCTTTCCTTTTCCTTTTCTTTCTTTCAAAAATATCTCCTCAAAGCTAAGCTTCACTAGGACTGTCAGACCAAAATCATATCAAAATCAAATTAATCAAGGTGGACTCAATATAAAATTAAAATTAAAACATCTGATTAATTATAAAAAATAATTAATCTTTATAAATTTAAGAAGATTGCTATCTACTTGGGTATAAATTCTAATTAGATAATTTGGTCAAGTCAATCAATACAATAATTTGAATGTTTAATGCTGAAACCAAATTATTATCTAACTTTTAAACCAAAATTTCAAGTGATACTAAAGTTTCCTACTTAGAATTCTACTCTTTTGCGATAGTTAACCCTTTCTTCCCTAAGAGAAAATATTGAATAAAAGTTCAATAATTGTCACTTGTAAGAAACTGCGGATGGAAATCTTAATCTTGGTAGGTCTTTAAATGCAGAAAATAAAGCATAGTTTTATGGTTAATTTTGAGAGAAAATATTTAAATGAGATTAAATCTAAAGCTGCTGCTTCATCTGCCTTTCTCAATAGAAAATTTAAAGAGGTCTATGAATGTGCATCCAGAAACAATATTTGGAAAATTCAAGCCAGCTACTTAACATTTATTCATCTGCAAAATTGAAATGAAGTTCAAATTTATAAGTAATACACTGACATCAAACTCTTCTGAAACATAGCATTTTCTGTTGATCTTTCCTTTTTGGAGCTGGGAAATAGCCTATCTTTGGGAACAGGACTATCCAACCTTGTAACAATTGCATTTTTTCACTGTATTTTGCTCAATGGCTGGCAAAAAAATATGCTTATAATATAATGTGATACTGGAAAAATTTGGGTTAAGCAAAATAAATTTATTTAAAAATAAAAATATAATTTCAAAATGGAAAATAAAAATATTTTGCCTAAGAAAATATTCTAGAGTGTTCCAGTATTTATATTTTCCATTTTTATGTTATGTTAGAGTTCAGTTTGACGAAGTTTATGAATGTAGTTTTCCTCTACCCCACAGAAGATTTTACTTTCTATTTTTGGAGGAGTTACAAATTTCCTGTGTATCAAAAATTCTGACTCAGCTTTGATTAAAGATCTGTAACTGTTTGCATTAGTTCATGAAGGAAAAAGAAGTAAAAACCTTTATTGGAAAAAACCAGAAGATTGCTCATGAGGCTCCTATTGTCAGTATATCACAGTACGTGTGCATGCATAGTATTGTACAGTATACATTGAACATTGCTAATAAACAGCTTTTATGAATACTAAAGGAGAGAAACAAGGTTTACATTATTTTTGTTTATTTTTTTTTAAATTTTAATTATGACAGCATTCCAGTCCTGTTCAAGAGATTGGGACAAAACCCAGGAGATAGAGATACTTTTTTTTTTTCTCCTTTGCCTCAGTTTAATTATTTTACTTTCTTTCTTTTTTTTTTTTTTTTGTATATGAAACCAAGAAACTGATTTTCTGGTGCACTGACCTTATCCCAGGACTAAAGTTTTGGAGACAAATGTCACAAGACACTTAGGATACATTGTCAGGATTTGAAAATATAAGGCAGGTTCTGTAGTCATTTGTATATTTGAGACTCTGTGTTTGTGCACGCACACACAGGTATGTATAATATACATATATGTGTGTGTATTTTTTTTATCATGACACAAAAGCCTTTGAAAGCAGTGGAACGGTTCATAAGAAGTCCCTGTATTCATCCTGCTGAGGAGGTACTTCGGTTTCTGTTTGCAAATGTAGTTTTACTTTCATGTCATAATTTGCAAAAGAAATATTTTCTAATAGACCTTTAGGTTACTAGTCTAAAAAAGACAATTTTTTTTAATAAGTTGTTTTTATTTTATCTATATTTCTTTGATGGTACCGTTCCAGTTGCTTCTTTATTCTACTGAAATATGCAAGAATGAAGAATAAAATCCATTCAGTCTAGAGAAATGGAATATTAGTGATGATAAGAATGTCTTGTATGTAACCAACAGACATTCCTTCCTACCCCTTTCATCATAAGCCAGAGAAATAAGAGCAGCTCCTTAATAAACTCTAAGAAAGGTTAACGAGTCTGCCTTCAGTGAATCATGAGAGAGGGAGTAGAGAATAGCTTTCTGTGTGAAGGATCACTCACAGAAAATGCCTTGCTTCTGCTACTAACTTCTTTTAAAATTAGCAGACGGAAGTTCAAACCCTTGCACTAAATACAGTAGTGGTGCTGTCACATGCAGCAAGAGAAAATCTGTCAGCCAGCCATAACATTAAGCCTAAAATATTCTACCTCTAATCTAACTTCAGAATTTAACACCATCACTCAAGCAATAATCACTTACAATTAGTAACTAAATTGAATGGTGTTTTCTACAACTTCTGATTCATATTGCAATGTGTAGGTAATTTTATTTGGATCAGTCTCTCTAACTTGATTTAAGACTTTAATTATGGAAATATTATTTGCCCTCCATTTCCCCTTTAAAAATGTACTGAGTTCCCTTGAAGCTTTATTTTCTTGGTAATAGAATTTAATCTGAGGTTAATGACACATAAATTCTACCTGAGTACTTAATTCCATATTTAACTCACTCTTTTTTTTTTTTTTTCATTTAACTTGGTTACAAAAGACTATGTTAGAACTGAACTAAGCCACTGTGCTTTTTAATGTTTTTTTTACCTTTGATCTACTTCAAAAAATATATATTCTTCTACCTTCTTCTGAAAGTAAGTGGCTTTAATCATAGTAATTCCAAGTTAATAGGTAAAGTGCCTTGCTTCTTGAACGGAGCACTACGGATGCGAGCAGGATCATGTTTGTCCCTGCTTTGCACTGTATATGGTATTTGGTTGTGTGAGAGGCTCACCATAGAAAAAACATAGTAGGGGAAATTGGATTGTCAAGAATTTTTTCTTGGGAATGTACAAGTTCTAACTCATTTTTCTGTTCATACGAAACTGCTCATATAAAACAGATGCGAGTTTAAATGTTTTGTTTAATACGGAGAGTTACAGTGAAGGCAAGCTTCTTTTCCCAAGAAAACACTAACTCATGTTTGTCTGAGACAAATGCAGGTCAGTGTCGTGCGATGACACCTTACACCAGGGCAGGAGACACAGTTAGGATGGAGAGAACCAAGTTCTGATAGGAAGTCCAACACACTTGCCAGGTGATCAGCAAGGGGAAAAATGAAACATAAACTAAAATTATAAACATAGCCATGTTTAGCTTGTTGGTAGGCAAAGAGCTGCCTATGAAGCTGATAACCGTTGCTCTCTAAGGGTCTATTGTATGCCTGTATCTCCGTCTTGTCACAAGCTTCCTATATTGTTATAAGTCCAGAAAAGGTCCACAAAGATGATCAGAGGGCTGTAGCACCTCTCCTATGAAGGCAGACAGAGAGAATTGGGGTTGTTCAGCCTAGAGAAGAGAAGGCTCTGGGGACAACTTACAGTAGCCTTCCAGTACCTAAAGGGGGCTTACAGGAAAGATCGGGAAGAAGTCTATCAGGGCACGTAGTGATAGGACGAGGGGTAATGGCTTTAAACGGGAAGAGGGTAGATTTAGATTAATTATTTAGAAGAAATTCTTTACTCTGAGGGTGGTGAGGCACTGGAACAGGTTACCCAGAGAAGCTGTGGATGCCCCATCCCTGGAAGTGTTCAAGGCCAGGCTGGATGGGGCTTTGAGCAGCCTGATCTAGTGGGAGGTGTCCCTGCCCATGGCAGGGGTGTTGGAACTAAGTGATCTTCAGGGTGCCTTCCAACCTAAACCATTCTATGATTCTATGAAATTCTCCAGTGAATTTTTTCTGCTTAATTGTGGTTTGTACAGCATCTATAGCTAAGCGGTTCCTTCCTCCTCAGTTTGCTCCTGTTGTTAAAATACTACCAAAAAAAAAAAAATTAGAAATAATAGTTAGCAGAGACAGATTTAATACAGGTGGATGAGCTGCTGCCCAAGGCAGCAGGACAATGGGAGCACAACAAAATCATGGCTTCGAGAGAAATAGAAGGAGCTAACACACTCAGGCCAGGCTCTGCAGGAGTTTCAAGGAGTGGAGCTGGTCCTTCCTGACCACCTCTGGGTGCTGCAGGCTCCTTAACCCCAGCGGCACAGTGCATTTGGAGTTTATGCCTGGCCCTGCTTGAATCCCACTCGGATTCCCACTGCAGAGAGGACACACACAACGTAGACACTGGTTTATTTAAACAGAAGTAATAAACTTGCAGCTGGCCATACTCTGTCTCAATTTTGTTTTAACTAAACTGGCTACAACATTTCTTTTTAGGAGGGGTCAGGCAAGTTGTTCAGATGAGACTCGACAGTGGGTGCAGCGTGCAAATAGGACCAGGCAGATGGGCAGCGTAGCTATTTGCTAAGGACAGTTCCTGGGACAGTCACTGCCTGACCTATCTTGCTGAGAAGCCTGAAACAAGCCCTGCATAAATGGCAAAACCCACAAATCCCCAAATTCAGCCATGGTCAATGTCTGACAGGAGGAGTCTGTGACATTGCTAAAACTGCTCAAGACGTCTCTGAAATGATGGTTAATTCATCAGCTTCACTCTTCCCTTGAGAAACACCAGCATCCTCCACCAAGAAAGAAAAAATGTATCTTGAAAGAAAACTCTTTGAGGAGGTGGGGGGGAAAGGGGTGTGTGGGAAGGTTAAATCAGACTCAAACTATTTGCAAAGCTGATAACATCAGAAACAAGGAGGAAATGCTCAAAATGAATATGGGAGTCAGATGAGAAAACATCCATAGAAGAAGTAAAACAATATATCACTGTCTCAGAAAAAATAAAAGGCAGGCTAAAAGAATTAAAATAGCACTCTTCACAATGCTAGCCAAAAGAGATTATTTCAAGAAATCTCTAGAACATCAGTCACGGAAAACCCCAGCTCACAGACCCAGAATACATTATCAAGATCTGGAGAAACATGTAGGACAATCCAGCTGAACTGAACAACTTCAAATGAATTCAACTGGAGATTCAATAACAGGAAAATGTAAACACAAATAACAAAAATGACTAAGACAACCTTTAAAAACAAAGAACTGGAAAGCACAAGTACCAGATGTCATCCATGGTTTTGAATTAACTGCTTTGCTCTGCTACAGCCACTGTTTCTGTGCATTTCATAAGAAGAAAAATCATTGAAAGGATGACACACAGCAGAACAGTACCGGTAATGAAAAACAAAAGTGATCAAGTGATTTCTAACAACTAATCAGTCATATGTCTCCCTTCCTTTTTGTTCCTCAGAAAGTACTAAAGTTGGTTTTGTAATGTCAGATTTTGAACTCTGATTGACATTTAACATGTGATAAAAATGTAGACAAATGCAAAGCAAAAGACATGAAAGCTCTACTTCTGATTGACTTTTGGTTTCAAAGATTGTTCAGTCCAAGCCAAGAAATTATAGCCTGGCGGGACTTTTCACAGACCCCAGCAAAAGATTTGATTCAGGAGTCACCAGGACTGTTACAACTGTTCCAGCCTGCACCTGGCTGCATATAATTTACCAGGGAGCAACAAAAGCTGTAGGATGTCCTTTTTCACGTCTTTCTCTGAAAACGTTGCCTTGTAAGCTGTCACCTTGTCCGTAGACTGACCCCTGCAGCAAAACAAGAAGCATACTTATAAATCTTGATATTCCCAGTTTCATCTCAGTTTGTGGGCTTCTGAGACTTTGCCGGGGTGACTCACTGCATGTATACCTTTTGTTTCTGCAGAAAGCGTTTCATTTCTCAGCCTCCCCAACTTCAGCCTTTAAAAAAAAAAAAAAAAAGCAGAAGTTTAAAGTCAAAAGTATGCAAGTTTAATCTAGACATGCAAAAGTTGAAATTCTTGATTACAAAGCCGGAAATAACATTACTCAATCAGGAAATTAAAACAGTAAAACATGTTCCTTATTACCTTGCTGGCATCAAAGCAACCTGCCATTTAAGCTCCTTGAGATATATATGGGCTGTAAAAAACAAAGGCACAATTCAGCTGAGCATTCATCCATCTTCTGGATGCCAGCATTCAGAATTGGACCTAAAATTACTTCGCCAACCAGTGCACCTATGCCTTTTCTCTCCATCACTGATGCTGTTGTTCTGAACTACGTTTTCTCCCTGTGTTCAAGATATTTCCCTCTCTCATTTTAGTTTTTACATGGATCAAACTGTAGCTGCACTGAAGTGCAGTTCAGTACATTTTCCTTGTTTCATGGGCATTGTCATACTTTTGGTTTTTAACTCGTATATACCTTCCAGCTTACACGCCTTTCTATCAGCAACATTTTCATGATGCAATAAGACATATATAATAAAATGTATTTCCTGAATAAATGTCTTTTAAAATATGAAGCCTCTAAGTTTGCCTTGAACTTTTTATAGAGTCACAACAGAATATTAATCAAACAAGAGCCTGATCCAGGAAAACAATTTTTCAAACCACCTTTTCCAAAATTTTAGGAATTCACTAGAATAGTATAAAACACAAGACACCAGATTTCAGTGTATTTCTGTATCAGTAACGCTAATATGAAAACTGTATCAGAAATCAAGAAAAGGCTGCATCAGCCAGCTCATGACATCCAAGTGGATGCTACCTTATTTGGCAGAATTGTGTCTTTTCAGCTGCATCATATAACTGGGCTCAGGAAAAACTGACAGCACTAAAGAGGATGACAGGCAATCAGTACGTGTGGAGTTTTACTTCATAAATTATACCAGCTGAAGATCAGCTTTAGAGATGATAGGCAAAAAGCTCTTAGATGGGCAAAAGTGTTAGGAAGCTGATAAGTATTTTGCTAAATGATCCAGAACAGAGTATTTGAAACTGTTATAGATATTGGTTATAGTTTCACAAAGCCAGGCTCTTCACAGAAATTCACTAGCGCATCATGTCTTGAAACAGCACACAAATACAGAAGACGCAATACGTATAGCGAGATTATGTTTCTGAATGTTGCAGGCAAATCCAGTACGAAATACTGGGGAAATAAACACAAGCCTTCACTGGGACTTATATGGCTAATGCTACCTCCTGACCAGTGCGAGGTGGCAGGAACACAGGCATGAAAGCAGTGAACATTATTGGAAGTTTTCACCTAGTGACGGCGTAGATTATAAAACTATGCACTCTACTGACTAAGAAACTAAAAGAAACCAAGTCTGAGTCACTGTGTGACAGATTTACCTGCCCAAACATGGCTATGCTGTGTGATTTTAGGCAACCTAAGGTATTTTACCTCGCTGATAGCTGAAAGTCCCAAGCTGCATTAGATGCTAGCGTTTAGACATCTTAACCTCCCCCACACCCAGACACACATGCTTGTCTCTGGAATAAACACCTGTCAGATAAGAAAAATAAAATAAACCAACAAATAAATAAATTAAAAATCCCTCTTCCAAGCCTTGATTCTTAAAAAGGAGGAAAGAATCAGCATTTAAAGAAAACAAAAAGTAGGAATCATCTGCCTCAGGTAACTTAGCAGCTGCACTCAAGAGTATCCATGCCTTGGATATTTCCATAAAAATGCAGAGCTTGTAGAGCGACGTTATTTTTAAGAGATGTTCCATACTGCTTGATCTCACTGACCTCCTAAAGATGCGGCTGCTTTAACTTCTAGGCGGAAGATTACCAACCTGCACACAATGACACTGATACATGAAGGTGTGATTTGAAATAACAGTGAGCATGGCGTAATAAAACTGCTCTGATTACACTTGAAACATTTCTTTAAAAGCACAGGCTATATACCAGTTTACAACAGTGTCATAACTCCAATATTTAGAATGTGCTGACTACATTTAAATCTTAAACTTCTTTTCTTAGCGTTACTCATTCAAGCAAAACTGATTGATTTCAAGAAGTATTTTGGCTGAGTTAGAAGCTATAGACTCTGTAAATATCTAGCCCTACCAAGGTGAGGAGGCAGATTGCTATAGCAAACATAATTAAAATCTCAAAACAAAGATTAATTCCGCTATTGAATTTTAACTTTTCAGTAGAACGATAGCAAGAAAAATGAAACAAAACCTCTCACTACTATCTGAGTATACTCCCGGCCCAGCTAAATAGAAAAGGTCATTGAACAAAGTGTCCCTGCTGCCAGTCACTGGACAAGAAGAGGAGAAAAGAATTCTCGGAGGATAAAGTTTTATCATGAAAACAAAAATAAATTGAATTCAACAGTTTGCTAACTGCAACCTGCTAACCTTATAAAAATATATCAATGATGTTAAAAATAAAAAATGCAGCCAAGGAAAACAGCCAGAATCCTGAGGGAATAGACTGAATTCTCACTGGCAATGGTTAGCCACTCAACTTTCTCATCCTGATAAGCAATTAAGATGCTATTCCGTTAAAGCCCAATGCCAGCTACTCTTAGTTTGGCTCAGCTTAGATGGATAAATGAGCATGGACTATTCCTTCGGTTCCCTGCCTTTTTTTATTAACTGCCTGTGCACAACAGGTTGGCAGATCTTGTGCAATAAGTGTTAATTAAGGCTGCTGAAACGTTTTTACTTTTTTCTTTTTTTTCCCATATTAGATATTTAGAATTCTGTATACCCTATGAGCCAAATGCTACAAAGAAGTTCATATGCAGTACTCACACTAAAGTCATTGGAAGCTTTGAGTATCAGTGTGCTGCAGAAACGTACGTTTTTAAATGTGGCTGATGGGGATAGCTTGCAAGCTTTTTGGATTTAATTTCTTTTTTCCTATAATTCCATCCTGAGATAAAACACAGATCATTTGTAGGACTTTTGATAGGTCTAGTTAGGGCCTTGGTACTGACTACAGTCTGATGGTAAAAGCACTAATCTGAAGATAGCTGTCCGTGTCTCTGTTCTATTGAATGTTTATTTACTTACACAAAAGGAATAGGTCTAACATGAGAGATACCCACATCTCAGTAGCTTGGGGGTTAAATGGTTACCTGTCACTGAGAGGAAAAACAAAGCAGAAACTTGAACTTCTTTCACTTACATTTCAACAGAATATCATCATCACACTCTAGTATTTCTCTTTGCATGCTGTCCATGACTCACACCCACTAACCAGCTGGCTTAGTAAAAATCTTTCTCTACAATAATTTCAGCAGAACTGGTATGTTCGTGCTAAATAATCTAGTTATGATGAACATTCATCTATAAGAAGAAAAATAAAAAATAACCCCAAACAACACTGCTGAGAAAGAGACAAGATTCAGATAACATTTCTTAGGGGTTATCATACCCCTACCTTATCTGGTTTAGTATTGAGCACAGATACATTTTATATCTCACTCATATTTTGACAGTAAAATAATTTCTGATTTTCCAAAGCCCGTCACTTGTTTTAAGCAGGCTACAGCTTTTTGTCATTTGTGGAATGAGAAATAAATGGTTTGGAACTTCATTTCCTTTCATCAGCGCCGAGAGCCAGACTCACCTAGCCAAGGACAGCGTGAGGGTTGTGTCAACACAGACAACTCAGAAATTGTCACCGCCATAACAAAAGCTTTGACGGCACTGTTTCCAACTGACAGCAGAGAACAGAATGCATTTTCAAGCCTCTGTTGCTCTCGGAAAAAAAGCTCTATTGAATCTTGCAGAGGCAGCTGACAGGATTATTTTCCTGCAAATGTTTGCCCTGCCCACCTTCTGCTTCACATTTCTGTCTAACGTATTAGTGCAAACAGCTGATGGGGGCAGGTTGGTGGTGGGAGAGTGTCGCGTGAATGGGATGGATGAGAGTCAGGGAGATTTGCCATTCTTTGCAGGCTACTAGGAGTCTGTTTATGTTGCTTTTGTGCCAGGTGCTGTAGAGGTAGGCAGTGGAGAAGGAGAGTCTAAAGCATTCTGGACAGAAAGTAATAGAGTTGAAGTTACAGATCTGACAGTCTGTGTATGTCAGCAGTTTCTAGTGCTAATATGAATTCGGTTGTGAGAAACTAAATTATGTCAGGATTTGGATACAAGCCCTAGAGAAATGGAGGTACCAACTGCAAAGAGGAGATCGTGAGAGTCTGTAAAGCATTTTGTTGATAAATCAGGGTGGGTCACCATAGAGACGTAGACATAGTTTCTGCCATAGTATATTTGAAAACTTCAGAAGGTTTCCTCTTATGTCTCTGTATTCATATTTCTGTGCAATTACCATAATCATGTTGTATCCTGATATATGTTTAATTAATTTCTATCAAGGAGGGAAAATACTGTAGACATACACACCTCAACTGAATCTGACATAAAGTGATAATGCTGATATAAATTATTAATGCTGCTTCTGATTTTAGAATTAATAAAACTTAATTTTTACTGTGTTGACATTTTCTTTTTGGATAGACTACATTAAAATAAAATGACTACATTTTCTCTTTGGTTAGACTACATTAAAATAAAATAAATAAAAAATTTAAACACTGAATGTAGAAAAACTGTCTCTTACAAATTTTCAGCAAATTTGAGAATTTTAGAGAATGGTTTTTGTTCCTTCACATTATAGAAGCAAAAAGTGATCATCAAGTTTAGACTGAGCCTCCTCAGAGGCTTATGTCCTTTTGTTTCATTCAGTTTTGCAAGGAAGCAGATATTGTATGCATACTGCAAAAGAACTTTGTTCTTTCTAAGTGCCAGCTTTGAACTTTGTGGAAGACTTAGTCCACATTTTGCCTCCATTAAATTTCTTTTCAGAACAATCTTCGCTCCTGGAACTGCAATCGGACTGAATCAGGAAATGCTAGCAAAAAGGTGTTTTGGTAGTCTATATTCATCATATGGCAGCAGAATAAGGAACAAAACTCACAAGAAAACATTATGATTTTTACTGAATTGTGCTTCTGAATTTAGGCCCCCAGGTGTTTGCTTAAATGCAGAAATCTAGAACAGTGCAATGACCATGAATAATGTTTAATTTACTAAAGTCTATCTCTTCTTGGAGGCTGAGAAGCTTTGGATAACTGCCTAATAGAACTGCTGTCTTGTTGCCAGATACATTTCTTCCTACCTTTACGAGCTGTGTTTATGGCATACACTTGAAGACAGGGTCTCCACTGTAGTTCAACTGAAATCACAGTTATCCAAATAATGCATCACATACTTATACAAAGCTTCTCTCTCTCTCAACTTATACCACTGTGTTTGCATATATTCCCATAAAATCCACACATTAAACCACTTTAAAATACTAATTGACTATATTAGTTCTCTAAATAGCTATTGTGTAATATCTGTTTAATATTGAGGATTTGTGCTCTGAGCAATGAAAGAAAATAGAAAAAAAAAACATATTTATTTAAAAAGGAACAGAAGACAAAAACCCCTTTATAGTTAATTTTATAGTAAAAAATAAAAGTATTCTGAAAACCATAACACACAGATTTGAATTAAATTACACTTGTAATACATATTCCACTCACACAGAGATATGATTCATTACTTTCCTCCAATCGGAGAAAAATTATTTTATTCTTTATTAATAAGTGATGTAGATCTATAAATTCCATTCACCAGTTTTATTTAAGAAAATATTACAAGGTTATATCAAATCTCTATTTTGTTTAATTCAATGTCAATTCTCATGATTTGTAACAAAACACTGTGAAGAGAGCTGCATGGAAAATTGATAGGTTTTATATGAGCATCAACCAAAATAAAATAAGCTTTGTGTCTTTTTTTTCTTCTTTTTTTTTTTAAAATTTTATTGAGACATGTAAAGTATTAATGGTCTAAACATGCTTGATTTTGTTATTAGCAATGGCCACATTTCCTGTTTTTCTTAAAGATGTAATAACCTGAGCTATTAATGAAATTTTCTTTATTTGTCCTATGTCTTCCTAGGCACATTTTAGATTGAGGCTATATCACAGCTTCTTTGATTGTGAATGCAAACTTTATTGGCTCTTTAGACTTTTTAATCCTTTCATGTAGCATGTTACAATTTTAAGTTCCTGGACTGCCATTCTACTTACCGTCAATACTACAAACAGCACAGAACGTGCACTTCACTTATGCATAAAGGCACCTGTCATAAATGTAACTTTATTCTCCAAGTTACTGGAGGAAGTACCGATTCTGTTTACTTTGGGAAAAAAAAAGTTAGAAATCAAACCTCACCTCCAAAAATACAGCTTCCCTTAGGTTCGAAAGGCATTTAAATCTATTTGTTGAAATCAACCGGATTCCAGTCTTGCAGTATTAACAACAATGAACCAATAGATTAATTATTGAAAATAACTGTGAAAGATGGACTTTAATGACTATTTCAAGCTTGGAATATAGAACTCTCTTCACAGTTAATTATTGGGTCGTGTGGTTCACTGTGATGGGTTTTATTGGATTATTAGACATTGTTACAAAGAGGTGAGCTCTCACTGGAGAAATTCAGGGTTTGTTCTCTTTATTGCTGCCCCTGTGTCCACTTCTGTAGGCCAGTCTCTGTCATATATAATCTATAATGCATAACCTGTGAGATAATGTTTAGTTCCCTGTCCTTCTGAAAGTACATGATTTTAGAGGTGCCTGAATCCTAATCTATCAGCTTGCCTATTTTCAGCATTTGTGTATATTCACAAATAGGGTAGATTTTATAACATGCCATGATTATTCTTCATTTCTCAGACCTTACCTTTCTGCTAAACTGATCAGGAATTGAAGAAAACAACTTTATTGGACATTAATCATAATTTTTTTTTCCTGTAGGAAGGTCTTCAGAGCTTTTCTGTCACTGGTTTAATACTTTTGGTTCAGATCCAGAAGACTTGCTTTGGCTCTCCAGTGGTCCACTTAATACATAGAGAAAGTCACCTGGTACGCATGAGTAATTTAGGAGTGATGATGGAGATCAGAAATGACCTGTCTAAACTTTGTTGAGGAAATAGTGGGTGTTGTTAAGTAAAACTAACTTCCTTCACCTAATATGTTGTAAGAAGATGCATGCATGCCTGCATGGATGATGCAGTGACAGAAGATTTAAGATGTAATACATGGAAAATAACATTCATTTGATATTGCGGTGGTCCATGCATTTAATGGAGTAATGGCTACTCATCTTTTTATATAATTTTGTACAAAAGATATGTGTGAGGGGAGTCAAATAAAATACTTCCAGCATTCCTTTCTTTATCTCATTAGAATAAAAACTTTTACCTAGTTGCTAGCTATTGCTAACAAGGTCAGCAATTTAAGCTACCTATATGATTTATTGTGCAGACCTGTTTCTTTGGAACCATGAGACTCCTTTGCTACTGAAATCTTTTGGACAAGAATGATATATTTATGATATATTTTATAGATATATGGCTCTCGTAACTTTCCATTTAAACTTCCTGACCTTATAAAGTTTTTCTCCTCTATAATAAAATTTCTGGGCTGTTTAGTAGTTAAGTACGGGTTTTGAAATGAAGCTTTCAGGATTCATGTTCCTGACGTACACAAAAGGTTCTGAATGGACTATATGGACATCCACATGGGAGGATTCTTCTCACATGACTTTGGCTCTTTAAAACTTTGGTATCTAATTTACACTTAAAATCTGGACTGGCTCCATGGACCAATGGGTGAATTTTTCCCTTCCTAATGAGGTGCCTGTTTTTCTTTTCTGATTATGAGAGTAGTTTCAATGGTTAGCTATGATGCCTGGAATTACGCAATATGAAGCCATTTAATTATTATTTAATTATTTCATAGTAATGAAATATTTTTTCATCTGTATTTCATCAGAGTACAGTATTGATATGGACTAATTTTAAAAGAATATTTAAAAGCGTGCAAAGAAGGGAGTGGATTTGAAATTATCTGCAACAAATGTAAACCTGGGGTTTCTAGTTCATGAATCTTGACATGTAATACAGCTAGTTACACTTACTTCTTTAGACTGGTTTCTATGAAAGAAAAAAGGGAAGGAAGCAACCATTATGCTGCTGCCATCACAGCCATCTACTGTGCATCAGAATCCAAAGCCCTCCAACACTGTACCAGTTTCTAATCTGGCAGGAGGACTAATTTAATCAGGCTGTCCCAGGGAAAGCTTCTACTGGGAAAGATAAGCTGCCGATTCATACCTTTGGGTGACAAGAAAAGTCTATCTTGTCTTAATCCTCTACCTCAGAGCATTATCCGGAGTTTAAGGAGCTCTCATGACATCTGACACAGTCAGAGGAGAAAAGCAGCGAAGTCAGGGACTGAATAGCATTGCAAGAGTTTGTAAGAGTAAATGGGAGTTTGGAGAGCGAGTGAATGAGAGAGAGCAGTGTCACTCAGCCATGTTCTCTTTCTGCTGCAGTTGCCTCATCGGTATCAACCCCTCCCTGCAAAGGGCATGATGCTTTGGTGTGTGGCATTGGATCAGATCTGTAGGGTCCCAGAACAGATGTTTGAAGTACTACTAAATTTTATTCTAAAAAAAGCTAGAGATGAAAATAATATTTAAAATAGTTATATTTCCTCTTTTGGTGAAAACTGAACTCAATTTCACAGGACAAAAGTGGGCTCTTTTCTAGCTCTACAGATAAGCTTTTGCAGAAAAACTCCAACAATGAAGATTTAACAGCTAACCAAAAACCAGCCTCAAACAGTTCTTTTAATGGAGAGTGCAATGTACTCTACAAGTATCACTGTCACTATAGATTATGCACTATATTATATGCTATTAGCATATCCTTCTCTGTGATCATTCAGACAACACAATTATTTTTGTGAGGTTTTCTGTGAGTGTATTTCTAGACTTTTCTGTTCTGTACATTATTTTGTAGACGTTGATGATGCAGCCTTCTAATCTTTCAGTTAGATTTAAACTCCCTCACATCCTGTATCTGAAAAAAACCCAAACAACAAAGCCAACAAAAACCACGGAAAACCAGCGTATGTTTCAGAAGATATGGAAAAACCTACAGATCTTTGGATTTCAAGGAGCGAAACTGTATCTTGCAAGAATTCAAAGTCAGCTTTTCAACAGTCTTATCTGGTTAGCTGTAGCTCATCAACACTATAGCACACTGAAGTTAGCTGCTTCTCCATCTATCTCCTTCAGGAGGAAAAAAAGAAATGTAGTCATCCAATACTCCTTCACAGAGAGCAGGAGGATGTGGAAGAAGACCATATGGTCTGAAAGGATTAATGAAAGCGTTATCATTCAACACAGATATCCTCAAGCAAGCTCCAGAGCAATAAATTATTAAATATAAAAATATAGCACCTGCTGCAGCAAAGCTAATGGTGCAAATCTTTTAAAAACAAGAACTAGCCTGGGGTATAATCCATTAATATATTTTGCATCTAGAATTTTTACTTTAATTTTTCAGAAGTCACAGATTGGGCAGCAAATGCATTGATTAAAGTAAAATGCTTTTACTTGTATAAGGGATAGGCCTCACTGTGATTCTGTAATGGTGCCAGTCCTCTGTTTATCTTTGTTCTGGCTGTGTGGCTCTAAATCAAGATAAAAAGCAACTCAACATGAAGGAAAATAAAAAGAAGGTCATTTAATCACCCCGTTAGCTTAAAATGATTATTGATTCTTGGAGGTGATGTCTAATTCTGCCAGAAAATCCATTTCAGTAATGATTACTGCCCTCTGCTTTATCTATTATCCTGGAGGTTATTAAAAGTGGGAGTCTCCAGGGAATTATATAGCTTTAGACCACTAATATCATATTTAATATGTTTTTAACAGAACAGAGTTTCAGATGGTGCCCTTTAACCTACAAGCGAATCAAGAGTAGACAGTGAGGAAAGCGTTGGTCTAATTATTATATATACTCCACTGGGATCTAGTCACACACTACATGATAGATAAATATCAGCTGGTACAAGGGCGTATTGAACTCTTCATCACTCTAAATTACCAGGCGCACACAGCTCTAGAAATAACACACTCAGAAAACTTGCAGCACCCTTTTGAAATAGTTACTCGACTTGC
The DNA here is from genome assembly GCA_008711295.1 of Anarhynchus alexandrinus. Taxonomy (NCBI): domain Eukaryota; kingdom Metazoa; phylum Chordata; class Aves; order Charadriiformes; family Charadriidae; genus Anarhynchus; species Anarhynchus alexandrinus. The sequence goes on along the minus strand of VUYV01000141.1, from coordinate 1,185,117 downwards.
TGTTGTGCTAATGTTCACATCCTATGACATTTGTATCGTTTTCCTCCTGCTTGCTCTTTCAAAATCACAATGATATAATCTAACTACCGTGGGAATAAAGAATTGCCTACATACTGAAACATCTGTACTACAATTATGTATACACAGATGTCTCTAGAGTGGCCCGTTCCGACTAGATTACATAATTAAACTCACAGTGAGGATAACCAGATAAAATTCAAAGATTAAGCGTTCGGAAAATTAGACTAGACCATCTAATCTAGCCGTCTTTTATGATCTCAACTTCTCTGTATATGTGAATCTCCAACTATAAAAAACAAGGTAAGATGACATATAAATTAGCATGTTAAAAATATGTTATTTTTGTATTCCATGGACCGCTTGGTGTTAATCTTTAAACTTTTTGAACCAAAGGACCAGTATTAACAGTTACCATTTTTCATAGACCATAATGTGTTTATTTAATGATTTTTAAATTTGAAAAAATGGTATTATTTCACGGATCAGCTGCAAATCTTTTCCCATGGAGTTCTGGATCACCATTGGTATGAATGTGCAGACTACAAACTAAGACTCTCTCACACATGAGCTATTGAAAATGAAATTACTCTGCTTCATTCTTTCTTTTTTTTTTCATTTCAAAATCCCAGAGAAACTTTTAAAAATGTTATTTTTAATAAAAGCATTTGAAAAAATAAATTACAGATCCTGATTTCTGAGATTAATTCATCTGACAGTATTTGCAATATAAAAATATCATCATAACAAAAATAACTAAAAAGCATACAGTAAAGTTCATGACTGCCCTCTTACTTATACCATGGTAAGTACCTTCACAATGCAAAAAATAAAATAAATCATTACTTTATGAACTGTCATGCCCAAGAGATCCTGTAGCTCATATCAATGATGTTGCATTTGATATGACCAGATGTCCAGAATCAGTGAATGGAGAAAAAAAGTAGCAGCAAGTTCTAGTCCCAACTTACTGCACATATTTTGGGCATTACAGCTGGGCACAACTACTTTTCGTTCTCTGGTATGCACTCCCTATATCCTTGTGTGAATTATAATAATATCTTATATTATTATCTTATCTTATCGTTATATATCTTCCAGAATTTTCTGAAGGTAATTAATATTTTTATTTTTATGTTACCCAGACAAAACACATAGAAAATTACATGAATCTTTCTTTGTTCTGATCCCATCTCATTTCCCACACAGAAAAGACATCTGAACTAGTCAATTCCCTTATCAAGGCATCCCAACAATAGTAAATAGATGCAAGTAGACTGTTCTCTAAGACTTTGGTCAGAGCAAGTGTCATTCACACAAGCAGTAAGCCCCCAAAAGTTACACAAACATTAATAATGGCATGGATTTTAAATAGTTTGTATACAGACTTGTGCAATGTCACTACCTGTAGGAACTCAGAAAAAAAAATCAATTAATATTTGTTAGAAAATTGTATTTTTTATCTCCTTGATCTTTGCAGGGTAATTTTCTCTTGCTACTCCTGATAATATTACAGCTTTCAGACTTTTGTTAACTGACATAAACTCTCAGAAGTTGCTGGAAAGCTTATCATTGATTTTAAAGACCTTCTGTATTAGTCCAACAATTTATTAGACCCTAACAGAGGCAAAGAGAACCTGATGATTACATTTTGAAATGCAGTACTCAAATTATTGGCCAGCCAGAGCACATACCAATAATTATTAAAAATGTCATAGAAATTTGCTTTAAAGTTTTCACTTCACTTCATTTGTTTTCCACATTACACACGGTTGATAGATGTGATCTATACTTAACAAATATAGTGTGTGAAATACTGGCACTATTGATGTCAATGGATGTTCCATCATTAACTTTAATGGGGAAAAAAGGTTTCACACTATATTGTAAAATTAAAAAGGCATGTATGCTTTTTAGCACACTATGACTCACGGTTTAATGGTTAAGTATTTCATTCTTGAATTGCTGTTCACTTTGAAGGATCTGTGGCCCAATAAATTGTTTATTTCAGCTGTGCCTGTGGATGCTTCAATCTCTGTATGCAATTCTTTTTGTAATAATGTATATAATTCAAATATTTTTATGTAGTTTCAGTAATTCATTATAATGCACAGAGATATGTCAGCTATGCCACTTTTAGGATAGTACTATATTTCCCTGTTACATTGAATGATAGCTGGTTCATTTATTTATTTTGAGCCTTTATAAGTGGAATTGTATTGCTCACCATTAGGCCATTTAGCAAAAAACCTGCTGTTGCTTATCACAGGGACCTCAAGAAGAAAAAAAGCCCCACAAAAATAATCCTAGATTAATGTCCTCAATGTGTCACTGTCAGAGAAGTCAGCCAAACCACAATGCATTTTTTAATGGAAGAAATATCGGTTATTTTCTCTTCAAAATACAGACATAAATATAGTCACAACAATAAGGAAAAAAATATAAAAATTCATTGACCAAAGCTGGGGTCAGATCCTCAGCTGCCATGAATTTGCATGCCCCATTAATGTTGATTGGATTTATGCTCCCTGAAGACCAGATGGTCCATGTTTCTCTGTGTATAGCTCTTTCAGAACCATAGTAGGCTTTTGCTTTGGTATTTTTGTTTGGTTTTTTACTGACTGGGTATCATTGTATTTGTTCTGGTCAGTCTTTTGCCGTATTTAAACTTTGACATGGTTTAGACAATTAATTATCAGATTGCAGACTCAAGTTTAATTAATCAAATATTTTGGGTCTACACCATTTTTAGTTAAGCAATTCTTCTGTGTTTGGCACATTAGATTATTTTTTTTATTGTATTTTCATCAGCTGTGAGAGCAAATAAATAAGATTTTAACCCTCATTGATAGTTTTGATAGTTTTAACAATTTAACACTGATAGTATCTCTCTTGTCCCACTTCTGGTAACACATTCATTCTCTCTATCCCCTACCAGAAACAAATTGATTCCAGCCATATACTTAAAACCACTCTTTTCTGTACTGTGGTCATGGGGTTTTGGCATTTTTGTTATTTGTTTTGGTCTTTTTCTGAGGATGAATATTGGATTAAAACAAGCAAGCAAAAAACTTACTATTTTTTTTAACATAGTTCAACAACAAGATTTCTTTTTGAGCACTTCATACTGAACATTTTGTTCGAGATCTTGTCAATCAGCGGTTCTTGGGTTTAGTTAAAAAACTTGCCATTAATGATCTTCATTCATGTTAATCTCATTAATCAGAAGCTATTAATTTTTTTTAAATCATTGCCCTTTTCTATAGTTATATGGAAGGAAAACAATGAGTTATTCCACAAGATATACTGCATTTGTAACTTATTAAGTTTAATACATAATTACAATATTTAAACGGCGCAATAGCTGTATTTTGTGTCAGAGTTGCTGAGACTTCTGTTGATTCATAGAGAAAAAGGGCTTCATTTTCATGTGGAAATCTTATGAAACTTGTGAAAATAGAGTTGGTGTCTAACAAATGTCACTTGAAAAAAAATACAGCAGATGTACAAATTTGAGGGAAAAACTAGCACCAACAGTTTGATAAATTGACAAGAAATTTTACCATACTGTTATTAGTTTTATTTTGTATAAACATAGCTTCTTCTCTAACACAAAAGCACTATGGGAGTAACAGTGGAGCAACTATTATGGCTTTCATTGTCCCTTAAAGTTCTCTAGTCTTTACTTTTCCAGCCCATTTTCCTTCTTACCACAGTATCAGAGTAAAAGAAGATAGATGGTGGGAGTTATTCATAGCTCCCTTCTTATATCCATTTTACCTCTAAGTCCACCCATCATCAGTGGCAAATATAGAACAAATTTGTTTTTCCATAGCTCCTGACTATCAACAAATGACCCAACAAATGTTCATTGACTGACTTTTGGAGGAGCAGATATGTCAAAACCAGCTTCTTTTTCTTCTTGTCACTTCCAAACGTCACAGTGAAGACTAGAAAAACTCGTATATGATGGGAAACCTGGTGCCTGTTGAGCTGTGAAAAGAGCTGCCATTAGGCAGCCCGAACATTTCTGTCAGGCCAGTAAAGTATGAGAAAAGTTCCCATTAAGCAGTTTATAACTATACACCTCTTTTTTCTTCCCTTCCCTCTCTCCTCCCCCTCCAGGCTTTTGATAGCCAGCAATTCTGTTTTCTGGCACACACTGGCCTTTCTCAGAGTACAATTCACAATGTTTATAACTGTCATCTTTTCAGTCTCTGTACTTTGTATTTTTCCATCTCATAATCTTTCTCTTTTCCAGGTCCTTGTCACCCTGGAAAAGCACTAGTGTTTATAACCTCTCCAGCTACCTTGACTGGCTTTGTCATCAGAGGTTTTCATAGCATCCTTAATGACCTGTTAGGAAGAATCTTGTAAACACTCTGACATAGTAAGTGTTAGGCTGAAAATCTTCTGTTATCTTAACTTGTATGCTCAGAATATTGTCATATTAAGTGCTTGATCATTGACTGATGTCATGGGCTCAATTTAGTAAACTCCTCAGATATCTTTTTTTCGAAGTGGTATTTCTTTTTGCCAGAAAATGGCTATTTTAATAAAAGGATTGATGTATTATTAGTCTGTGAATTGTTGGGAATTTCTGTGCTGAATATTTATAATTAAAATATTTCTCCAAAACCTGCAATATTTATCTAGAATAAAAATCAAAAATAATTGGACATTTTTTTTTAAAGCTTTAGACACTATCCTAAATCAGACATACAGGAAATTCCAAGTATTATTATTTTTTATATATATTACCCTTATTTTTGTCAGCAGGAGAAGGTAGAGAAGTCCCAATTCTGCTGTTATTACAACGATAAGAAGTGTCTGAGACATCCAGAAAGTTTTGCAGAAAATTGTGTTATCCAGGCTGACTGTTAGGTTTTTTATGACCAGTTGTGCTAGTCTTACAATAGCTAAACTTTCCAACTCCTTTGGAATAGTTTTGTGGCAAAACTGGCTTTCTGTACTAACACTTTATAGTTGAGAACTAGGTATTGCTCTACTTAAAAAATGCACCAAAAAATTAAGATACTATATTTATAATTTCTGTTTCAACTTCTCTTTCTGTTTCAACTTATAATTTCTGGTTTAAGAATCTGCAAGAACACTCAAATTGAAATAGAATGCTGGAAAACTATTGACCTTTAGCTATAGTGTCTCCAAGGTGCTGCAACTTATATATTCATATCTCTCTCAGATAGTATCCATATGTATATAAATACACTTACCGATATATATATAGACACACCATAAATATATGGTGAGGCTCATGCATTATGAAACAATGTTGATGATATAAGGGAAAGATTTTCATTTAATAATATGTTTGACTTATATATCATGTTATAAAAACATAGACTTATGTCAAGAAAGTAGATTAAAGTTAACCTTACATCCTAAGGAAGCACTAGGCTGCCTACCTGTAATGGCTTAAATAGACATAAAACTGTTTTGAAGAGTAAAAAAATGTCATTTATTATTTTGGCAGAAAATTGAGAGGCAAATCGAAGAAATTAAGTAATCCTCTTCACTATATGGATTTATATCTGCCATGGATTTGCAAGTCAGAAAGACAAGTATGGGTTCTTGTAAATGTTCCATTTGCAAAGGACTCACTGCTAACTGGTCACCAATTCACTACTGCCAGGAGTGCACGCTGGGCCAAATGGAGAAGTCCTTTGAAAAAAGATTATGATTTGTTTGAATGAAATTGTAAGTGCATGAGTACTACTGACACTGGAAAACTCAGTCATCTGGAAACCAGGGAATGAGTATCGCCACTTTGTTCAACCCTTTCCACCATGCTTAGAGACAGCAAGGCATATTGCCAAATACAATTACAGGTTGGGCGGGGAATGGCTGGAGAGCAGCCCTCAGGAGAAGGACCTGGGTGTGCTGATCGACGAGAAGCTCAACATGAGCCAGAAATGTGCGATCGCAGCCCAGAAGGCCAACCGCATCCTGGGCTGCATCAAAAGAAGTGTGGCCAGCAGGGCGAGGGAGGTGATTCTGCCCCTCTACTCCACTCTCGTGAGACCCCACCTGGAGTACTGCGTCCAGCTCTGGAGTCCCCAACATAAGAAGGACATGGACCTGCTGGAGCGTGTCCAGAGGAGGGCCACGAGGATGATCCGAGGGCTGGAGCACCTCTCCTATGAGGAGAGGCTGAAAGAGTTGGGGCTGTTCAGCCTGGAGAAGAGAAGGCTCCGGGGAGATCTTATTGCGGCCTTCCAGTACCTAAAGGGGGCCTACAGGAGAGCTGGGGAAGGACTTTTTACTAGGGCATGTAGTGACAGGACAAGGGGGAATGGCTTCAAACTGGAAGAGGGCAGGTTTAGATTGAACATTAGGAAGAAGTTTTTCACTTTGAGGGTGGTGAGGCACTGGAACAGGTTGCCCAGAGAGGTTGTTGAGGCCCCATCCCTGGAGGTGTTCAAGGCCAGGCTGGACATGGCCTTGGGCAGCCTGGTCTAGTGGGAGGTGTCCGTGCCTATGGCAGGGGGGTTGGGACTCGATGATCTTCAAGGTCCTTTCCAACCTAAACCATTCTATGATTCTATGATTCTATATTGCTCCATTTTGCAGGGATCAAACCATGCTTATGAATGATAACATCACAGTCATGGTGTTCATGTAAAACAAGGCACGTACTGAAATACTTAAATACCAGAAAAAGCAGAAAAACACAGTGAATTCTGGAATTCATCCTGAAGAATGTCAAAAAGTAGTAGCCAAAAAATCCTTAGGTTTATTCCAGGAACCACTTCATGCTTATCAACAAGAATGCAGAAAGCCTATCACAGCGGTCAGATGAATGAACTACTAATGGGACAAAGCAATCTGGAATAATTAAATTTTTCAGATAATGTACAAAGTGTAGCTGAATGGATAGTACAGTAATAGTATGCCTTGATCTCTGTCAGTTCTGTATTCCTACACATTAAAAAAAACCAACCCCCCCACTTTTGAAGATGATCAGAGTCCAGAAATTTCCTCAGTCATCTTCTTTCCAGTCTTTGATCTCATTGGAGCTGATCAAGGTTTGAATTTCCTTCCTGAAGATGTCCATTAAAATTATTATTTTTTTTGCCAACACATTTTCTTTTAAATACTTTTTTTAATAAAGCGCTGTAAAATAAGGGTTTAGATCCTTATTGCTAAAACCAAATATTCACCAGGAATTTTAAGCATGTATTTAAGGTGTGAAAAAAAGCTGCCATGCTTGCAAAGTTTGTTTTTACAAAAAAGTATAAATGTTGCCCATTGGAGAAAAAAAACTGACAAGAGGAGGATAATTTTAGACCTGTTGCTTTGGTTTTCAGATATTAGTATTCAGTCATAGCATGGGCAGAAATACAATCTGGATGGAGCCAATGCCTGAGAATTGATCATTTGTATGTGGTTTCTTTTTTGGCTGTCAGTGATAATATCAACCCGCTGGCTGGAAGAGAAGGTCAAATATATCTCAGCATCAGTAGGGGATCAGCTGATAGCAGAACACGTAATGATATTTTTGAATTTGAGATATGAAAATAGATAGACCTTTTTTTAATAAAAATGGTATAAACATGAATCAATCAAAAAAAAAGAGAGTAGTTTTGTGCTGACCCAGTCTGGGAAAGCTCTGGAATTAAGACACTGTTAGAAGTAAAAGTTCAGTAATACACCCAACCTGGTGAAAGGACTGTGACAAGAATTTTGTTAGGGGAAGCAGGATTCAAATTCATTGTAAATTAGGCATTTTGTCCGGATTAATCACCTAAACTATTCTATAATCAGTGGACGCTGTTGCATTCATTAGCTGTAGATGAGTAGTTTAGAAGACTAGTATAAATAAGCTTTCTATTTCCTAATACCTGAGATACGAAGCTGACATAAAGCCTAATTATCCTCTCTTTTTATTTTTAAAATCACAGAATCGTTGAATAATTTAGGTTGAAAGAATTCTCGACAGACCAAGTGGTCCAGCCCCTTGATCAAAGCAGGGCCACATTACTTGAGGTTGCTTATGCCTGTGCCTGGTGAAGTGCTGAATAGCTCCAAGGTGGGCATCTCCACAGCATATCTGGACACCTGCTACAGTTCTTGACTACCTTTTTTGTTGCAACTTCCGGTCACTGCCTTTTGTCTTTTCACTGTACATCTTTGAGAGGAGTCTAGCTCTGTCTTTTCTATACCCACCCATTAGGTAGTGGAAGAAAACAAGTAGGTCTCCCTTCGGGTTTTTTTGGTTTGTTTTGNTGGTTTTTTTTTTTTTTTTTGTCTTCTGTTTGCACAAACACAGTTCTCTTGGTCTCTTTCATATATGTCATGTACCCCAGCCGCTCACCATCTTTGTGACCCTTCACTGGACTTCATCTGGTATGGTCAAATTTTTTAGTGTACCAGAGAGTTCCAAGCTGGTCATACTACTTCAGAACCTGTCTCACAAGAACTGAATTGAAAGGAATAATAATTTCCCTCAGCCTGCTAGCTATGGTCCTCCTGGTACAGCCTAGTACATGATTGGTCATCTTTGCCACAAAGGCACAATAGTGACTTATATTCAGGCTGTTATCCACCAGGCCACACAAATTCTTTTCTACAAAACTGTTTTCTAGCCCAACACCACCTAGCTAGTACTTTTGAAAGGCATTATTTTATCCCGTATACAGGACTTTCTATTTGCCTTTTTGAACTTTGTGAGGCTTCTGTTGGCCCACTTTTCCAACCTGCTAAGGTCCTCCTAAACATTGATGCATAGGCAACCGTAGCGTATTACTCGGTATTATCCACAAACTTGTTGAAGGTGCAGTTCACCCCAACATCAGGTCAGAAATAAAGATGTTAAACAGTATTGGCCCCAGTTGCAGTCCCCAGAGGGATGCCACTAGCTGCCAGTTGGACTTTGTGCTGCTGATCCCAACCCTTTGAGCCCAGTATTCCACACAATTTTCCACCCAACTTATAGCTGACCTACTGAAATCTTATCTCACGAATTTGGCTGTAAGAACGTTATGGGAGACATGTTGAAGGCGCTGCTGAAGTCAAAGTAAAAAAAAAATTCACTGCTTTTCCAATGTTTGAGGAGCCAGTTATCTCATCCTAGAAAGCAAACAAGTTGATCAGGCATAATTTGCTTTTGCTAAATTCATGCTGACTGTTACTGGTCACATTATTGTTATTCTTGCACTTGCACATGGCCTCAATGAATATTTGCTCTGTAATCTTCCTCAGGACTAAGGTTTGACTGATCAGCCTGGAGATCCCCAGGTAATTCTTTCTTGCCTTTCTTGAAAATTTGTGTGAGAACTGCCCTCTTCAAGTCATCAGGAACCTCTGCCAATTGCCATGAGGTTTTGAAGATGACAGATGGTAGCCTCACATTAATACTGGTCAGCACCCTCTGCGCTCCTAGATGTGTTCCATCTGGTTCCTTGGACCTGTGAATAAACAATTTTCTGAGGTGCTCCCCAATTTCTGAAGTATCTGCTCTAAAGTAATGCTTTATTCCCCCACAGACTGCGCTACTAGGTTCAGAGATGTGGGCCCCTGGAGATAGACCTTACCAGAAACTAATACAGAGAAAGCATTGAGTACCTCAGCCTTTTCCATGTCCTTTGTCACCAGGTCACGAACCTCACTGAGCAGTAGGATGGCAGTTTCATTAGCCTTCTTTCTGCTGTGAAAGTGCCTACAGAAACCTTTCTTGTGGTTTTTCAAATCCCTCACTAGTTTCAGCTCCACCTGAACTTTGGCTTTTCTAACTCCATCCCTGTGTACTCAGACAATGTCTCTATGTTCATAGAAGGTGGCCCATCCTCCAACTCTGTTCATCCTACTTGTGCTACATTCAAAATATTTCACTAGCAACAGGGAACACCTGTCTTTTTTAGAACTAAGATTTTATTGTTTGTTTAGTTAATGCTTTAGCAATATAACCAAAATGCAAAAAGTTATTATGAGTCCAATTAAAATATTAGTACTTATAGTTCAAACTAAGAAATTAATACTGAAAAGATATTCACAAAAATTAAAATTGTTATATATTTACTATCCATTATCTACTGCCTCTCCCCACCCCAATATCTATCCACCTATGTGTTGTGCTCACCCTTCCAGTGTCCCTGTAGTCAATGTGTCAGCCTTCCTCAAGCAGAATAAGGCTGTGTTTGTGTGGGTGTTTGCTAAAGGGCTCATCAGCATCCTCACTTCTTCACCTGAAGCAGTGTGATTGATATCCTTGGTGGGTGGCTCCAGTTGGGGTTACTTGTGTATTTCTTCTCTTAAAACAGTCTACTTTCTTTCCATTGGTTTCCAAGTCAAGTTTCAAAGCTTCACAGTGTCTTACACCTGCCTAATTCAGCATATTTGTGGTGCATTTATTTGAATATAGAAGTTTACAGGGTACTGGTAAACCAATAGACTTTCCAAGGATTGACTGAAACGATTGTCTCACTTTCAGGTAAAAATGCTTTTTCAACATGCAGTATCGCTGTCATGAAAAGTTAAAGTGAAAGGAAACAAAATACATGTCTTGGTGTAATATGTGATTATGTTTCTCATTTATATGTATCCTGCATGAGAGAGATCGAGGTATGTGTTGACTGCACAGCAGATATTTTTAACCCATCAGATAACCTCAGTCATTTTGATGCTCAGGAATGCTTTTTATGACATTCCTTCAATTCATCAGGTAGAAAAGGGGCAGATATTTTTTCACTACTAAGTAAAGGTTTTAAAGATGTAGAAAGGTTTGGTTGGGTTTTTTTTTTGCTTGGTTGCTTTTTTGTTGTTGGTAGTGGTATTTTTTTTTTAATCAAGAAAGTCTGGTGAAATGAAATAACAGAAAAAAATACAGTTTGTTGGTATCAGTCAGTATAAACCTGTTCCAAGGAGTTCAAAAGGCCTTAACACTTTCTGTTAAATAAGGATTTAGCACTATTTTCCCTTAGTGTTTCAAAATAAGTAATATGAGAGGACCATGAAACTTGCTTCTTTTGTTATTATTCTATTCCCATTAAAAATATTCTACATAGCTCTTTAACACAATTAAAAGCTGCAGCGGTGCACATAGAGATTTAGTTTAGAAATGTATGATGATACACCACCCAAGAACAACTGGAATATGAAGTATTTAAATTCAGATTTTATCTTTGATTACTCATTAATGCTGACACCCTTAAAATACATTCAGTGAACATGGCAAGAGATAATTAAGATAGGGGTATAAGTGAGTTCTCCTGATTTCAGCAGAACGGTACTTTTGTTGGGAAGACTGACTGTAAAGATCTTATTCATAACACCTCAGCTTCTTAGGGATGTCTCATTGCACTGCACTCACCCACTTTTTTTCAGTCATCTCCCAATCATCCTTTCTCCTCTTGTTGCATCTTGAAGTTTGAGACCCTAACTGCTGTGGTCACCTTTCACATTGGCTCTGGTGAGCTGCTGAATCATCCTCCCTGGCTGCCTTCCCTTCTGAATTGTTGCTGAATGTCCCTTCCTCTTCTGTTACTACTTTCTTTTTCTGAAAGTCTGTGCACCATTGCCCAACCACAAATTTCACTTCACTTCTCAATTTACTTCATGTTCTCTATGTCCCTTGCCTTCCTTCATGAATCCAAGCATTTTACTTCTGTTTGCTCCCACATTCCTCTCTTCCTGGGGGTGGTGTTGTCCCTCAGATCTCTTGTCTTAGTCTCTTCCAATTAAAAGCTCATTGATAAAGATGTAGAACTAATTCTGTGTTTATATATAAATTTATACATACAAATTACACACAGATTAGAAACACGCATTTTCTTGTCTTCATTCTGTTTACAGGCTAGATAATAAACAGAATAAATGATTATTAGTGCCATTGAATCTGAAATAAAAATTATTAAATTAATAAATAAAACTGAATTAAACTGAATTTTGCAAACATAAAGTACATGAATTACCATCTAACACAAAATTTAGGATGTAACCGCTGATATGACTGCTGACTGACTCACAAAACTGGGCAGATCTCTTGAGGTCTTAGGACCCTCTTCTATTCAGGAAACATTGTTTCTGGTTCTTTTCTAATCAGTCTGCATCTGGAATGTGATGTAGAGCAGTCCTACTCATTTAATTATAATAAAGGTATGACAAGAGGATAAACGGCAGAGGGGAGGGCAGGCAGAGTACATGAAACCAGAGAAATATGAAAACTTAACTTGAACCAGGTCTCTCTTCAGAAAAAAAGAGAAGCTTTAAGGGTGATTTCTTCTGAGTAGAAGAATCTGAAGAAAATAGGGATGATAGATGTTACAGGTTATTTAACTTAAACGTCAATTATATAAACAATATAGGCACAAATATATGAACAAAAGTAGGCACAAGTATAAGATTAAAAAAGACCAAAAGTCTAAGGGGCTTTGTTATCAAAAAAAAAATGTTAAGACACATACAGAATAAATGTGGTTGCAGTGAAAGTTTCACATCAGAAAATACATCTCATTAAATTACTCCAGATCTCCTTTCCATTCAGGAGTGTCTACCATTATTCAAAATAATGCATTTTTCAAAAGCAAGCACAGTGTTTTTGATTCATCAGCAAATGATTGGTTTTTTTTAACACAGCTAACATTATCTATATTATTCTGGGAGAAATGAACAATTATTCTTTATGCAGTGAGAAATATTCTGTACTTTTCCAAACATCTTATTCAAACTCATATGTGCAGTAATTTAATGGCATAAAAAATAAAAGCAAAAATAAAATTCAGAGGCTGGCCAGAATGTAAGTCAAAAGCTGTAACTGTCAATCATGATATGGACAGATGCATAAAGCATAATTTCTCATGTAACGGTGACGGTGTCATTTGTTCTGAACTTTACAAACTCCTTTTTATCCTGGTCAGACCTCTAATGAGAGGAAATTAAGCCAGCAAGGGAGACACAGATAACCTATAATGCATATACAGAATAACTTTAAGGACATGTTTTGGGATCAAAGTACTTTATGTAATGTACGTCTTGATCCTTCTGTTTAGGAGTATCCAGCATTATCCTACTCTTTTTTCCAGTGAATATAATGCTTCTGGTAAGTCGCAGATGAATCTGTCCTTCTTAAATATGGCTGCTTAGTGTGCAAGAATATAACAACTTCTCATTAATTATAAAAAATGGAGACCCAAATCTAGCAGATAAAACAATGAAACAGAATTCCATCTACCATTTTCTTTCCCAGCATTTCTAAGATGAATATCTACATATTAGTCTATTTCTCCATTGAAATATGGGTCTACAGCTTCTCTTTTCCGAACGTGTTTTCTGTCCTCTTCCTAAAACCAATCATATTTAAGCCCATCTTTGTAGCTTATCATATTTAAGCCAAAATTGTAGCTTATCTGGTGAATAAAAGCAATGAAATATAGCTTTACATGGCTTATAAACAAATGAAAATTAATCACTCCCCCCAAAAATCCAAAACAGATTACACAGAACAGTCATATTCTGACATGTCGATACAGACAGAGTTAATTTGAATACATACATAAAGAAAAATAAATATAAACAGATAAATTTAATCAGAAAATTATTTGTAAGTAGCATTTATAAGGTGAATTGTTCACTTCAAATTATTTAATGGCCAGTGGTACCTGAATAGGTTCAAACTATTTGGCGACTTATTCAGAAATACAATTTCCTTCCTTCTTTTCCATAAGCTTTTTTTTTTTTTAAGAAAGCATGGGGAGTGTGTGATGATGAGTACAGGCCAGAGTACACAAAAAGAAAATAGGTAAACTTCTCAGCAAGAGACATGAAGATTGTAGTTGCGTGAACACAGTGTCAGCCAGGTATATAACGACTTTCAGTGCTAAAGAAATTTTCACTGATGATTTGTGTAACTAGAAGCTGAAAATGAGGTGATTGCTTGCATTTATATACAGTGACTTCGAAAATGTCATGTTCACTTAAAAATAGATTTCTGACTAATAGTGCAGCAGGAGCACTAAGTCTCTTTCAACTCCTCTTGAAAGCATTGTTCTGATTTCAGTGGCCACACACTGCTAAATGACTGACTTCACCGGCAATGGAGGGCACTCTTAATTCAGTCTGTATATTAAAGTAAGAACAAATTACTTTTTGTATTCCTACTGAGAAAAATATATACTTTCTGGTTTGTGTACTGTATGCGGAAAAAGAAAACCCCTTCTATTTTTCCATTCCTTTATGTAAAAATTATTTTTATAGTTCCACTTTAATTTATTTCAAAAGAAGTTTTTTTATGACTGGTCCATTAGCATATTATTTTTAGCACATGTAAACAACTGCATTCATTCCTTTGTCTTCATACAGGAAGAATGAAATAAGAAGTCAGATTTGCAGAATTCATACCTCCATTCATGGGAATAAATTCTTAGCTTTACGAATTACTTTCCATTATCAAGTGGGACCCAAAAAGCAGGCTGATCTCCAGTGGCTCAACACTACAGAACAGAAGTGCCCTTCACATCACCATTGGGACTGAATTTCTCTGCTTCCATCTTGTCTAGACTTCGGATTACTTCAAGCACAAGGCCTTTAGGGCTATATGCTTTCTTCCAGAATGCTGCTTTTGGCAGTTTTGATAATCTAAACCCAAAACCAGCCTACTTGGAAGAGCCCAAAACTGTCAACACGTAACTTACAAGGCTGCATAGCATGGTATGCTGCCATACTCATACTGCACTCTTGTGGCACATTCCTTTAAAAAATTCCGTGGCAAAAAGTGGATGTATAACTTAAGGCTGCTATTTCTCTCTTTCATGAAATGAAATGATTTGCTGATGTAAGCAGGTAATATGTACAATTTTGAAATTGTTGTGAAACATTTTGGATTACTAAAATGCAAAAATCAGACTTAAAAAGGGTTCTAGACAGTATAAAAAAAAGTATTAACTCAATTAGGACCACAGCCTGAGCTTTGTCACGAAGGAAAAAAAGGCAATGAGATGCCCCCATGCAACAGCGGCATCACACAACTACTGGAGTTCTGAGACACTGGTATGACTGTCTAGAAACATAAAATACTTGCAGTTTAGAAATCATCAGTGCAACAATGAAATCTAAGTAGTCATAGAAAATAAAAGTGGGTTTCCTTTGCAAGCTGGACCTACATTCAAAATATTTTCATGTAGATAAATGAAAGATTACAACAGCAGCATATACAGACCTGCTTACAGAAGCCAACTTTTGGACAACCAATTCAACATTAGCTGTTGTTCAAAGGCAGCATCAAAAATGGTTTGTGGAATCCTCAGAGGTATAAATCAAAGACTAAGAGTGAGAAGTCGAGTTCACCTTTGCACAACACTGATGACACTGATACCGAAGTGCTGAATGTAGCTCTGTTGTCTAAACTTGGAAAGTGGAGCAAGGAAAGAAAGAACTGCAGAAATAGCTCAAGTGCTAGAAAAAAATCCTTTATAGAGAGCTCAGTATATTTGGCTTTTCTGAAGAGAGTTGAATTAGAGTGTGTAAGTGCCTTTCTGGTGGGTGTAGATACTGGATGCAGGAGCACTCTTTAAATTAATGCAGAAAGGCACGACAAGAGCCAATTGCTACAAAGCTGAAGAAAAGGAGAAATAATAGAAATAGGACACAGAATTTTGCTTCTGTATTTTGAAGTAGTTTATTATCTGTATTTCAGTGATGTCTAGGAATCCTAGTCATGGAACAGAACAAAAAGATTTTGGTTTTGTTTTTGTTTTTTCCCTTAAAGAACTTTCAGTTACAATGTTAAACAGATGATAACAGCTGAATGTAGGCAACTTTGTAAAGTATAGCGGCTGGCAACTTATAAAAGGCTGTCATAGATTATATGAGATAAAAATCTCATAGATGTCTGGTTTAAAACATTGTGAACTTAACTTCGTGATTGTGCAATGCCCAGAGTTTAGTTAGCACACTGCAAAAAAGGAAGTGTAAAGTATAGCATGTAGGGAAAGCAGGTCAGAGTTCTTTGGGATGGCCTCAAAAGAATGATTTAAACCCAAAGAATACCTCTCAGCATGTGATTTACAGACTAGCACTTCCATTTACTTTTGATTTGCAGTGATTATTAAAAAACAAGTAAACCAAATGACCAACAGGCCATCCATCTTCTTCCCTTGCCCTCTTACATTTTTCCCAAATCCTAGCTTAACACTACAGCTCTCCCTGATTTGATGAGGCAGGCAGTTTATAGGTCTCCCATAGCACTTGTGAGGTGGTGAGAGAATGCAAGTACCACTAAATTCAGTCATGTCCATATCTGACCTCTGACTATTGGTGTACGTTAAAAGTATAAATGAGCAGGGGAAATGAGTGCTCTAGCCTTGGGTGCTTTCTTTCTTTACAAGCCAGCATTGCTCAGATGGTTTTCATAAGTGATATTTTTACTGAAGAAAATTGCAAAGTCTGCAGAGTTCAAAATAGAAATGATTTTTGCAAACTCACACACAAGTATGTATATATTTATAAATGTATATTTAAAAAACATTGTGAACAATTTAGTCACGAAAGATGAGAGGAAAATTCTGAGCAGTCAAAAATATGAAATTATCAGGAAGTCTTATGAGGACAATTTTGAGAACTGTAGCTAGCATTGGGTCAGGAACTAAAACATGAAAATACGTGTTTTAAAAGGGGATCACAGCACTATAATAGTCTGAATAGCTGCAGAAGTGAAGTAGACTCTAAACTGACTGCTATATAAAATGATCTCCATAACCAGCATAACCAACCTGTGAACCCCAAAAAGAGATGAAAATTGCATTTTCAACCACCCCGACATCTGCTGGAAAAGCAACATGGCGAGCTGTAGGCAATCCAGGAGGCTTCTGGAGTGCGTTGAAGATAACTTCTTAAGCCAGGTAATAGACAGCCCCACCAGACGAGATGTGATACTGGACTTGATAGTCACCAACGCAGGTGAGTTAATCAGTGACGTCAAGATTGGAGTCAGCCTGGGCTGCAGTGACCATGAACTGGTGGAGTTCACAGACCTGAGGGATATGGGTTAGGTGAAGAGTGGAGTCAGGACCCTGAATTTTAGGAAAAAAAACTTCCAGCTCTTCAAGGAGTTAGTTAATAGAACTGCCTGGGGAACTGTCCTCAGGAACAAGGGAGCAGAACAGAGCTGACAGATCTTTAAGGACGCTTTCCACAAGCGCAAGAGCTCTCGATTCCTAGGTGTAAGAAATCAGGAAAGGAAGGCAAGAGACTAGCATGGCAGAGTTGAGACCTGCTGGTCAAACTAAAGGGCAAGAAGGAAATGCATAGGCAGTGGAAGCAGGCGCAGGTATCCTGGGAAAAGTATAAGGATGCTGCCTGGTTGTGCAGGGATGAGGTCAGGAGGGCCAAGGCACAGCTGAAGCTGAACTTGGCAGTGGACGTAAAGAAAAATAAGGGCTTCTACAGGTGTGTCAGCCAGAAAAGGAAGATCAAAGAAGGCGTATGATCTTTAAGATCCCTTCCAACTCTATTTTATCATTCTATCATTCTATTATGAGCAAAACTGGCAAACTGGTAGCAATGGAAGAGGAGAAGGCTGAGGTACTCAACAATGTTTTTGCCTTAGTCTTCACTGGCAACCTCTTTTCCCACACCTCTTGAGTGAAGGGACTGCAAGGCAAGGACTTGGGGAGCAAAGTTCCTCCCTCTGTAACAGAAGGTCAGGTTTGTGACCATCTTAGGAACCTGAACATACAGAAGTCTATGGGACCTGACAAGGTGTGTCCCAGAGTCCTGTGGGAATTAGCTGATGTAGTTGCCAAGCCACTCTCCATGATATTTGAAAAGTCATGGCAGTCAGCTGAAGTCCCCAGTGACTGGAAAAAGGGAAACATTGCACCCGTTTTTAAAAAGGGTAGAAAGGAGGACTCTGGGAACTACCAACCTGTAAGCCTCACCTCTGTGCCTGGGAAGATCATGGAACAGCTCCTCCTAGGAGCTATGCTAAGGCACATGGAGGACAGGGAGGTGATTCGACACAGCCAGCATGGCTTCACCAAGGGCAAATCCTGCCTGACCAATCTAGTGGCCTTCTGCAATGAAGTGACTACATCAGTGGACACAGGAAGAGCTACAGATGTTGCCTATCTGGAATTGTGTAAGGCCTTTGACACAGTTCCCCACAACACCCTTCTCTCTAAATTGGAGAGATAGGGATTTGATGGGTGGACTGTTCAGTGGATGAGGAATTGATTGGATGGTTGCATCCAGAAGGTAGTGGTCAATGGATCAACGTCCAGATGGAAATCAGTGATGAGTGGTGTCCCTCAGGGGTCTGTATTGGAACCAGTACTGTTTAATACCTTCATCAATTACATAGACAGTGAGATCGAGTGCACCCTCAGCAAGTTTACAGATGACACCAAGCTAAGTGGTGTGGTTGACACTCCTGAGAGATGGGATGACATCCAGAGGGAACTGGAAAAGCTCAAGAAGTGGGCATATATGAATGTCATGAGGTCCAACAAGGCCAAGTGTAGGGTTCCTCACATGGATCAGGGCAACACCTGGTAATCAGTACAGGCTGGGGGATGACAGGATTGAGAGTATCCCTGCCAAGAAGGACTTGGGGGTACTGGTGGGTGAAAAGATGAACGTGAGCTGACAATGTGTGCTCACAGCCCAGAAGGCCAACAGTACCCTGGGCTGCATCAGAAGAAGCATGGCCAGCAGGTCAAGGGAGGAGATTCTGCCCTTTACTCCACTCTCATGAGACCCTACCTGGAGTACTGTGTTCAGCTCTGGGACCCTTAGCACAGGAAAGACATGGACCTGTTGGAGCGGGTCCAGAGGAGAGCCACAAAAATGATCAGAGAGCTGAAGCACCTCTCCTATGGGGACAGGCTGAGAGAGCTGGGGTTGTACAGCATGGAGAAGGCTTTGGGGAGACCTTATTGTGGCCATTCAGTGCTTAAAGGGGGCTTATAAGAAAAATAGGGACAAACTTTTTAGCAGGGCCTATTGCGATAGGATAAAGGGCAATGGCTTTAAACTAAAAGAGGTTAGATTTAGACTAGATAGAAGGAAAAAATTTTTTACCACGAGGCTGGTGAAACACTGGAAGAAGTTTCCCAGAGAGGTGTTAGATACCCCACCCCTGGAAATATTCCAGGTCAGGTTGGATGGGGCTCTGAGCAACCTCATCTGGCTGAAGATGCTCATTGCAGGGGGGTTGGACTAGATGACCTTTAAAGGTGCCTTCCAGCCAAAACTGTTCTACGATTCTATGATTTTAGCAAGTAGATTATAGGTACTGTATAAAAAGAGCAGTTTTACTTAAGAAAATCTACAAACTAAGGTTCCAGCAACATCTATAAACTGAAAATGAATGTGTGATGAGATAGTATATGAGCAGAATGACCAGGTAAGATAGTCAGGTTTGATTAGTGGTTCAAACAGCCTTCATAGTGACACCTGGTTTCTGGACTAACCAAGGATATTAGTGACAAATTAATTTACCTTAATTTTATTACAAAAGGTTTCTGTGTTGGTCACTGCTCTAGGTGACTCTGTGGTACTATTTTTGTCATGACGGTTATGCTGATACCTCAGACAGAAAGTATCACTGATGTAATTCAATTAAATGCCCTTTTATGTCTGTAGCTGAGATGGATCCACATTGAAAGAAATAACTTGTAATAATTTAAAATTCAATCATACCATAAGATGAGCTTCTGTTTTCAAAGATTTGATCAAATATCCACTCATTTTCAATATCTTATTGTAAGATTTGGTCAGTCTGAACTAGAGGTTTTATATGTTTTAATTTTTCCTTTTGTTATGCTTTACTATATATATTCTTCTATTTCTGAATCCCCATCACTAAAGATCTTTTTTAAGTAAAGCAATTTAACTTTATATGACAGAACACTTCTTAAGTAGACTATAATGAAACATCAGATGTGATATGAAACATGACCTCAGCTGAGGGATCTGTCTGATTGGTCTTATAAAATACCTGACTGACATTTTTAGAGATATGCCTCCATATTTCCATAAGAACTATTCAGTACTACTTTCTTTATGGCATTCTTTACTTTAAAGTTAGCTTAATCATAAATGTTTGGACTACAGAAACACCTCTGTCGAGTAAACCTGAGCTCTGCTTCAGTGTAGCAGCATGGGAGATGATGGCCTTCAAATGCCAAATTAGCTGGTTACCCCTGTTTCTTTTTGGTTTTTTTTCCCTCACTTGTGCATAAAGCTGAGGCAAAAATTATCAAGTTATAAAAGGTACTAATCTATTTTCAAGTTTAACTAGGGCAAAAGCAGGAGTCCAACATAATGTTCAGTATCATAACATTTCAACCTTAAGAAAGATACAGATCTCAGTCAAGATTTTTCTATGCCAGAATGATTGTTCATCACGATTAAGCAGCACAATCAAACTGAATACCTTGTTCACCAGCGATTTCTGTAAAATAAAATTACGCTCTTACACCCATTCTTCAGTTTACCTTCAAAGAAGGGGGCTGCAATGAGAACTCAGGCTGAATTGTTTCTCCGTACTGACTTCTGAAAGAAACTTGAGGTATCCCAAGATTCACCGTTCTCTGACATGAAGGTGGATAAAAAGGGGGCGTAGTGGGTAAGAATGAAGCTCTGGTAACCTTTAGCTGGTGCCAGCGTCTGGTGGTTTTACTGTAATGACATATACCAGGCCTACTGGAAGCAATTTAGTTCTTTGCAAAAGCCAGCTGAGATTTAACTGTCCCTCAGAGTCCCAAAGAGAGGCTGTTCCTTGCCCAGGGTGATGCTCCTAACAGCCTTAATGGCATTCTGGCTACATCAACCGCAAATGTAGTCTGTACACACTGACATTTGGCTAGGACAGATGTTCTCTTCCCACTTGTGAATACTACAGTACGCCAGCATGGAGCGAAGGAAATGCATTATTTCCACCTCCCAAGTGCTAATTGGTCAGACAAAAAAAATATCTTATTCTGTGGAAATAATGTCAGGAAGCATAATATTTACACTGAAAATTGTCATCCAGCAGCTCCTAAATCATCATGAGTGGATAGGCATGAATTACACAAGGGAATATTATCAGGGTCAGAAGAAAGAAAGTGGAAAGTAAATTCACTGGTTGAAATGCAATAAATTAGCATGCATTAATTTAGAAGTGCTGCCATCATCCCATTTATGGTTCAGAGATGGATCCTGAAATTAGAATAGTTTCATACTGAGACAACTCAGTTTAGGAGGTCTTCTCCAGTAAAGAGGTCTGAGCCCTTCAAGTATCCTCTTGTAACTAAGAAAAACCTTTTCCTCAGGTAACACCATACAAATGTGAATGTAAAATTACGACTACTGAAAGCATGTGAAGGTCAACAGGTTCTAAGGTTCCTTTGACTATTCTAGAATATTCCTGAAGCAACCTGTTACAAAGACAGACTGAAAGATAAACAGCTAGATAGTTATCGTATAATCCATGCTAAAACCTAGATTCATATTTGAAAATAAGTCTTTGGATAGCTTTAATTCTCAGCTAATCAATGCAGGATCAGAGGTGGTTGAAAAAGAAACTGGAAATAAAACTGCAAGGTGTAAAGGCTGGTGGAAAGCCTGGGAAATTCAGAAGCCAGAGATACCACAGCGGAGAAGACAGGGGTTAGGAGATCTCAGATGCATGGGGATATTGAGGGAGAATGGATTTCAGGAAAAAAAAATAAAATCTTTTTTGGTTTGCTTTTCATAGCTGACAGTTTTAATGAGTTACAAACATGAAAAACCATTGTAACCAATTGAAATTGTTCTGTGTTATTATGCTATGCATGCATATTGTCAGAGGCAATGCAGCTCTGATCTGAGTGAACTTCCAAATATGTTGGAATGTGCAGGCAGTGCCTATGGAAAATAACAGCCCAATTATCCCTTTTTTCTCCACCCAGTATCTCCATACTTAAGTATATAGAACTAGGAGCAATGGAGCTTTTTAGCGTGTATTTGCAGTTGCAAAAAGGTATGAAAAAATAACGATAGCTTAATTTTTTTGTTATTTTTAAAAGTTTGTAGCTTGCTTGCTTTTAAATACACTTGTTCTTTCAATACTAAAATTAAAGTGGATTAATCAATGCATTGTTTCACACAATAAAAGTAAAATGCCTTTTAAAAACATTACAAAATTTTCATTTAATACTTGCATAATCAAACTAATTGGAAGAAATTAACAAAAATGTTTTGAATCAACACAAACCTGCGTGTCTTGTCCATATCCAGTAATTTCTTTGTATTTTCTCATGTGTATTTGAATTAATTGATTTTTTTTCCTACAGATGCTGTAATCATTCATTAGCATGAGAGGTTTTAAGCTTTGTCTCATTATTTTTGTACAAAAAATGTGAATTATCTGTTTTTCCAAAAGATAATAAATCCGTAAATAGTGTTTTCATTGTTGCTTACCCTGTGGATATGTAATAGTGACTATAAAGCATTGCAAAATACTTATACTAAATGAAATGCAGGAAAAAAAACATTTCTGAGGCAAAATAGGCACTCACTGATAACATTAGGTAATTACATATACAATTAAACAAAGAGCTGTAAAATAAACTTCTTGAACCTGCAGGCCAGAAAAAATTAAGATCTGAAGATGGCAATTTAGCTAATAATTCAAATAGCAAGGTTGGATAAGGGAGGAATTAGTAATGGTTGCCCACCCCCCATTTCTATGCTATTATCACAGCTGGGTGTTCCAGTCAGTGAATGATGTGACATCTACATAAAAGCAGCCTTGTAGTCTTTTACCACTGGGTACTAAAGGAAAGAGCACAGTGAAGGTACATCTCATCTGGCCCCTGACTCCCTGCAGGTAATTTGCTTTTGCCCTCTGACAGAGTTCAATCCTTTAATAATACAGGCAAACATTGGGTGAACACCTCAAGTAGTGCAAAGACGGGAAGAATTGCTCTAAATTTAAAAGCCACTCTGACACTAATGGCCAATTCAACAGTGCAGAAGGAGACGCCCTTCCTCTTCTTAATCACGGCTGAGCTACTTGGCTTCATTGTTTTATTCATGCGCTTACCTAGAGATTTCCATCCTCTGTTATTTGATTGCGTTTGTGTGCAATGCCTGGCCCAGGAAATATAGTTAGCCTTGGAACAGCAAGAAAATCCTTTCAAGAGCTCCTGGGGTGGGATCTTGTCTCTGCTGAAATCAGTAACAAAATGCTATCACCTTCAGTATAGTCAGGAGTCCGCCTTAGTTTTGTGTGCATACGTGTTTGTGTGTGTTCAAACCGCAGAGATAAAAGAACTCCTATATTTTAGTCAAAGAATTGCAGGATTTTCCATAGAAATAAAGATTTGGTAATTCAGCCAAGAGGAGAGTGGTGATGAGGAACTAACTCAAAGTGTTCAAATGACAGGAATCTTCTAACAGCTGACACCCATTAGAGCATCACTTCTGGCACACCCAAGCTCATGATTCACTCTTTCCTTTTTATGATGCTCTTTTAGACTATGCTCTGCAGCACAAAACTACCGTACTTCAGTTTCTAAGTGCTATCTGCTGCCTCTTATGCCACACCATAGTATTTTTCAACAATGGCTCTTCAGCTGTTTTGTTCCTAAGGTGGCTGTTCAGGGGGGCGTAGTATAATTTTCAATCTGTTTTCAGAGAATGTGTTTATAACCATATGTGTATCTACATAGTTACAGTGTCCACATGTCATACAATTCAAAGAACACTAAAGATTTTCTGTGCTGGTGGGTTAAAACTGAGACCTGTGTGCCTGTTTAACACTAAGTCCCACTGTTATAGTTATGTACTGAATTTGGCCCTTGGAGACGGAGAAAACGACATTATTGACCTGAAGTGTAATTAAAAAAAAAAATAAAAAAAGGACAGAAAAAAGGCATAAGGTATGAAACCTAGATGCAAAAGCTGTGAGTGGTACTTATTTTCAAAATAAGTGCCACCTTGTGTGTTTTCTTTCTTAAGAGGAAGGACATTTTTTTTTCTGTCTCTCAAAGAATGAATGAAAGAATGGAAGAAAATTATAGGTGTTGTTTCTTGGCAACATGTTTTCGAATCTTCCTAGAGTTCTGTACCTGCCTTGCATGTCATTTCATCCTGAATTTACATGTTTTGGCTGATGAAATGTGAAAAGTCTCTCTTGTCTCTTTTGAAATAATTGAACAAGCATGGAAAATAATTTCATCTTTTTCAAATAACAGAGTACTTCAGACTCCAGGGTGAGCAGTCTGATCTGGTAATTTTTTTAATTTTTTTTTTTTTTTTTCCTCCAGTAGCTGGTAGCTGTCTGGAGAAATGTAATAACAGACACTTTGGGTATTCAAAGCCACCTTACAAAACTTCTATCCCGTGTGGAAACTGAACCCTTCCCTATGTGATAAGGCTTAGGCAAAAGGAGTGTTTCCTTTTTGGGGGTGGAGGCCCTCCGCTAGGTGGCACTGCTGAAATGCGTGAAGATTCACAATTCGGCAGTTTTGGTATTCAGACATCTTTTTTAAGAATTCTTTGCAAAAAATGAACATTTTTTCCCCCCACAAAGGTGCGTTTGTTTCAGATGTCACAGATAAAAAGATACATACATCTATGCAGAGGTTACCTTGAGATGTGCAGCTATGTTGAGGGAAAATATTCTAGAAGAGAAAAAGAAAATGGGACCGTTATTAAATTCTAAATTGGAAGTTTATTTAGTCACATTCTTTTTAATAATTATTTATTTAAGGCTTGTTGACCTCCATTTGAAATCACAAATCAGTCTTACCAGCTACTAGCAATGAATAAATCGTGTCTTTGAAGATTATCTTCAGTGAGCTTGCAACCTCAGTGGACAGAGGGCAGAACCAAGGGGTGAAATCCCCTTTGTTGTAGATGAGAAACTGAAGGAGAGTACGTATTTGCTTGTGTTTCCACAAGTGAATCCAGATCTTCTGAGTCCTGCTTCATTGATAAATTTCAATTGGTTATCTCCAGTTTATCACTATGTGGACTATCACTATAAATCAATTAATGAAATATTTGTGAGCTGCTCTGCCCTCTGGATGCAAAATATATGGTGACAGCTGAAAATTTTACTATATCTTTAGTTTACAGATTACTTACTTTGCTTCATTAAAGCAGGAACAAGCTGTTGTGTATCATAGCATCAGGCTTCAGTAATATGTCCCTGAACCTAATGAAGTACTGTGTGTCAACACTCTGTAGTATGATATTGCAGAAAATACTCAGAAAAACTTGATTTCTGGGAGTAACTGATCCATCATTCAACACTGAGTAGGACGACAGGAACCATAGTTAAACATTTAAAATAACACAAACTGAGAAATAAATTTTCACAATATTTTTTTTCAGTGAAAAGAGATCTTGTGTCTGTGAATACCAGTCACTTGCTAGACCTGCACTAACAGATGCTTATTCGTGTATCCAAGCAGTACTTAATCACTTTTCTAAAAAGTTCAGAAAAGTTGCTGTAGTTTATTTGGAGATATCTCTCACTTTGCTGAAGTCTCCAGGGCTTGCTGACATTCCTGACTCTTTGTGAATGAGGCCTTTTTTTATTTTCCCTTCATTTGTTTAGCTCTTTACCTAATTGATTTTCTGTGCTAATACACTAAAGGTCTGAAGAAGGCAGAGCCTCAGGTGTGACAGATGAAATAAGGTGCTTTTAGTCATTGCTTTTATCTTCCATGTCTAATGTGTTGGTTACAGCTGTGCAGTTTAACAGCAAAATCAATACATCATTTGCTGCCGGTACCTGAAAGAATTTGGAAGCCTGTTGGTATTTTAACTATTAGGTTTCCCCTGAAAGGCCTTCCTTCCCCTGCTCCCCCCCACCCCCTCCCTCCCAAAATCATATGTTGCAGGAACACAAGATCCCCTTCTGTCGCTTCAGTTTTGTGTATACATGTAAATTTATTAACCATTTACCCTACTGCCAGTTACCTAAACTACCTTCTTGGAAATTGCATCTTATAGTTGATTTATTAACTTTGCAGTTGCCTCTAATATAAATGCTATTCAGGGCATATTTACTGTTATTGTTTTGAGAATACAGTTCATGAACATGAAAAATATGAAGGACCAACAGGAAAATCATTTGCACAACAACGAGTGAACAAAAAGTCACGGTCCTGTATGCAGTCTTGGTTTGCTGATACAGCCACAGAATTATTGCTATATAACTATTTTTCCCCCATTTTTGAAATAAGCACATTTTGACCTCAAAAAATGACAGAAAATGACAAGAAAACAGGGCTCTGCCAAAGAAAATGCGAAGTGGTAGCTTTTAAATAAGCTGTTGAATCATAAGTCAGTTTAATTCTTTGTCATGCAGTGTATATTCTAATACTTTCTCATCTCCTGATTGTGCCTTAACTTGGGTGATCTTAGTTCTTGCCACATTGGTGCAGTGTTATTTACATCTTGTTTTCCTCTGACTGACGTTGTTGTTTCTGTGATCTTTCACACTGCTATACTTACTGCCGTTTGCTAAGGAAACCCTCAAACACAAAAATTGCCATCTTAATAGCATGATTACCTTATTATTGATTTATTTCATTGTTTGCTGCAAGTGTTCTCAATGTTATACACTGAGAGATCTGTGCCAAACAAATAACATGTTCCTGCCCAGAAATGATGTGCAGAACAACACAGTCCTGCAAAGACTTTGGTCATTCCCATGAAATGCTGTGCACCTTTACCTAATGTGAACATAGACCCTGCCTGCTTTGGTCACATCCTGCACCATAACTGGTCACGCTATGATGAACTGTTTTTATGACTGAGCTGAGTTTTGAGAGTTTTTTAAGGACTTATCTGAATGAAATAATCATCTGAGAAGGATACATCAATGTGATGTTAAAAGATAATAATGATTATAACTAGGATTGACCAAATTATTATGGATAACAGTGGCAGCAGCCTGAATGTTCATCCCAGTAATGAAACAAGTCTCAGGTTCAGGATAACATAAATTTTCTCTGTTTTTTATCTCTACGTGTATTTTCTAGACTTGCTCTAAACTGGCATAATCAAGTATTAAAAGTAACAGTTTGAATGGTACTTCCAATATAACTGAATCCAACAAAATTAGTTCTATTACTGCTGTTCAGATATCAACAATATCATCAGCAACCTCCAACGGCACTTGAAGACAGCACAATTGTATTGAGGAGATCTTTTCAGACGTCGCAGAATTATTTTCTTCTTTACCGGGCATGTGTTCAATTTAGGAGACTGAATTTTCACAGTAAATCAAATTGGTATGACTTCATTAGTGGTAACCATTATTTGAATTACACCCCCTGCCCTGGATTTCTGACTGTTACTAATTATTTCTGACTGTTACTAATTGCAAGTGATATTTACACCAATTGTTACTGAAGTAAGTCTTTATCTTCAGTGTAGC
The DNA here is from genome assembly GCA_008711295.1 of Anarhynchus alexandrinus. NCBI lineage: Eukaryota > Metazoa > Chordata > Aves > Charadriiformes > Charadriidae > Anarhynchus > Anarhynchus alexandrinus. The sequence goes on along the minus strand of VUYV01000141.1, from coordinate 1,157,723 downwards.
TAAGAGATTTCCTGATAGATTTCTAATGCCAGAAGGTATTGTCATGGTCAGATTGACTGTCCATACAACACAATTCATCTAATTTTACCAACTGGTTCCTGAACCAAGTTCCTGACTTCTTGCAGTTTTAGAACATAAGTCTCAGAAAGGCACTCTGTCTCAATAAAATGTCTCAATGTGCACATTGGACAGTCACAACCTTCAGAAATTTTGCCAATTCTTAAGTGCCCTCGGAGTTTAAAATGTGAATGTGGATAATATTGGCTTACAGTCATTAGAGTTTATTATGCCTTTGTTTGCTACTTTAAATAGCACCCTTACCTAATTTCTATGCCTCCTGGAAGTATTCGTGGATAATAATCAACACATTTCATCTTTTGGATGAAAAATAGACTCCAGGCTACAGAATAGTTTTATATAGACTTAGATTCCTTTTCAAACTATTAACATGCTTTTCAACCTGCAGGCAACAGATCTGGGTGTGGTTTCCAATTAATAGTCTCACTGGCTAATAATCTCATTAAAACTGACAATGATACCTTTTGTTTTGATTTGATTTGCTCCTTTACTTAGTACAAGGGTGTGGGAAATCATATGTGTTTTGATATTTACTGTGATATGCAAGCCCTTTCTGAAATCACTATTTCCAGACATAATCCATAAAAATTCTGTAAAAGTCTATGTAAATCTGAATGTAGTGAACATATTTTGATTTTTGATCAGTGAGCTTGCATTGGCTATGCTAAGTTCAGCACTGAGAACTTCAGTGCTAAACGTCTTTACAAAAGTATTTTTAAAATGCAATACCTTTGTACAATTTGGAGGTTGGGTTTTTTGTTTGTTTGTTTTTTTAAACCTGCTGTGGAACTTCTTAAATCTAAGATGCCCATAGGAAGGCCCATCACATTATTTTCAACTGGTGTGGCAAGAATTGGAGAGATCAGAGTTCACTGTAGTCCATCATGGCGTAGGGACATTTTATGGTGCCTTAATGATGCTCTTCTGTTGTAGCCATTACATCCTATTTTTCAGGCTTTGCTGCTTGGCTAAAGATCCCTGCCATATGGATGTTTTGGATACTTTTGCACCAAGATAGCCTTTCCCTCTGAGAGCACTTTATTCCATTATTAGTGACCCTTTACTGCCTGAGAGGAGGAAAGTTGCTGACAATGATGGTGGAGAGCAGATGTTTGGTACCTTGAAGCCACACACAAAGGAAAAAACCAATCATCTTTCACTTCAGACACTAGCTTTAGATTATACAAGAACTAATCTTATCTGTACAGGGATATGTAGTAAATAAGGTGTACCTTTTGAGATTCCCATACTCCAAAGTAATACATTCATGTAATTCTTCAAAAAATGTGAGCTTGTTATTCCTAGATATAGAAGGCACTAGTACAAAGTTAAGCCTCAGGTACTCGCATTGCAATTGTCTTTTCATCTCATATATGTCAAAAGAACATTTTTTTAATGTCGGTATGAAGAAATCTATAGCATATTTAAACCCAATACATCCCTCTTCAGTTGGCCACTGTCAGGGCCCAGTGGGGGCTGAGGGCTTCTAGGGGGGGCCCACCAGCCAGGGCCTGTCCCATCACCCCAGCCAGTCCTGGGTGTTGCTAATGGAGCACAGAGTCTGCCCTATAAGCAAATCATACATGAGCCTGTCGTGGCTCCCGCTGCGCATCTCACAGGGGCTCGTACTTTCCGTGCTTGAGTGTCACAATACAGGCTCTGCTGGTACGTGGCCGTGGTTTGTAAACACAAAATAAATGAAAGCGGGATTTGCCATGTCTATTCACAGGTGTCTTTATTGGTTTACAATGAGTGTTGACAGGAAAAAATTAAGTGAGATTTTTTTGGCTATGGCTATTTAGGAAAAAGAATTAAATTGAATTAAATTAACTTAAAGAAAGAAAATAAAATGGTCCTGTGTATGGACATGTCTCTTTTTCACCAATCCTGATATAAGAGAAAAGAACATTTTGGGTGCTTATCTCAATCATCATCAATCAAAAGAAGCGAAGACGAACCTTAAATTTGGTCAACACAGCCTTGAGTGAAATGGAAGGTATCACCTTTGGGGTTTGATTCCGAAAAAGTGGTATTCTCTTTCTTTTTGTTTGTTTGTGAGGCATCTTAGGCAAGGGTGTTATCCTGTGCATTTCTTCACTTCAAGCCAAGATTGAGGTAATATACTGTTGGTTTTGTTTTGAAATGAGTTCTTAAAAGGGATAAAATAGAGAAACATGTTAATTTCCATGTCAATACACACTCCTGCCCTCATACTTCACCACAGAGTTCCCCAGTTAATCAGCTTCAGAGAGTAAAGACCTATTTCCTCTTAAAATGAGAGCATCCTCTGGGATTAAGAGTGTGTTCTTAGAAGTTTGTGACACCAGGCTTCATGAATAAGGCTTCAAAACAGTCACCCTCTTTTTTATTTTTTATTTTTTATTCTTAATGCAGATGAAAACCAGAAACATTATGCTGAAAACTTCTTTCATGGTCATACATTTTGTAACTGTTATTTAAATTTATTTGGGGTTTGCAATCAGACCTTTTATTTTTATCTAATAAATATCTCTTGGACAAGGAAAACCATTGCAACCAGCTGGAGTTATGTGACTCCTTCTGCCAAGGTTGGCAGAACTCCCTGACATACCATACGATTTAGCTACTCTGGGCCAGATGCTTCTTTTTGCTGCAAAATATGGAGGCGGTGTGAAGGGGTAGGGAAGTACAGAGCTCAGTCTCCCAAATGGGAAAGAAGGGTGGATCTTTCAGAAAACGCTTCTCCCTCATCCAGAAACTTCCATCACACACACTCACACAGAAAGAGGTGATTAATCCTCAGAGCTGACATGGAAAATGGTTGGTAGATGCAGGATTTGTTCAGGCAGTAGCTACTCTATAAAACATGTTTTTATTACAGTTCAGTGGAACTTATTGTGCCCTTCATGAGTTCTATTATTCTCTTTTTTCAGGGTTATTCTTGCTTTTTATTCAATGACATTTATCCAGGATGTGTACTAGCATCCTCACTTTTTTTCCAAGCAAGCTCAGAAGTGCACAGTGAATGCCTCCTTGCTTTGCCTTTGAGGCATAAATATTGCATTCTGGTTTTGCCATGGCAGAAAAGGTGGAGAAAGAGAAAGAGTTATACAGTGGTTTAGCCCATCCTGTACTTTTTAGGGTGCTCTTCTGGGAGATAGATAGAAATCTAAATGCTTATCTTTGGTTTTAAGCCAGTGGAGGAAAAAGTGATAAGGAGTGTAGCTAATCCATGGTCATTGCTAATCCATGGTCATCGCAGTATGTGGCTTGTAGTCATTTATACCTTTTTATCACACCTGGCCTTTACTTACAGTAAGGCAACCAGGGACTTTGTCTTAAGCACTTTTTTTCATTCAGCTGTAATGACATTACAAGGCTCAAAGGAACGAAAGAAAAAGCCTCACACTGCAGTATACAGAGTTCCAACAACAAATCAAAGTGGAATATTCTGCTTATCCTCTTGGACTCAAAATCAGAAATCTTCTCCAGCCAGGTATATCTTCTTTCCTGGTTCCTGACTAATATTTACCACAGATGTGCCATAAATATCTTCTCCATAATTTTCCCACAAAAAATGAAAGCAAGTGATTTAAGCCAACATGTCAGAAATGTGAGTATGTCTCACTGTTTAAAAATCCTCTTTCATATCTTCAGTAATTTGAAATTAATTTGATCTATCTGTACTTCTTCCTTTTCCTTTTCTGAAAGCACGGGCATTGGCCATTTATTCACTTTGAATATTTTTAATTCCTAGCATGTATTTTTAAAATAAATAAATAAGAGCTTTTGGCCTAAAGACTTTTACTCCTGAGACATCCCCCAGCGATCTAATTTGTCTTTCTTTGAAAACACAGACTCCATTCCAGACCCCATGGAGACAATTGCTTCCATGCCCTCCTCTGCAGCTCATAGGAGTCAGAGGAGACAAAAAAGGAGAAATAAACAAAAAGGCGAACATGTACATATTTTTTTGATGAGAAAATGTCCAAAACTTAGTAACATTCTTAAAAACTTGAGTGTTTCGCACTGTTCAGCTCAAGTCAATTCAAGAACGAGTTGTTTGGAAACTTTGTTCAAAATGTGATTTCTACTACTATTCATTTTCTTTCATTAAAAATTCTCCCTCCTGTGTGTGGTTTTATTACTTGTTTAAACTGTGTAGAACAAGGAGAGTTCACATCCTTGTGCTCCTGTTTCGATGCCAACCTTAAGCAAAGAGCTGCCTGTTCAACCCAGATCAAAGCTAGGATTTACTGCACATCCTTTAGCCTATGTATGTGTTTTTGACAGTTATTTTGTTTCTACAGCTGAGCAAATGACAGAATCATCTTTTTACTTTCTTTCCCCATATCCTTTCCAGACTAAAATCTCATAAGAATATTTTGTTCAGTCATGTCCCTGATATCTCTGTGTCTTGCCTGTTTTCACTGTGTGTGAACGTTCAGGTGCTCAATCTTCATTAGAGCAAATAATCAGGAAAAGGACATGTTAATCTCCAGTTTGTCAAAAGCAATTTTAAAATTGTCTGTTTAATTGTAATACTCAGTTCATGCTGCTTTGGATAATTAGATACGTTAACAGAGACAAAGAAAAAATATAACAGAAACCTAGTAATGTAACTATGCAAACTGAGAACTGTGAACATTCATTGAGCATGTTTTTTACATACTCTTGCGTTTCTAAAATAAAAAGTTTTATAAAAAGCCTATGCCATTTGTTCAATGTTGAAATACTTATTTTCTATATATAAAAAAAGTTTACATGAGTGGAACTGTTCTCAAAAGAGAAATTTCTATTTGAATTATTAAGTTTTCCTTTTTGGATGACAGTATTCTTTTTTCCCAATCTTACACCATGTGTGTATGTAACGGAAGCTAAAGTCACTGGGTTTCAGAATTACAATGTTTAGTTTTCTTTAGTTTAAAGATGTTTAAGTGAAGCTGAGTTTAAAAGTGTGTTATTTCAGCTTGTGGCAAGCTCCTTGCAGTCCAGTCTACCATCCAAAGGAGGAACCAGGCTCAGATAATAAAAAGGGAAAAAAAAAAAAAAAAGAATAAAAGGTGTGCGTGGGGGGAAGAAGTGAACCAATGTTCCTTAACAAAAGCAAACCGTGTGGGTTTCCCTTCTCTGCAGAACTCCTCTTCAGTCAGTCAGTCCTTAATACTCCATTAAGGCAAAATTTAGTTCCTGATGTCCACGTCTCTCCTAGATATGCAGGATGGGTGTCCTGCAGCTGTGCTCCAGTAAAAAAAGTCAAAGTCACTGACCTAGGTCTTTCAAAAGAATGCTTACCTGAAGCACATCAGAAGCTCAAAAATAATTTCCCTTTTTGAAGTAAAATAATAATAATTCGTTTTGGTGGGGCCAAGTTCTTCCTGTTCTTTTTAATAACATTTTCATGCTTATTTATGTGAAAGTTTTCATCAACAGTGAATTCCCGTTAGGGCTAAAACAGGGTGCAGAGTAGGGTTTGTCATAATATATTAGGGGTTCTTTGACTTTTATAATAATACAATATAAATTAAATACTCCTAGTAGATGTGAGAGCAAAGAATAATTGTGTTTGTGCAGCAATGTGTCATAGTGATTTTTAATTTATTAATTTCTTTTATGGATTGGATAAATCAATATTAAGCCTTTATATGAGAGAACGAAAGAAAAGGAAATAGAATAAATTGATATTTACAAGTATGAAATTAATAGGAAGCTCAAGGTTTATCAAGAAGTGATAATCTGGTTGAATGAACTGAAAATGGAATACTTATCAGAAAGATTTATTCTATATCTTACAGTTATGATTTTGTGATTATTAATGTTTTTATACAGTTTTATACATTTTCTAAAGTCAGAAATTAATAGAGCATTAATTGATATTATAATTTTAGATAATTGCTGTGATACTTTAAGAACAATTTTGGCTATCCTTGACAATCAAGTATGAGAAAGAAATTTGTATCAGTCAGTGACAACAGCCTCCTGAAGAATATGATGATATTTGTATTCTCATTCACAAGAACACAAAACTAATATATTAGAACATGATGCAGTTGAAATCAATTTAAAAGTTTACAGACATTACTGAACTTTAGCAGTAATTTTTCAAATAATAATAAAAATAGATAACTAACATTTAGGTTGTGTTCCTTTCCGGACACAGTTTCTATCTTCACACAAGTTGATATTGATAATTAGCTTTCTTCTCTATTTCCTCCTCAAAATCATAAAATTTTTATTGTTAAACTTAGGAACCCATACTTACAGAGTCAAAATATATTTCTTTCTGAACATTTTCACTTTTTTATTAACACATATGCTTTAATATGTTTCACCAGCTTTTATTATTTTTTTTCTTCTATTTCCTCCCGTGCCAGTTTTCCCAGGTACTATTACTTCCTTTCCTCTCTCATCCTTCCTTTCACCCTTTCCCTAATGTGTCTTCTTTCCTCAATCATGAGCCTTGTTCTCCCTCCCTTTCTTTTTTATTTTTTCACTGTTTTCTTTTTCCTTTCTAATTACTTCCCCATCCTGCTCCGTTCACTTAAACGTTTACTTTTTCTCCTCTATTATACTCCTCTGAATCAGTCCATGCTTTGCTCTCATCCATTCTAACCAAGCAGGGAACTCTCACAGCCAGACTTATCCTAATCACTCACCAGGCTGACGGATAAAGGGATGAAGGATTTTTTTCTTTCTTAGTTGTGACATCCCCAAAAAATAGATTGCAGATTAGGGAAGGGGGAGAAGAGGCGTGTGAAAATTTCTGGCTGTTGCAAAACAAGCAAGTGGGAGCAAATGCTTTATGAAGAGAGTCAGATTGCTTTACTTTGTTAAAGACAAATTTAGACAACAAAACTTGCTTGTAGATTTCATTGTCAAGTCAAGGCAAGACCAGAGGAATGATCAAATCTAATACAGACTAATCAGGTTAAGAATGCTATGGATATTATTACAGAATTGCAGAATCATGGTACAATCAAGATAGGAAGGAAAGTCTGCAGATCACCTAATCCAACTCCCGGGTCAAAGCGGGATCAGCTATCCAGGATTTTTGATTTTGAATGTCTCCAAAATACTTCACAACCTATTTTGGAAACCCTGTTCCAGAATCTGACCACCCTTATAAGGAAAAAAAATCTTTTTTTTCTTATGTTTGAATGGAAATTCCTGTGTTTCAGTTTGTCCTGTCTCTCTTGTCCTGTCACTGGACACCAATGAGAAGTGCCTGGCTCCATCTTCTCTACTTCCTCCCATCAGGTATTTATACACATTGACCAGATCCCCCTCAGCATTCTCTTCTCCAGGCTGAACAGTCCCAACTCTCTCAGCCTCTCTGTATATATCAGATACACTAGTTGTTTAATCATCTTTATTGCTCTTCACTCAACTTGCTCCATTTTGTCCATGTCCTTATGATACTGGGGTCCCAGACTTGGACCCAGCACTCCAGATGTGTCTCACAAAGACTGAACAGAGAGGAAGGGTAACGTCCCTCAACCTGCTGGCAATGGTCTTCCTAGTGCAGCCAAGGATGTTCTTGGGCTTTTTTGCTGTGAGAGTGTATTGCTGGCTCATGGTCATCTTGTTGTCTACCAGGACCCCAAGGTCTTTCTTTGCCAAGCTGCCTTCCAGCCAGTCAGCCCCCAAGCATGTACTGACTGGTGTATGGGATTGTTCCTCCCCGGGTGCAGAGCTTTGCTTTTCACCTTGTTAAAGTTCATGAGATTCCTCTCTGCCCAGTTCTGCAGCATGTTGATGTCCCTGAGTGCAACCGTCTGACATATCAACCACTCCTCTCAGTTTTGTATCATCTGCAAACTTACTGAGGGTGCATTCTATCCATGATCCAGGTCATTAATGAATATGTAAACAGTACTGATCCCAGTATCAACCCCTGGGGCATACTACGAGTCACTGGCCCTCAACTGGACTTCGTGGCGCTGGTTATAACCATTTGAGCCCAGCAGTATAGATGGTTTTAAATTTACCTCACTGTCCTTTTATCTATCCTGTACTTCATCAGTCTATGTGATAAGAATGTTATAGGAGAAATCATCAAAAACCTGAGTCAAAAGTCAAGATCAACCATATTCACTGCTCTCCCCTAATCTACCAAGGCTGTCATTTCATTGTAGGAGTCTCTCAGTTTGGTCAAGCATGAGTTCCCTTTCATAAATCCACTCTGACTACTTCCAGTGATCTTCCTGCTCTTTATATGTTTGAAAATTATTTCAGGGACTATCAGTTGCTCTATCACTGTCTCAGAGATCAAGGTGAAGCTGATCAGTGTGTAGTTTTTTGAATCTTCCTCCTTGCCGTTCTTGAAGATAGGAGTGACATTTGCCTTCTTCCAAGGTCAGGAATGTCCCCCAATCACTGTAATGTTTCATGAATAATCAATAGTTCCTCAAAATAACATTGTCCAGCTACCTCAGCATTCATGGGTGTATCCTATCACGTCCTATGACTTAAGAATGTCCAATTTGTTTAAATCTTACGCCAAGGATAAGTCTTCCTTGCTCCATACTTTCCCACTGGTCTCAGGGCCTGAGATTCCTGAAGGCAAATCTCACCAGTAAAGACCGAGGTGAAGAGAACATTTGAACCTCAGGCTTTTCCATGTCCTTTTTCACCAGTTCACATGTCCCATTCAGCAGCAGGCTCACATTTTCTCTAGTCTTCCTTTTGTTGCTAATTTAATTGTAGCAGTCTGTCTTGTTGCCTTTCACATCCCTTGCCACATTCATCTCCAGGCTGGCCTTGTCTTTCCTAATCCTATCCCTGCATGATCAGACAACATGTCTTTATTCCTTCTGGGTCACGTTTCCCCCTTCCATCTTTTGCACACTTCCTTTTCAGTCAGGAGCAACTTGTTCGTCCATGCAGGTCTCCTGCCGTCTTTGCTTGACTTGCTGTGTATTGGGATGGACTGTTCTTGAGCTCGGAGGAGGTGAGCCAGCTGGAGGTCTGTCTCTCCTCAGACCTCTCTTCTCTCCGGGACTGTGTCTAATGGGAATCTTCCAAGCAGATCCCTGAAGAGTCCAAAGACTGCTCTCCTGAAGTCTAGGGTTGTAATCTCTCCTCTCAGGATCTTGAACTCCACCATCTCATGGTCACTGCATCCAAGGCTGACCCTGAATTTCACTGCCCTGACCAGTCCTTCCCCATTTGTAAGTATGAAGTACAGCAGAGCATGTCCCCTCACTGGACCCTGGCTCACATATGTCAGGAAGTTGTCATCAATGGGCTCCAGAAACCTTCTGAATTGATGCTGTGTTATCCCTCCAGCAGATACTAGGGTAGCTGATTTTCCCCATGAGGACCAAGGCCTGTGGTCATGCAGACTCAGTTGCAAAGGCATAGGAAAAGTCTTCTGTCAGAAAATTTAAAAAAAAAAAAAAAAAAACAAACACAAAAAAAACCCAAAATAAACCAAACCTAAACCTTATTCAGAATGTATCTATCTCCTAGACAATCTTAATATTTTTTTCTGAATGACAATATCTCATAATACAATAATTATACCTGTAATAAAAATGCCATTGTCACTTAATATCTGGGTTTTTTTTCATATTCAGATTTATTTTTCAATATGAAGCTTGCACTGGGAGGCTCCTGAGAACTTTTCCTTTAGGGTCTAGTGGAGGAGCTGACCCTTTTTTAGGTCTGCTTTCAACGATTTCCAGAATCAATCTGTGATGTTTTTCAAAATGTAATCTGGAAATTAATTGTAGAGAAAGGTTCTTGTGCCTTCAGAAAGTGTTAGTAAGTGCGTGGGTGGTGTAATGTGGGAGATACATTAGTTGCTATACATAGGAATGAAGTATGCACAACATGAATAAAAGGAGGGAATGTAATCAATGCTGCTACCCACACTGTTCTGAATTTTGGATAGATTGCAATTAGTTTGACCTCCATACTTTAAATGGTAATGTCTGGAGAATTCTGGAAGGTGTAACTTGCTATTATCAACATAATTAACTGAATATTAGAAAAGTGATATTGCTGTTCAGAGTTACATTTTATTCTATATGCTCAGCTATACCTAGCCACCCCCTTGGTCAAATCAATACCTGATGTTATATCATCATGACATTTTTGATCATGTATACATATCCCCACATTTAAAAAATCCTAGGAGAGAGCAGGTATTTTGTTGTTTTGATAAAGCATCTGGGTTTTATTGTTCAGAAGTCTGGGAAAAATAAGTACAAAATATGTGTTAAACTGAGATTGTACTTTCAACAACAAAAAAAATCAATAAAAAAGGCAACAAAAAATCCTACCCAAATAGGCAGCACCTAGTGAGTAATAACTTCATTTCTGTATAGCTCAGGGGGGTTGCAAGGGGAGTGTGAAAAGTTCATTATTATCAACCAGAAAAAAAAGCGAGTGCTAAGAAGAAAGAATCGTATTTCCTATTGGGATTTCTCTCAGACTACATGATTTGCATGAAGGGCGCCACATCAAACACATTGGGTGCCCTTTTTCAAATATTAATGTGAAGCTTGTTTCAAGTTCTTTCTTGACTTTGTGCCACCTTGTATCAAAGGAAGTTAAAAGTAGGACTTGGGAGGAAAAAATACTTTTCCAACTGTTTCAGCACTTAGCAAAAATCTTTCTGTATTTGATCAGTTCTGCTTCAAACTTTTATTATTTTGACAAACAGACACATTTTTATAGCTGTGCATTTTATGACAATCTTTTTTCCCCTCCTTTTTTTGAGGTTTTCCATTTTACAACAATGGGTGTCGTGACTGACCCGCTCAGAGCATTTATGCTCTATGTAATTTAATTACTGCCATAGTCTTTTCTTCCATGTGTCATAACTTCCATTAAATATTTATATATCTGAGCAAGATTGCACCAAAGTATGCCCCAGAAAATGGAGCCCTTACGATTAAATGTGCATAGTCCAGCTGTCTTACTCTTACCTAACTGAACTTTTGAACACCTAACTCTAAGATAATCTACCTGTGCTCCTCTTATAGTCAATGGGGAGAAATAGGAACCTCCCCAGGGGTTCAACTAAATTAGTTGTCTGAGAGAGGTGACATGAATTCTGCTCCAGCAGTAGCAGCTTCTTTTAACTGACTATAAAAGGAGCCTAAAATACTTACCTTATATTTAAATGACTAATATTTAGACATAAACAGTAGGTAATTCCCACTGTAAGTAAAGCAATAACACCAGCAACAAGACAAAAAAAAAGTGGATATACTTCTTGTCTGTTTCCCAGCTCCTCAGAAACAAAAACAGCAAAAGAAGTAACAGAATTTTTTTTTTGAGAAATTCAAACTTAAGTAAATTTCTCTTAAAAATACAAAAGACAATGCATATTATATAGCATGACAGCAATTACTAGAGAAAAATGAAATTGTGGAAATCTGCAGAATAGAAGTCCCAGAAGACGTTGATCTTTTCAGAATGCACAAATCAGTTTGCAGGACCAAAACATGAAATTACAACAAAACAGGAACAAAACGTAAATTGTAATTGGTAATTTATGAAGTAGTGCTGTCATAGCCTGAGAACTAAATGTTCTCCACAACCCTGGGAAGAAATCTTCACTGAAGTCTCACAGGCTAAGGTAGAGGAACTTTAAAATTCACAATCATCAGCCAGATTTGTAGCTGAAATAATCACCATGGAGGTGATACAACTAAAGCTCCTGATGCATTTTCAGCAAAAAAAAAGTCCAAAGTGCTCTGGAGAATAAAGGTAAACAGGCTGTTTGGCCCCTAAGACACAGATCTTCTGCACCCTTTTCCTTACTATTTTTCATAAAGAAGAATTTAGAGAGAGATTAAAGTGAACTACTGTCAACAAACATGTGAAAAGCCTAACAGTGCTACTAAAAACAGAGTTGAATTTAAATGTAATGGACTCTTTATGTGCTTCTTACTACACAGAAATGTCTTCACACTGAAGTCAATAAGACTGCTTTTCTTGTAAGCCAAAGGAGAATTTTTATCATAATTTCCTGTCAGCATTTTTTGTGTAAAAAAAGCAAAGTAATTAGCATTTTTCTGACCAGTTCTATCTATGGCCATAAGCAAAGTAAAATATAATGATCCAGTCTTTAAAAACATTACCTAGCCCACACACCAGTGAAAGAACAGTCTGATCATTAAGAATAGATGCTGTGCATAATGTTCTTCCCTTTTGCATAGAGATAAAAATTCCTCATTTAATATAGTTTTCTTTTTTTGTCCTCATTCCCTCAGGATGAGTTTTTTGTCCCTTGTAGGCTGGATGTCTTTTGCATGAGTTTTTATTTCTATTTTCTTTGTTTATTCCTGATTCAGTTAAATTATATAGGCATTTTGCACATTTTAAAGCATTAGGGCCAAAATATTCATAAAAAGAGAGAACCTGAACTTTAATATCATATTGTAATCCTATATAATGTATGCTAACACTAGTTTCTAATTTTAAGTACTAATTACCATTGGGAGACTAGATTCTGCTGTACACCTTTCACAACCCCACATATATTGAATTAGTCCATATTTCTGTTGGAACATATAAAAGCAAAAGCTAGATCTATGAAATTAGCAATAGAAAGGTTTATTAGATTATCTAGCTGATAATACAACAAATCACTATGAGTACTCTAAGCTGAAAAGAATGGCCATAAGACCTTTTACCACTTAGCAATGCATTATCTATGTTTTTGCCGCAGTCATAAATGACAAACATGTAACATTAGAAAACTTCTGCACTAGCAATTTTTATTGGATATTTTCCAAGTAATATGTCTGAGCTATTTGGTTCTTGGTTTCCACCATTATCAGTAAAATGAAGTTAGAGGAAAGAAAAACAGCATCACACATGCAGCTACCCTCACTTTCTTTCTACTCTACCAATGTTTTGTACTGTAGAACATTTACATAGAAAAGGGTAGTTAGGGTCAGCTGCACTCCAGAGCTGAAACAAAAGCAGTTTGCTTTTCCAAGCTTCCTCCTAACTCACAAGGAAAGGCAGGAATAAATGCTCATCTGAAGCTAGTTGAGTAATTAAAAGATTTTTATAAAAAAAAAGAGAAATGTTTTCTGCTTCTTGTCTTGATTTGGTGGCAGCTTGAAACAAAGATAAACAGAAGAATGGGATCGCTGTAGTTACATAGTGTAAATCATTCAACTTTACATTTTCTACCCTGTTTAATCAAGTTTTAATTTCCTATCAGTTTGTTCTTATGGACTATATGGAACATCAACATCCTGAGCTGTTATAGAGTTGGTTGAAAGGATAGATGTCTTTGTAGGAGAGGTCATCCTGGAAAACACAGAGCTTCATAAAGCTGTATTTGGTGTAAGTAGTGGTAAACAGTAATTTCATTCCTTTATCTTACATGGACTGTGAGCCTACTGAATCCTATTTAAGATTCTGTAGAGGATGTTACCCTACTTTAAAAGTCCTGAGATATATCATGTAATCTCAAATTGTTGTAAAACATGGTGCATCAGCCAACAGCTCTTAACAAAAGCCTTAAGATTCTTGTAGGTGTTTCCATGTCATCTGCAACATGCCTGCATCAAGAAAAAAACCCATGACCACTCCCCTGCCCATTCTGGCTAGACCTTATCTTTCAAAGTCACCAATAAGATGAAACTAGCCAGTGTTCCCCTGCCCACTGTCAAAGGGTAGACTTCAAGATTTTTCCCCTGACTGTGAAATTAGAGATTTCTGTGCAGGAACATTCTGCATCTTTTGCTGTCATTCCTCTCCTATGAAATGCCCTGAGAATGTTCCACTTTGGGTAATTCTATTTCCAGAAGGCTAAAGCAGCTTTTACTTCTCTTCTTGAGAGCAAAACCAAAATGTTGTCATTTTACACAATTGTGAAAAATCCTGTCTGGTTTTCAAACACTATCTTCTTTGCTTCTGCTTTTTCCTGAGCAGAGCTTTATGCCATTTCAGGCTTTATAAAAACAGGAAAAGGAAAGAACAAAAAATAATTTGCTCCCTGCAGTTAAAGCATGGCAATTTATAAAGACTTAGCTGACATTTTACTTTTCCTAAGTATTCAAAACACCGTTTTCCAATTAATACACATCTCTAAAAAAACACAATTCCTGAGGTGGCCAAAATTCAAATTGTCCTTAAAAATAATTTCCTGTTCAAGATCTCTAAAACTGCATAATACAATGCATTGTGACTGCCAAACTCTGAATCATGATTTTAAGAAAGGGAAAGAACTGCTATTTACGGTCATAAAATACAACTTCATATCTGTCTTTCCAACTCCACCCTCAGTACACATCAGATCAGAAACTTCGTTTCCTGGACTGAATCAGAGCTTTTCAAGCATCTACCAGACAGCAGTTCTGGGTAATATGAGAAACCCCCAACTTTGTATTGTTGGGCAGTGGTTCCATATGGCTGTGTAGCCTTATGGTTCTGACTAGCTGCGTAGCCATGACATGTATATTGTATTGCACAACTTAGTATTTATATTATGCTAAAACTTATAACAGGACAAAGTTGTACTCATAAAACAACACAATTCACTCTCAGGACATTTATCAAAAGCTTATGTGAAACAATTTTCTGTCTTGACTATTCTAATGGATGAAGCCTTTGACATGTTTGAGAGCTGCACTTTCCCACCTTTTTGTCTCAAATCACACTTTTAAAAATAAAAGCGGTGTGTCAAGTCTGGGCATAAATATGATGAAAACTCAGTTTTCTGGGGGAAAAAGCAATAGAACAGGCATCTCAATGCGTATATCTAAGTCTTCAGATACTGTTTTCTAGTAATTTAAGTTGGAGTTTATCCCTTGGTATATGGAGTTATGATTTCTTCACACTGAGGGCTAATACAAAATGCATTAACTGCAAGTGGGGAGCTATAAAAATCCTGAAAACCAATGGTTTAATACATGAATTTCCAACTCAACTGATACTGTATAAAGTGTTAGCAGTAAACATTGGGCCATAAGGGGATTACCAGGTCATATTGTACACCCAGCATAAGATCTCAGGCACACTTCTGTTTGATGTTTGCCATGTTACTGTTTGCATCCCCATCTGCGAAGGGAGTAGCATGTTCAGTTAGTTATTTTTCACCGGTGTCTCTTTTTTGACCAGTATTTTATAACATGACAAAGAATATGAACAAAAGGGGATTTTAAAGATTTCTTAGGATAAGGAAACCAGAAATACTCTTTAAGATTACCTTAATAAGTTTGGCAGTGTTGGTGTATTCCACATATGAAAATAAAAGAAACATAAATATAAAATTTCTATGAACAGTTAAAAATTAAACTGATAGAATATGCTATGTAAAGGAAAGTATCCTAGAAGTATCCAGATTTATGGGAAGTGTGATAAAAGGTATACAATGATGGAAAATGAAATTATAATATAGTTCTTAACATCTTAAGGAGGATTCTAAGTCCAAGATATAAGGCCAAGGTCCTTTAATTGTACGTTGTGTACTCAGAACATTTAAACAGATACTTTATTTCTGAAACAGGATAGTTTTATAGATATGTTACTCAGTTGAGCTCTTCCTTTCCTAAGGTAGGTTTTTATAAATTAAATATCATTGGATCATAAAAAATTTTCCTGGTATGGCAAGAAGTAATAAATCCGTAATTGCATTAACTGCAAAAAAGTTAATAGACATTTTAATTAAAGAACCACCCTAACAGGTTTAGAATTCACCACCCTATAAAGGCTGAATTGTGCAGTGTTTCATTTCAATTTCTGAGAATGTACAGGTGCTAAATTGACTACAGAACACCTCATATTTTGTTCCTTGCATAAAATAAAAACATATTGTAAATTAAAAAAAAAAAATATTTACAAGGTTATCACTATAAAGTTCAGACAAAGCCTGTTGGCTAGTAAAGCTGATCAGGAATTTGCTGAGGTGCTTTCTTATTTGAGAATGTAGATCACGGGAATGAATGGTTTCTGGGCAATAGATCTATTTCATAAAATTTTAATCACAAAAAGTATCTCAGGACCTGTCAGTTTTTCTGATCATAACTAGAGCACAAGAGACTTGAAAATTTTGGTGGTCAGACCTCTTACCTTGCAATACAGACAGCTGCTTTGCATAGGGCCACGTAAAGAAGTGAACCTGAATTTCCTACATCTCCAGAGCGTGCCAGTGGTGAGCAAGGTGCGCACAACACAGGTGGCCTGGAGGACTGCCAGCAGCCTTTCCCACCTAGTAGCAGAATAAATGTCGTGCTGTGTGCCAGCTAGAGCGCTGTGTATTAAGAGCAGCGCTTGACTTCTGGCTAACATGCTTTCAGGAGCCAAGATGGTGTATCTGATTTGTGCTGATACAGAAAGTCAGTTTCACAGTGTCTTGGAAGTTTCTACCTGGTACCTTCCCCTGTATTGCAGGGGAGGAGGAGGAGGAACCTCTTTTCAGTTATTTTTTAACATATATGAAACTCCTGTTACCTCTCTGTAAGCAGCCTTGCTTTCAGTCCCACGTAAAAAAGGATTTAAAAATAATAAAAGACAAAATTTTCACATTAAACAATAAAGAAAAAAAAGCTTACATTCAGTCAAGTCTCTACTTTGTACCAAGGATGTATACAAGCAAAGTGTCATGAAATTTAGAATAAATACGGTGCGTTGTTTTGATACTGGACCACCAATTTTTTTAATTCAGTGCAGAGTGTTTTTCATGCTAAAGATTACTGGAAGAGATTGCTGGACAGTGATTGAATGCATAATTTGTCAGAAGCAATCTGTTGATGGAATACCAAATGCAGATGATTATTTCCAGTGGTTGGAGGAACACATAAATGATCTCTGCCTTTAACTTTACTTACAGCAATGCTTTTCATTCAGTCTCTTGTTGGATACAAATGAAATAAAAAAATCAGCTAGCATCCCTCAACTCAGCAATATGATGCCAAAAACTATTTGCTCCATTTCTGTGATAAATGCAGATTGCATTTATCACAAATTTCCTTGCATAAATTTGTGCCTCTGAATTCCCAGGCTTTGTAGATCAGTTTCTGTAAGTTAAATGTTTCCACAAATAGGAAGACTTTTACAGGAAAAAGAAAATAAATAATTTATGTAGCATTGAAGGCTGGCCCTTTCTAGCAAAGGCTCACACATTGGTCCACTTTCTTATCAAAGGTTTTCTATGCTGACGCAGAAGTTCAGATTCATCTGATCTAGCATAGACATCTGCTTTGTAAATGTTTGTATTTGAGCTTGTCATCAAGGCTCCCTTCAAAGTCAATGGGCTTAAATTGGTACTATATGTGTAACTCATGTTATCCTAATGTTTAGACATACGAAATAGGTAAGGAACAAATCCTGATACATGTATGCCTATTTTTTCCCATTGCCTACAAAAAGAGGTTAAGGTAATAAGATCTGAGTTGTAGACGGTGTAGATATCTGAGAAAGATGAGATTAAAGACTTGTTAATAATACATTTGTAAGAGTTTTATTCTGAAAGCTAAGTTGATATGAGTTAGAGACAATATAATACACACACATAGGTACACTGCAATGGGAGCAAGATTACTGACGTATAATATCAGTGGTCACATTGATAATGAAATATTTGACTGGCTCTTGGAAACTGTTGTGTTTACTATCTTTAAAAATGGCATACACACAGATTTCTTTTTCAAATCCAGTCCCCTTTCCTTGCTTAAGACAGGAGCTATACGCTTTCAACAATAAGACTAATAAATACTACACAAGAATTATTTCTTTATTGTCATTGTTACACAATCATTATGTTAATACTGTATCAGATGCATCACTATAAAAATAGTGTAGAGTTATCATTTATAATTTCCCAGAACCACATTTGGATGTGAATTTAAAAGAATGTATTTTGATTCCAATACATTCTGAGAAATGAACTCTCCATCTGTTCCTTCCCACTCTTACCTTATGGTTGATATTTAGTTTAAAAACAGCAAAGTCAATACAACCCATTATAAAAGATACTTTAGTAGGCAAACATTTCTATGCTATATTGAGTATGGTCTGTATAATAAAAGTGATTTGAACAACCTGCACTCTACTTCAAGGTTATTAGTTTGCATAAAATATGGGCTTATATCAGGAAAGAGGTACAGTGCAGTGGCTGCTGTATTACAGCAGCGTGAACAAAGAGAATAATTATCAAAATAGGACACCCTGAATAATCTTCACATTTTATACTCTAAGTACATGAAAAGATAATTTGAAAATAAGGTCTTCATTTTACACACATTGAACTCCTTTGCAGTCCCCTCCCTTCACACAGTAATTTCAATGGAGGAGGCCCGCAGCCAAGAACATTTTATTTATGCCTTTCATCATTTTGAGGAAAATAATTTCAATACAGAAAATGGGAGGGGAAGAAAACAGAATTTGCCATATGTTATGCTATATAAAGAATAAGCAAATGCTGACACATCATGGAACCAGCTTTTCATTTCCCAGGCTGTTCCCTGCACCCCGTTTTATATACAAACACAATCTGTCCTCTTGAGCTGATGGAGAACTTAGGCAGGCCCTGAGTCCCTGTCAAGTGATCAGGGTCCTGGGGCATACCATGACCCAGGATTGTCTACTCCCCAACAGATAGTCTATATGTATATATAGGTATTCTGTATGTGTCAGTGGATAATCTATATACACATAAAAAGAAGTCCATGATTCTGATGTTAGGCATCAGTTTTCTTTTCATACCATTACAAATAAAATAATAGCAGGTAAATTGAGAACAACCCTTTCATCCAAGTTATTGCATGATTAAGGATTTTGTTTTATTTTATTATTTTCTTTTTAGCCATTTATACATTGCTTATTTATATCAGTTATAACACTTTTAAATACTAAAGGTAAGCTCTTGGTTTTGTTTGTTTGATTTTTCCCCAAAACAACAGATGAGATGTCTGCAATATAGCACCTGGCAAAGGAACCTGAAATGAAGGTGTGAGATTCCTGATTTCGTTGTGCTTCTGCCTGTTTTCAAACCAAGAAGAAACATGAAAATAATCACACAATTTCTGTGAAGACGTTGTCCTCAGACTCACAGGTTGGTGGAGGTTGGGCGCAGAAGAGCTGGTTCCTTCACATCCTGCATAAACCCTGCCTTAGGTTGGTTGTCTCCTGGCAGCTCATTGCTTGATGCAGCGGCCACATCCACCTGTTTTACCCAGGGAATCGTAGGAAAAAAACCCTTTATGCCACACACATCTTTTTACTGCCTCATTGTGGGTATAATCTGTTTCAATACAGCTCTATCAGAAGACTACCTGCTCACTGTCAAAAGCAATTTCTTCTAACCCATGTTGAGATGCATTTGCAGGATGCAAATGGGCATTTGTGGGATGCTATTATTTCCGTTCTCTGTGGACAGGATAGACAGGACACACATTGCTCCATGGCAATCCTTTTATCATGTTTTAAACATGCGAGTTTATGGAAAAGTACTTTTAATTATACAGGGTTAATAAAGTACAAAAAGCTAAGCACTCATTATTCTATTTTTTTAAGCAGTAATCTGGTTACTCTTCTTAAACACCATTATTATTATTATTAATGAAGCCTATAGTAATGTAGAAAATGTTACTGTTACCTTCAAAATTCAGAAGACTATTTTCAAAATAATANAAAAAAAAAAAACAGAAAAACTTGACAGAAAGACCAGGAAATCTGTGGAAAGTATTTCTAAACATTTATTCTTTGACTTTTTCAATTACCTGATGTTAATCCATTTGGCCCACTAGTAATTTCTTGTTCTTCTTTGTTAAATCCTCACACAAAATAACTTTAATTCTTTCAGTTTTTCTTTCAGGATCACGTAAAAATCACAAAAATAAAATTCAAGTTATCAGCATGCTGGAAATAGCAACAAAATTAGGAATTAGGAAAATAAAAATGAGTCAGAACAGATGTCTATCATTTTACACTGTCCATTTCTCTAAAGTATGCAGGCAGCATATACAACCCTTTCATTCTGCAAACATTTCTTCCTTGGACTAAGTGTAAATTGAGACTAACAAAGAGGTTATAGTATGGCTTCATAACACTTTATTCAGTGCTTTACAATCCATTGAGGAGTCATCTGATGGACCCAGCACAAACACTTAATGTAATTTTACTTTAACTTCATTGTAGTGATAGGCTACCTGCTATCCTTCGTGACCTTAAAGATTCACCGCTCCAGGCTCCTGTCAATTAACACTTTGCGGGGGCTCCCGGAGAGTCTGACTTGGCTCTGATGTGTCTAATGTACTGGAGAGGAGCTGAGTGGAGTGTTATTAAATATCTGTTGTGCAGGACTGAGATGAATAAGTCCATTTGTTTTTTTATTCCCTCTGGTTTAAGCAGTTTGACTGCCTGCCTATTTAAGCTGCTCAAGCAAGTTTAACAGTTTCATCTCCCATCTCATGCTCAGGGTTATCCAGAAGGTGCCTAAGGTTGTTGCAAGTATTTGAAGTAACTAAGGTGAATAGACTGTTTGATGTGAATAATGGCCATATGATGCTGCTCATACACTTTTTCCCTTCCTTTTTTTCCCCCCCAAATAGAATCTGGAGGAATACATGCAAAGGGATCTGCAATTTGACACCGAGTGCAGTTCATAAAGGGTGGCTCTGATTTGGAAAAGCCATGCCATTTTTTACAAGACACAACAGTGAGCACGAGGCAGGACAAAGAGACCTCCCATTGGACTACTCAAAATATCATCCAGATATATGTTAGATCCAACATCTTGAAAATCACCAAAGCTCTTGACCAACATTTGAACAGATCAAGAAAAAATATCAAAGGGATTAATCTAGGATCATTTGCTGTCCTTCTGTTGTGGATGAGGATTTTTCTTCTGTTGAATTCTAATGCCTTTTAAGCACCCCAAATACTATTTTGTAAATATTAGCTTATTTTTAATTTAATAAGATGGAACCACTGTACATTCTATATGTTCCCATGCCATTAATTTGTGCATTTTTTTTTCTAATTCTTTGTGACGCGTCTATTCTAAATCTCTTGAACAGAAAAAATAATCAACCTTTGCTAAGACTGGGCTGTTCGTTTTAAATTTAATGCCTCTGAAATCTTGGTTAATTTTAGATCAGGAAAATGATGTTTAAGGCAATATTAATTATTAGAATTGGTGGTTTACTGAAGTCATAGAAAATAGTGTTCTCAGGTTAATTGAAAGTAAATGCATACTAATGTGAAAGAGAATTTAAAAATTCTGGTTTTGCATAGAAGATTAAAAAAAAACACCTTAATGTTTAATAGCTTTATAAGTTCTAGTTCAGAAGCCCCAGATTTCTGGAGAGAGCACAGAAACATGAAAATGCTGTTTATAATAAGTGATTGATTCTGCATTCTAAATTCTTGTGTATGAATAAGATTTGCAGCCAAGACCTATTTAGGATCCCAGCTCTCACTGAAGTTGAATGGAAAAATAAGTTCCTAGATATACATTTAAATCTAGTCCCTAACCTTTTTTACTGCCTCACAGAGTGGCAGATGTACTGATTTCATTTCAAGCCTTCAACTTTTAAAAATTTTTTTCCAAGTGAAAAAGAAAATAATTAGAGGAAAAATCAAGAAAAAATATATTTGACTATTGTTGCCCAGAGCTATACATTAATAGACAATACAAATATTACACACATTAATATTATAGTACCAAGTTCAAATGTTGCAAAAAGAAGAATAGGAAGATAACAAGAGCTTGTTTACCTATCTGGTTTGAAATGGTCATAATATTGTCAGAGAAGGTCTTGAGATACCTAAATCTGAACTGATATTCAAGTAACCTTTGAACACTACGGAGTTTGAGTATATTTGAATTCAGCTTTCCAGCTTATGTTAAATTCTAATTAGAAAGGTTTTGTATGATTGGAATAATTGGACTAAAATTTCTGTTTCTAATTGTTTCTTGGACCAAGGCTTATCCATTTAATCTGGAAATTTCTTTTGAAAGAAACACCTCTGCCCTTTACTACTAGTGTCTTCTTTCAACAATTATAATTCTGCATAGCAATGACTTACTTGCTTTTTTGTTTTGACAACATTGCTTTAAGGATTCATTATTCATAAAGTAGGAGGCAACCTTTGAAGATGATAAGAGCCAAGCAATGTGCTCAGTTCAAGTAACAAAAAACAGTACTTGAATTCAATCTTCTTTCAAGTTTGATCTGCCTCTGAGAATCAGGAACGGTACAATAGAAATTGGTATGTGTATGAACTACCTACAAAAAGACTTTCTGCAAAGGATTCTGTCTCATCCTTCCCTTGCTCTCTTTTGCACTCAGTGAACTTTTTTCCAGGTTGTTGAATGTGATGTAAGAAGAATTTAAACTTGGCTCACTAGAATAGGCATGCAAAGCTAATAATCAGAGCAATTAAAACTTAGTACATCTTTTTTACCCTTTAACTCTTTTAACCTACAGACAATGACCTATGGCAAACAGAGATGACTTAGATGGAAATTCAATCAGATTTTGGAAAAAAAAAAAAGCAGCCTCCATTTCTGATCTAATTTGAAAAAATTAAAAAAAAACTGGAAACACTGTGATAGCTACATAGATAGCTTGATTAATGTAACTCCATGAAAGTGTAAACAAAATAGAATTCCTTATGTGCCTGCTTGATTCAGTGAGGCAATAGCCTTGTAGTTTGTTTATTTTTTATTTCTTCCATTTGCTGTCTTGAGTTTATTTTACATTACAGGGCATTTATTTTGCAGGAGAAACTTTTCTTCTTGTATCATTTCTCTCTTGCGGTATCATACTGTGCATGTTATGTTTATTCATGAACAGTGAAACACATTTCCTGGGCACTAAAGAATGTATTGTTTTAGATCGAGTCTCAATCTATGCTTAAGTCCATTCCTGTTCATAATAATTTATTTAAAGTAAGTCAATTAGGTGCTCAAGTGTTTTTGGGGTTTTTTTATAGGTATGAGAGTTCTATTTATTTTTTTTCCAGTTCTTAAAATGACATTGTTTTTTAAACTATGTTCTGAAGATATTGAGGCTGCTATATTAGCCTCAACTTGTTATTAGATATTCCTTACAACATGATTATATACAGCTCCAGGAGACACGTAGGGAAGTCCTGTGTGTAAGAGTAAGTATCAACGCTATTAAGTCAAGAAAGGACCAAACTATAAATCCTCCATACTATTTGATTGTTTCTCATTATTCAGCTAAGTAGATCCACCTACAAATCTCACAAAGATGCCATCCCAAACCATGGTTTTTATTTGCCTCTTCTGTTTAGGTTCTATCACATGGAAGCAGGATTATTTCATAGCACTGATGAAAATGTTATTTCCAAGTTCTCCAGAGAATAGCAACAGAGGGTTCAAGAACCTTGGAAGTGGGTGCTCCTGCAAAATCAAATCATTTGCAGATTTTCAGTTGTACATCCTCTGCAAATCAATATCAAATGTTATTGAGAACACAATCAACTAGCAACCCCCTAAAACTGCCCAGATGGTCATTATGGAAGATGGCAGTTTAGAGGTAGCTAAGAGTCACTGCCTTTGCATACTTCCTTGATATAATCATATATTCTGGCATCCTGTTGTGGTTGATTAGGGTTATAGACCAGCTATAATTTCAAAACTACAGACAGTTCAATGGGGAGCAGAAGAGTGGGTTTAGATCCAGGGCTTTTATCTCTGGATTTGCCCAAACAAAAGCAGGACAAATTTGCATTATCTTCAGTGTAATTGGCTTTTAATCAAAAGTGATTTTAACATAAATATTGAGATTTTTGTTCCCGAAGCAGCGTGATTGTTTGCATTTCCCCTTGAAGCAGGATGTAAGTGCAGATGCCATTCAGCTGGAACGCTGACAACCAGCCGAACTCTGAGGGCCATGACCCCACTGAAACAATTATTTACGTTGAGGAAAAACATGCAAGTAGCTTCCAATGCAGAAAGTAGAAAAGAAGCACTTTGTAACAAGTATATAATCTCTTAGCTACAAGCTGAGAGAAAAATCAACCAGCCAAACAAACCAATTTTTCATTCAAATGATCATCCAAAACATTCCATCAGCAGTTATGACAAACATAGCCTTACTAAGATAAATAATAAAAGTAATATAAAACTTAGAAGTGAACGCGTAGCCCCACACTGAATAGTGTTGTTCCCTCAGATCAGATCTTTGAGGGAAATTTAAAAGCTAAATTGTCACATAGACTTTCTAACCACCAA
The DNA here is from genome assembly GCA_008711295.1 of Anarhynchus alexandrinus. Taxonomy (NCBI): domain Eukaryota; kingdom Metazoa; phylum Chordata; class Aves; order Charadriiformes; family Charadriidae; genus Anarhynchus; species Anarhynchus alexandrinus. Next base: position 1,133,485 of record VUYV01000141.1, on the reverse strand, counting down.
CATAACCAAGGTAGGATGAGGCTACTCTTCTCACTCCTATCTGTGTCAGCAATACAAGCACAACCAAGGTTATATTCCTGCTAAATTACTCTCCAGAGTTGACGGCTGGAGAGAGATGAAAGATAAGAAAAGAGTGAATTGAACAAAGGCTATTTACTGTTGCTTGCTATGGCAACAGAGCTGAAATAGCGCGTATGCTACTATAAACCAAAAAAACATAGGAAGACTGTGGTTTGGGTTTGTCGGCCAGGCTGCATTTTGTCAACAGGTGTGACTTCACTTTATTTACCCTCTGAAGTGATCACAAACAAGGCCTTTGCAGAATAGAAGTGTACCTAGAAAATCATAAACTCAGCATGATCTAATAAACTTTCTGAGAGGTAAGCAGTGCTAGTCCAGTTCAAGCATCAAACCAGCTCAGAGGTGAACAAGACCTAATGTAGTCACAGTCTGAGCCAAAATGTCTCTGATGGTTTTCTCTGGAGGAAGTAAATCTACCTCAAAGTTGTGTCAAAGAAGGAAGAATGAAAATTATATAAAAAAAATCAATGCAGATAAATGCAAAATGATGAATTTAAGGAAAACCCACAGGAGCTACACATACACCATAAAGATCCTGTCATCAGGTATCACTTAAGGACAGACTGTGACCTCATTGTGGTTATATACATTTTTATGACTGTTAGCTCAATGCTCAGGGACAAATGCAAAGCCAGTAGTAGGAAGGAACTGAAAACAACAGAAAAGCCATGGAAAAAAACATTTTGCCAATTTAGTAATCCATGATGCACTCATAGAGTGAAAAACACATGAACTCAGGTTACAGTATTACAAAAATAATAGAGAAAAACTTGAGAAAGACACAAAATATTATTAGAGTTGAAGAACAGCTTCATTGCAAAGAGAGATGCATTAATATAATACTCCCAAGCTTGGAAGTAAGACAACTGGGGAAGGAGGGAGGAACACACAGAGAAGGGAATGGATAATGCTGATGAATTACAGCTATTATATACAATTTTTAACAGCAGAAAATCCAAGGGGCACAAAAAGGAAATTATCAGGTGAAAGCTTTAAAAAAAACAAAAAGAAACTTGTTTCACACAGCACATAATTAAAATGTGATGCACATTGCCAAAGGATGTTTGGATACCAAACTATAAACGTGTTTGAAAAGTGAGTAGGCAAATTCACAGAAGAAAAGTTAATTAAAGTCTACTAATCAGAATCCTGGGGATAAAACATCTAGCTCAGGAAGTCCATAAACTGGTGATTTGTCACAAGATAGGAGGAATATAGTGGGGTCAGAAGGAGGATATAATGACGGAAGTATCATTGTACTCCTTTTTGTACACTGCATTGAAGAATCAACTACTCATCTCATCTAAAACATTGCACAACATGGACCAAAGTGCTTACTTAACAACGACTGCATGTAGCTGAAACAGTTTTATCATGGAGTGCAGTATTTGGGAATTGTAAAAGCTGTGCAAGCTTACTTGCCATTGTTAATAAAAATGTTTAAATATCTATGTTATGGAGAAATTATATAAACTAGCATTCTAACTGAAAATGGATGCACACATTCTAACAAGTGCAGGATAGAAACCAGTACAAAACCCTCTTAGATAAGACAGACAGACATCATCATATATACATTTTAGGAGACTGCTAAGCTTCAGCCAAAAGTTTATGCATATATACAAAGTTATTTTCAAATTAATAGAGTCTTCCTTTAGATTAAACAGGAATTTTCTTGTAAAACACCAGTGATATTTATACCAAAAAATATCAGTTAAATCATTTATTCAGTGGTTATATTAGCTACTGTAATAGTCTTGTTTAGAAAAATATTTTGCTGCAAAGTCAAGATTTGTTAAAAACATATAGAGGAAGACAGGAGTTAAAGTTGATGGCTGTTAAACAACTATTTCTTTTTCCTGGATAAAAATAATGCGATTGTTTACTATATGGGCTCTGTGAGATGTGTGATGTCTTTAGTATTCATTTCCTTACTTTCAAAATGGTTGAGTAGATAACTCACGTGGACTTGAGCAATTCACTGCCTGGCAAACCTTTTTCTAAACCGTTTTCAGTGCTGAGATTTGTAGAGAGAACTATAGAGACCCACAAACAACAAGACCTTAAACTATATGTGTGTATATATATTTATGTGTGTGTGTATATGTGTGTGTGTGCAAATACACATATACACATGCCTATTACAATATTCTCTGGGTTTTATGTTCCCAAGGTTAAGCATGGGCGTAAGCGCTCTGCTAAATGAGAACCATCAGTGCATACAGTCACGTATCAAAATTCCTATAGAAATATATTTGAAGTTTTGTCTCACTAATGTTTATATGAGGCTATTGTTTTGGAACACTGTAAAATATCCCAAGGAATTAATACTCAAGTATTGAGTTTAATCCAATCCTTTTTTTAAATGCATTGAGCCAAATCCCAATACCTGTAATTCCAGCATAACTCAAGGTCCCTTGAGCTAATGGATCTGGGAGCTAATCCTGAAAGCAGGGTTTTGCCCAGACTTTAGGAAGACAAAGTATGGTAAATTTTGGAAAACGTCAATGCAAAAACTTTTAGTATCACAAAGTTTATACGTGTAAGAGCATTAATTGAAATGTATATGAAAGCCATGCTATTTGTAAAGAGGGGGTTGTAGCTGTAACTTCCTATATGCGAACCTGAAAATTTACTGCATAATTTACATGTACATCCACTATTTCTCTAATGAACCTTGGCTGTTTGGCAACTAGGAACAACTAAGCTAGCAAAAATCAATCTAAATGCTCTATTGCTAAATCTTCCTAATGAATACTGTAAACTGAAACCTAGTTGCAATAAGACACAAATCTTGAAGTTAATTACTATTTTAGTGCAGTTGTTTGTCACCTGGACATGACATCTAAAAAGTTTAAGTGATAGATTTATTCCCAGTTATAGGTCCGAAATGTAGCTTGACATTGATTGTATAATTAAAATTTCATTTACTGTATAGTACGTCATGAAAGGGAAACATAGTATATTTGGGGTGATTCCATAAGAAACATCCACAAATGGTCTTGCTGTTACTCCAAGACGAGGTAGAACATGGTCTCTGACAAACTAAAAGTCACACCAGTATGACTAGGTAGATCCTGCATTATGGGATTACTATGTGGTTTGCTTCCTTGCTGGGTGACATAACTATCTCTCGAGCTAGTGTTCCCTTGGTAATACAAGAGATATAGAGACACTTACAGGCTGTGAACCTTATGCTGTTTCAAAATAACTCCTCCATGGAACACATTAGTTTCAGAATCAGCTTAAACACTTTGTCTTTTAGCAGAGATATATTGAGCACTTGGCTGATTTTTATTGTTCTTTGTTTTAATCTGAGACAATGTGTATATAAAGCATTTACACTTAGTACTGGCTAATGTTTATCCCTCAATTTAAAAACATACAGTTTTTCCCTTCCGTACCTTAAAGACACTCATCCTTCACAGAAAACAGGTCTCTGAGGTGGCTGTTCACACTGTTCTGTCCTCTCCTGAGAAACGGACCCAAGAACTAGATATGGGACTTTTCCAAGACGTAGATACTAAGGATGTCAAGAGTTGTTTCTAATCCATGTGATTTCAATGCCTTACTTCCANTGTGTGTGTATATGTGTGTGTGTGCAAATACACATATACACATGCCTATTACAATATTCTCTGGGTTTTATGTTCCCAAGGTTAAGCATGGGCGTAAGCGCTCTGCTAAATGAGAACCATCAGTGCATACAGTCACGTATCAAAATTCCTATAGAAATATATTTGAAGTTTTGTCTCACTAATGTTTATATGAGGCTATTGTTTTGGAACACTGTAAAATATCCCAAGGAATTAATACTCAAGTATTGAGTTTAATCCAATCCTTTTTTTAAATGCATTGAGCCAAATCCCAATACCTGTAATTCCAGCATAACTCAAGGTCCCTTGAGCTAATGGATCTGGGAGCTAATCCTGAAAGCAGGGTTTTGCCCAGACTTTAGGAAGACAAAGTATGGTAAATTTTGGAAAACGTCAATGCAAAAACTTTTAGTATCACAAAGTTTATACGTGTAAGAGCATTAATTGAAATGTATATGAAAGCCATGCTATTTGTAAAGAGGGGGTTGTAGCTGTAACTTCCTATATGCAAACCTGAAAATTTACTGCATAATTTACATGTACATCCACTATTTCTCTAATGAACCTTGGCTGTTTGGCAACTAGGAACAACTAAGCTAGCAAAAATCAATCTAAATGCTCTATTGCTAAATCTTCCTAATGAATACTGTAAACTGAAACCTAGTTGCAATAAGACACAAATCTTGAAGTTAATTACTATTTTAGTGCAGTTGTTTGTCACCTGGACATGACATCTAAAAAGTTTAAGTGATAGATTTATTCCCAGTTATAGGTCCGAAATGTAGCTTGACATTGATTGTATAATTAAAATTTCATTTACTGTATAGTACGTCATGAAAGGGAAACATAGTATATTTGGGGTGATTCCATAAGAAACATCCACAAATGGTCTTGCTGTTACGCCAAGACGAGGTAGAACATGGTCTCCGACAAACTAAAAGTCACACCAGCGTGACTAGGTAGATCCTGCATTATGGGATTACTATGTGGTTTGCTTCCTTGCTGGGTGATGTAACTATCTCTCAAGCTAGTGTTCCCTTGGTAATACAAGAGATATAGAGACACTTACAGGCTGTGAACCTTATGCTGTTTCAAAATAACTCCTCCATGGAACACATTAGTTTCAGAATCAGCTTAAACACTTTGTCTTTTAGCAGAGATATATTGAGCACTTGGCTGATTGATTTTTATTGTTCTTTGTTTTAATCTGAGACAATGTGTATATAAAGCATTTACACTTAGTACTGGCTAATGTTTATCCCTCAATTTAAAAACATACAGTTTTTCCCTTCCGTACCTTAAAGACACTCATCCTTCACAGAAAACAGGTCTCTGAGGTGGCTGTTCACACTGTTCTGTCCTCTCCTGAGAAACGGACCCAAGAACTAGATATGGGACGTTTCCAAGACGTAGATACTAAGGATGTCAAGAGTTGTTTCTAATCCATGTGATTTCAATGCCTTACTTCCACCAAAAATCACAAAAGGTTACTCACTCTGTGCTCCTTTTCCTTCCATGCATGAGTGTTTGTACAAAGTAGAAAAGCAGCAGTAACTTATGGTGCTTTAACCGCCATAATAGCTAATGGACTTTGAAGGGAGCATAACAGGCCGAATTCCGTTCTGCTGACCTGTCCCCTGTCCCCACTGCCCTTGACAGCTCCAGAGGTCTGCACGGCAGCTGTACGGCGACTGGGCAACGCGCTATTGATTCCTTTGCCCTCTGCCTGGCTCTTCGGCTCTCCTTTGTGGGATTTGCATACAGCCCTTCGTGAATTCTTCTCAAATATATTTTAAGTACAGTAGAATTCTTTACAGTTTGTCAGGAATACACAACAGAGATGCACTAATACCTAAAAGCTTCAATGGAATACAAAGGACTTGCCTTTGGGATGCTTGATTTACTTTCCCTTTTAAGGCAAGTGTTATACAGTACATCATTCTGGCTGGCATCACAGTGGATGTCTGTCAGAAGCTACCTTTTTTAACTGTCAACCCATCAAATTAATTGCTTTGTTCTGAATGTAGGTTGGGTGATGACATACCTTTCTTTTTTTTCTTTTTTTTTTTTTCATTTAACCTGCTGATAAAGGAGCTAGGTGTTTGGAAGACAAAGTATAGGCATTTTTGAGAAGGACAAAATGGACATTACAAGAACTGAAAAAGTAATCATGTTTATATCCTTATGAGGTAAGTAAAACTATACTGAAATAGTAGAACAAGTGCAGGCATCTTGCCAGCATACCACTCAGACTGCAGTACAGCTCTTTTAAAACTTTGTCAAGTATTTTGGCACTGAGAAACTGCTGACAAATTAATATGTTTATGTGCTGCATACAGCATCTATTTTGGACTGTAGTGCCGCACTAAACATATTTTCCGAAATACACTCACTTTATCAGATTTTTTTGCCTCTGAGAGGTTTCTTATCTACCTTAAACTATGTAGGAAGGTTTTTCTTTCAACTGCTTTTTATAAATATTTCAAATTACCAATTCATTATTTAGTCCTCTAGGGGCTTTGGACACTGGAATAATTGTATGTAATTTTGCTATATAGCATATAATTTTATCAAAAATGCAAAACTCTTTAGGCAGCTGGAAACTTTAGGACAGTGTTCATTATGGATATGCAAGAGTGGTGCCATATAAGTGATGTTTTGCTTTCCTTGCTAATTTAAAAAGTAAAACAAACAAGAAAGCTTTGTTACCACTGGACCAATAAAACTGTGTGTATACACAAATAAATACAAACATTTTTATCTGTATATATATACATGAACACATTTGCATGCATGCATTTCATTCAAAGTGAAAATGCTTCCAAGTAAAATATCTTCTTTATATTGTGCTAAAAGTTATCTCTGATAAAAGAAACTAAAGGAAATGAAGGGCTAAACTTAGATACTGTAAATACAGTGAGAACAATGCCCTTCTTTTCCTGAATATCCTAGTACTCACGGCCCTTATCCGGACTGCAGGAAAATTAATTCAATTCCTTCTCTCTGATTCAATTTGAATCTGGATCACCCAGGTTAAAAAAACTGTTCTAAATGTCCTGCAAAAGAGTACAAACAGGGAAAGAGAAGCAGGCTCATTCCATCTCCTCTCCATATTGTTGCACCCTCTGAGTACTCTTCACACTTCCACTGTGTGAAAGTGTGTGATGTGTATGCTGCACACACATCATTTGGTGTCTTGGGACATTTGCCCAGTGCCTTCAATAACCCCTGGAATGAGAATAAGGCTCCCTCATCACCACTCCCCTGGACAGCCCATAACATGTGACTGTGTGTATGGATCCAAATCCTCTGTGCACAGGAGAGAGTTTCACTCTCTCCCAGCATGAATAATGTTGTGAGCTGAAGGCTGATAAAAGAAAATACTGATTTCATGAATCTCCAGTCTCCCCGCAAATTTCAGGTGAAATTGGTGGATGTAACACAAATAATTAATATTTTTTGATTTAATGAAAACTGCATTTTTAATCAATAAATTATTTGTCAAAACCAAAACATTCATTTCATTCAAGACTGAAGACAATGTGCTTCAACAGCACATCTTTTTGTCATGCCCGACATGGCAAAGTATTACTGCTATGCTAGAGATGAGGCTGATTTACACTGTTTAACATTTCTAAATGTTAAAGTTCAGAGGCTGCTTTGGATGATCAGGATGGAAGTACATAGTAGGTGCTCTCGTACCAAAAGACATCGAAGCTGACTTTGATTCAGTGCAGTAACTGACACGATGTGTCATCCCTTATTATAATGTCAGTCATTTTTCCAGCAGACAGGCGTGTCAGTAGAAAGAGGCAATGGACACTGTTCTCCAACCATATTACTTCGTATCACCAAAGTACGTCACTAGTAAATGGCTACACCCAAATCCTGGAAGCTCCTTGAGGTGCCTATAGCTATCCTGATTGTCACCTGATTGTCACCTTTACCAACCACTAAAGGTCGGTAAGGTAATTCCCTTTACTTTCACTAAATGACCTCAGAGAATAGGCGGTACCTGTGTTTGGAAATACTTAATGGGAAAAAATGCTCAGTCTTTTCCCCACTTCCCTCCCAGTCCTTTGAATTCTCAGCCAGAAAATAGTTGCCAACTCTATTTTTCTGATTTTTATTCTCAAATCTGTCAAATTTTAACTAACCAAAGTGTATATTTGTATCTCATTAATATAATTCCTGCAATGCACTTTGGTGGCGTGAAATTGTGCTTAGAGAAGTGCTAGTATAGAGTAAAACACAAGTTACTGGGGCAATAAGGAAGGCAATTAATGCTATTTAGCTTCCTTTGTAAATGCTTACCTACTACCAGGAGCAACTTGTGTTAACGTAGTAGTATTAAACTGAAGTTGTCATCCATTCACGTAAAGATACATTTACAACCAGTGAAAGAGAAGAGAAAGAAAAAGCCTTATTCTTTGACAAATTGATAGTTACAGAAGTCCAAATACAGATATCAAGGAAGATCTAAAGCGTGTGTTCAAGCACACTCTTATTATATCAAACCGGAAAGAAAAAAAAAAAAGTTACTGGAAAACCTTGTAGTAACTAATGCAAATAAAAGAGAGGCAGAAAATTGATAAGAAAATAGAGCCGGCTTGATTAGATCAATTCTATTAAAAGCTGTGAAAGACAATAAGTGATTCGACAGAGGTAATCTGCAGTTCAGGTTTACTCAGTAATCCACTGGAGGTCTTTGTCAAAATCTTTTGACAAGCTAATTAAAAGGAGACAGTTATGCAGCACTGAGTATTTACCTCTGTGAAATGAATCAACTCATCTTCAAGTTTCTATATCCATATTTTCTTCTTAGCAGTGTCACAGTGACCTTTCTTGATACCATTAATAAACTCCTCCTTCATCATGATAGCTTCAGAGTAATATGCTATTTGACTGCTCTGTTTTGGGGAGGAAATTTTATGTTTAAGTGAAAATATGAAGAAAATATTATATAGTAAAATTCTAGGTACTGTAAGCCTCAACAAATGGTAGTCTGCATATGTCTTTGTCTTACAGATAAGGAAAATACCCTGAAAATAAATGCAATAAAACCCTATATAGAACTCCAAATTGCCAGAATCTATGATGAGAATACTTAAGAATCTTAAAACACTATGATGACAATATATTTCATTTAAGATACATTTATATTATGTCTTGAATGCTTCTTAATTTGACTGGAATAACATTGTATCTTCAATTCATTTTAAAGAAGTTGTTTAGAAAAAAACAAATTAAAAAATCCCAAATCAAATCTTAATCTAGTGCCCCCCATGTTTGTTTTAGGATTATAAAGTTCTTAGATATTGTCACCCCCTACCCGAAACATTATGATTTTTCTGAAATCCATCTCAAAAAGGATCTAAGAAATCATTATCTGCTTTATTCTGCCGATGAAAATACTGTGTATATTTCTGATTTGTATTTTCCCTGTGTCACATAAAAAAACCAGTTGCTAGTCTGCAAAATTTTCCCCAAATTTCCAGACATTCTCAGGGTGAGTGTCATTCTCCACTCAATAATTGTAGGATTATTTCAGCCGTCCTTGACCAATACCATTTCTCCGGTGGAAGTAATGCCTTATGAGGAGCAGCTGAAGGAACTGGGGTTGTTTAGCCTGGAGAAAAGGAGGATGAGGGGAGACCTTATCACTCTCCACAACTACCTGAAAGGAGGTTGTTGAGAGGTAGGGGTTGAACTATTCTTGCTAGTAATAAGCTATAGGACAAGAAGAAGTAGCTTAAAGTTATGCCAGGGTAGGTTTAGGATGGATATTAGGAAAAATACCTTCACAGAAATGGTCGTCAAGCAGGCTACCCAGGGAAGTGGTGGGGTTGCCATCCCTGGAGGTATTTAAAAGACGGGTAGATGTGATGCTGAGGGACATGGTTTAGTGGTGGTTTTGGCAGTGTTAGGTCTACAGTTGGACTCAATGATCTTCAAGGTAGGAGGGCTTTTATGTAACATAGTTCACAGCAGTATTTTGGAGGGAATAGATTATGGTCAGTCTAGTTTCTTTCAGTTACCTGTTAGTTAGTGCTAAGTGGCAGGTAAATGGCACTGTTTCATGGAGTTTGGGGGAATATTGTTTCATTCCACATGTTCCCTCAGGTAGAAACTTATCAGTCCCGTAATGCAGGACTCTGAAAAGGGTAAACTAAAGCAGCTGGTGCTTTTACTGTAACTGACCCTTCCGTTAGAGTTTATGGATGCTCCCACATTAGCATTTTGGTTTGGCCCAGGAGTCACCTTTTGAAGCTGATCTAACCCTTTCTCAGTGCTAGATTAGGGTACACAAGTTGGATCCTTTCTGGACAACACCTAACCAGTGTGCACGTGCTCAGAGCACACCTCAGATGCTTCCAGTGCTAGCAGGTGTTCAGTCCTCTCAATCAGGCTGGAATGAGTCTGAAGCACCTCTATCCTCCAAAACTCATGTAGTGAGGACATCATGTCCTCATCAACAAGTGTTATGCTCCATATTCACACCTACTGGGAAAAACTAACTGCTGGTATAAGACATAACATGTTTCAACACTGAGAACTGCTAATGTTAACATCTTCTCACACAAAGAATACACGTCACTCATTTCCTTACAGTATACATTCTTTTACATATGTTAAAAAGCAATTATTTCATGGATTTATTGTAAAATAGAAATAGTGACTGAGCCTTTCATTTCGTGATACTGCAGAGTCATATGTGTATGTGTACTAGAAATTACATCAATTACATCCTTGTGTTTTTATCGATTTGTTTTGGAAGGACTTCCTCTTTTTGACTGTATAAATTAACATATCTTAAAAAAAGTCTTCTTTGCCTAAGACCATGATAATTTAAGTAATTTACTAGGGTACTCATCCTTGTTAATTTAAGCCAATTTGATCTGGGATAGTGCAACATTCCTGTGAAAATATCTTTATATTTTTATATCAGCTCTCAAAAATGCTGAAACAATGTCATTGTCATTTTAATTCCACTTCTCTGTTTTAGATGTTCTCAGTGTTACATAGATTCAAATTTGCATTTTGCAATCTACAGGGTCTATTCTTTAATAGTTGACTTACATTTCTATTTTCATTTTTTGTTGACTGGCATTTTATTGTTATTTTAAGGTAAGTTTAACACGTTCTTGTTAGATATGTGAAAAACTAGAACACTCTTATCACAGTGAGACATCATAATTTGATACACAGCTCTGTGCACCACCGAGGTCATCAGCATTCCCCTCATTTCTTCACTGGGCAGGGGAAAATAAATAAAAAGTGAATATTATTCTCATAGAAACTGGAACCTGTCCTCTAGATATACGCTTATACTCCTTATTAATGCCAAGTGAATTGATTTTGTCATTGCCCCCTTCCCCTTTTGCCTTTGATGATGTCTGAGGGTGCTTCCAGAGAGGCTTCACCTCACAGCATAGCTGGCTGAGAGAAGGTACACAGCATGTTAACATTCAGGGACTTTATTCATGAGCCTAGCAGCTATCGCATCCCACATTCCAGCCTATGATCAGGTCTCATGTCGCATTGTCAAAAAATCGTTAACTGATTTCTCTCGCACAGTTAATGTGTATGCTAAGTCAGCAAATGATCCTTATTTCAACAATGCATCTAAGAGAGAGGCTCTTTTCTACCAAGTTTTGTATTTTAAGAGTTTAACCAAAATGCCAGATGGTCATTTTGGCTATTCCTATGCTTAATGGAGAGAACTAAGAATTCTGAGAGGGTAAATCCTGTCATCTGCTTTAGACATTTATTTTAAAATGGGATAAATTGCTTCTGGGGATGTCTCTCTCTTTCTGTAGACAGAACATAGACGCGGAGGATGGGATTAATCTAATATTTTTAGTCACTAAAAAGTTAGTTGATTAGATTCAAGATAATAACTCCAGACTCTCTGTATAAAGAAATAAATAAAGAAATCCAAGGAGGGAATCTGCCTAAGACATTGTGTCTGTGAGGTGAAGCAATTTCTGGAAATACCATTTTCCTTTCTTTGTACAAAGGAAGACTAGCTTTGACTACCTTAAACAAACAACTTATAGATGTTTAAATACATGTGAAATGAGTACATGTGAAATGAGTATGTGCATGCCTTGCTTGACAACACTTATGCCTGTGGGTAAGTGGCTTGTGGAACAGGAGTGACTACCATTTGTATTTATTCCGGGGTCTAGCCAATGTGTGATACTCTACATAGAGTAGATAAATGTACACAGAGTTGTATAACACCTAGTGCAGCTTCTTTTCTTTCTACAGTGTATACCCACAGATATTATAACTGATTAAAAAATTATCATAGTCTTTTCCAATTTTTGGCATAGATGACGTCTCAATGATTTTCTGTGACAGTGAATTTCCCTGGATGACCACACACTGACTTAAAAAAAAAATTAAATTCTTATAATTGTGTTCCATTCTACTGACTTTTAATTACATTGAAAGACTCCCTGTGTTATGGGATCATTATGCATTATGCCACCGCGACTCTGCCACAGGATAATGAGGAGGGACTTTTCAGTTCTAAATTTTTAGTGTCTTGGCTAAGTCCCTTCTAACTCAGTTCAGTTCAGCATTAAATAATGTTAGGCTTTGTAATTTCTCATCAAATGTTAGGTCTGCCATGATTCTTGCCGGACACCTTCATGGCTCATCTCCAGAGTTTTCATTTGGTACAAGACACGCTACAATTTCAGGCATCTAAAAGTGGAAAATTTTAACCCAGCATATTGGCTGATATGTCTATGTAGTTCTTAATATGAATCAGTATTTTTTAAAGTGAGTCTCTTCACGCAAATATGTTATCTCTGGGTTTTCTCTAGTTTATGACCAAACACTGACGCAGTGGTACTCTCTTGACATTAAAACAGATAATTTTTCTTAAAAGTTTGCAAAGTATACAGATCTTCAAATTATAATAATATTTTTTTGATATTTTTCTTACTGCTATTTTTTTTCTGTGAGATTTAGTTCAAAATTATCATTTCATTCCTCCATAATTTCATTTGGTGAGAATTACTAAGATTTGGTTTCTTCCAGGGAACATTTCATAGGGGCTAATGGAAATGACTGCATATTAAACAGATTATTTTGAAGGTAGGAATTAGAGCTCAAGGTTGTTCCCCCCCCCCCCTTTTTTTTTTTAGGTATCTTATTCTTTTGTAACCCTTAGAGGAGTGTAAGTTAAGCTGATCTCTCCTCGTTGATCACATTGCACTCTTTTTTATTATACTAAACCCATATTCTAGGGCTTTTCAATGTGCCTTTCAGCTAGCAGAAAGGGTTTTTTTTTACTCTTCATAACATAACTTACCCTCTTATTTCTCTTTTTCAAGAGCAGTTCTGATCATAAAACAAAACCCTACATGATCAGCCACTAAACTGGTTGCAGCTCTTATCTTGACATTTTTTCCTAGGATATTAAAAATCCTTTAGGTGGCTGTATGGTTGTTTTGCCCACATTTCAAGCCATGTTCAAGCCATTATTGTTTAGTTCTTATTTTGGTTTTTTGTTTTTTGGGTTTTTTTTTGGGGGGGAGGGGGTGTTGGGGTCTTTTTTGCTTTTTTTCTCCCTGCCCTTCATCCCCCTTTAATTTCACAATCAAAGTAGGACACAGTCTACTTTCCATGATCGTCTGGGCAAGCTACTGTTATTTCAAAAAAGTAACATAAAACCCTCAGTCTCTAGAGTTCTTTTGTTGTGGCAAAATATAGTTTCTGGCTTTTGGTCTTTTAATGTATGTCTCAAATTTCTTACAGAGTGCTGTGTCTATGATATAAAGGACATGTGAAACAGACACTATTTTCCACTTTTGGACTAAGAAACTAAAGCATCTCTTTCCTGAAATTTCAGATGACTCTCTTCAATTAACCAGCTATGCCCCTCTAGTCTTCTGCTTCTTTATATTCAAGCCCTGCCATTTTCTTAGTCAAGTCAACACAAGTTTTTGAAAGTAATTTCAGCAGATTAAGGCCCATAGGTTTGGGGAAAATGTTAATGTGAAGGCTGTAGTGCTAAATCCTGTGAGACTGTGGCCACAGAATCACTCACAGGAGGTGTTTGGCACTCAGGGACAGTGCTCAGCATCTTAATGAAGTTCATAAGCCCTCATCACACAAAAGCCAATATTTGCACCTAGTTTTCACAAGAGAAATTGATTCTGTAGAGCTGAATCTGCAAGTAAAACTGTTTCTGTTAGAACTCATGCCAGGAAAAGATTCTGGGGTTTTTTGCCATATTGTGTGTGTATGTCCACACTTGCCAAGCTTCTACAAAGAATTGTGTTTTCACATTAAGCAACTGTATCTGCAAAGATGTCAACAGGCATCCCAGAGTAGCCTAGCATCTGAAATGTTGTAGCACTTTGCTCTTCCTGATCAGTCTTTAAGTATTTGTGGAAGATCATCCTCTGGCGAGCAAAATCAAAAGCCAATTCTGGATAAAAGGTTAAGCACCCAAGAAAAGACAAATGATAAAATGGAAAATTATGAAACTCCTTTAACAATTTGTGTAAGTTGATCATAACATATGAAGTGCATCGAACTTTTTTCCAGACATGAGGAGCTCTTAGGATAGTTCATTATTGTTTTTTTAATATTTTCTAAACTTATGCCCCTGTTGAGGGTCTCAATAAATACTGATAAACTTATTATAGAGAGAAGTGATTCTGGTTCATACTGTTTAGGAGACAAAGGCACAGATCTCCAAGGATATCTCCTTGTGCCAGGGCCCCTCTGTCCCTACTGAAAGGATCTCCTTACTGATGGTGACGATGGTTTGTGATCGTATTGCAGAATTGTATATGAAGGTTATCTCAGCCAAGAGAGACAAAGTAGCTCTTTCTGAAGGGTATGGCCAAAGCGATCACTGAAAAAATGGCTGAAATCGTGAACACTGACAAGAGGTAGATCATTGGGTGCACATGCATGTGTTAATGTACAAAATTTGCCTCCTGAACTCTCAATCACAAGCCTCCTACTTGCCAGCCGCACCTGGTGCAGGCTGATTGTAAACTTTTATATCATTAAGGCTGAATAAAGTGGCACATCATGAATCCTCCAATTAATTGAGACATGAGACAGAATCATAGATGATGAGGTTGATCACATGGTGTTCTTCTGTATGTAGACTAATATAGATACGAAAAAGAAGTCCATGGGTGCTGGAAAAAGAGTTCTTGAAAGGAACTGGTCTCAGAAAGAAGAAAGGGGCCTGGAAACAAGAAAGTAAAGATTGTGGCTGGAGGAAAGATCCTGCAAGTGAAGGAACATCCTGGAGATCACCTTTGAGTACACCTTTAGCAAGTTTGCTGATGACACCAAGCTATGTGGCACAGGCAACATGCTGGAGGGAAGGGATGCCATCCAGAAGGACCTTGAAAGGCTTGAAAGGTGGGCCCATGACAACCTTATGAAGTTCAACAAGGCCAAGTACAAGGTCCTGCACGTGGGTCAGACAATCCCAAGCACAAATACAGGCTGGGCAGAGAATGGACTGAGAGCAGCCCTGAGGAGAAGGACTTGGGGTTGTTGGTTGACGAGAACCTCAACATGACCCAGCAATGTACTCTCGCAGCCCAGAAGGTCAATCGTATCCCAGGCTGCATCAAAAGAAGCATGGCCAGTAGGTCGAGGGAGATGATTCTGCCCCTCTACTCCGCTCTTGTGAGACCCCACCTGGAGTACTGCATCCAGCTCTGGAGCCCCCAACATAAGAAAGACATGGACCTGTTGAAGCGAGTCCAGAACAGGGCCACGAAGATGATCAGAGGGCTGGACCACCTCTTCTATGAAGACAGGCTGAGAAGAGTTGAGGTTGTTCAGCCTGGAGAAGAGAAGGCTCCTGCAAGACCTTACAGGGGCCTTTCAATACCTAAAGGGGGCCTACAGGAAAGCTGGGGAGGGACTTTTTACAAGGACATGTAGTGATAGGACAAGGTGTAATGGCTTCAAAATAGATTTAGATTAGAAATCAAGAAGAAATTTTTCACTTTTAGGGTGGTGAGGTACAGGAACAGGTTCCCCAGAGAAGTTGTGGAGGCCCCATCTCTGGAAATGTTCAAGACCAGGCTGGATGGGGCAACCTGTTGTAGTGGAAGGTGTCCCTGTCCATGGCAGGGGGCTTGGAACTCGATGATCTTCAAGGTCCCTTCCAACCTAAACCATTCTATGATTCTATGGTAGATGAGAGACAACAAGTACCAGGGGATGCCCAGGGACTTTGGCCAGTGACACCTGAGATGGGCATCTGTTAGCACTGGCATGGCAGGAGCCAATATGGTTTTCAGTGCAACCATCCAAAGCCAGCAATAATCTCCCCGCTGGCTGCAGAGAAATAGAAACATAATGCCTCAGGTGGAAGTGAGTAAGTGAGTAAAGTTCTCATCTTGTTGGCTCCTAAACAAACACCAATATCCAGACCTACTGCAGATGGACTTTTACTCTGAACTTTTGCATGTGACCAAAGCACAAAAATATTGACCTGAAAAATTTGTTGAACTGGTGTGAGTAAAAAAGACTTTTGAACAAATCAAATGAAGTCTGATATAAACAGAGAATGATAGAATGATTGCTTTTCTTTTTTTTAATAAAGAGAACCTCTGACCCCAGCAGAGATGTCTCTCTAACTGTTTCTAACCCTGAATACTATGACAGCATGTTGTTCCTCTGCTTAGCTCTCTCCAAATGCAAGACCAAAGCAGCATATTTTTAACTGAATCCTTCCAGTGTGGACCTAGGGCTTGATTCAGTTGCTCATCTTTGGAAAAGTTAGGCTAATTTTTTTTTTTTTAATATTATCATCAAAGGATTCTTGAAATCTTCTAGATATAGCCTTCATCCATAGTTACTGGCTTGACTAGCCAACTATTGACCCACACTTGTTAGTAACTCTACAAGACCAATGCCTGCATGCAAAGGAAAATAAAAAGAAAACAAAACCTTAAATTCAAAAGTCAAAGGGATTATAGTGTATCTAGAGAAATCTTTTTCACGCACACATAGCATATTTACCTATATACATGAATTTATTGTTTTGCATGTGTGTGTGGTCCTTTAAGTTTCAGTGTTGGTGAAACTTGGAAGCTACTTTGACTTGTACAAATGCAAATTTTAATCATCCAGGCTAATTCCTCATGGAGATTTTATATACCATACGACACTGACAAAGCATAGGACTCAATCCCTCAGCCAAATTTTAGCATGGAGACATGGAAAGAACCAGCCCGCTCACAACAATTACTGCACATGCAATTACTTTCCAGGAAAGTGACAGGAGAACTTTAAAATTTAAACTCAGCAAATAGGTAATAAATCTTTCAGATTAATAATTTTTCAAAGAATGGAGCCTGAAGCAAGCTCTGGGTGGCCCACAAAGGAATAAATTAACAATCTTACTTGTCTACTAGCCTAATCTAATCTCTTACCTGCTCCAAATAGTTGCCTCCTTCTGAGAGATTTGAATTCTGATTAAGCAATGCACTTAAGTGTCTGCTTGATTTTAACTTGAGGATGTGCTTCATGAGAGCATATCATGTGGGTACTTCTTCCTCCATCCTTCTCCCTGATTATCTACCTAGCTGAGAAAGAAGGGAAAAAAATATAAAATTGTTTTCATCATTTTTCACATCACATTCAATTTGGATTTTCAACAATAAAGCACCTTAACTAAACAGTTTGCATTCAACTCATAGAGATAAATACAGAGAAAGATATGAACAGCTGTGAAATTTCAAGCTATTGAGATTGTATGTACAAATTTAAATATTCTTTCTTTTAAAACAAGAAAGAGGAATTATAATATTTTATATATTAGTCTAGTAGCAGGCTAATTTGCCTTTGAAATTAGAAATGCAATTTAATTCTCCCTCTAACTAAGGGGTTTTGTATTCAGATACTCCATCTCACAGCTTCACCAGAAGTTGCCCCACGAATTATTATGGTGAGAACATTCTTACACCTATTGCTATGGAAATCATAGAATAGTTAGAATTGGAAGGGACCTTAAAGATCATCTAGTTCCAGCCACTGTGACATCAGCAGGGACACCTTCCAGTAGACTAGGTTGCTCAAAGCCCCAACCAACCTGATCTTGAACACTTCCAGAGATGGGGCCTCCACAACTTCTCTGGGGAACCTGTTCCAGCATTTCACCATCCTCACAGTAAAGAATTTCTTCCTGATATCTAATAAAAATCTACCCTCTTTTAGTTTAAAACCATTATCGCTTGTCCTATCACTACACTCCCTGATAAAGAGTCCCTCCATTCGTCACTGGTCGCCACTTGGACATTGAGCCATTGACTGCAACTCTTTGAGTGTGACCATCCAGCCAATTCCTTATCCACCGAGTGGTCCATCTGTCAAATCCATATCTCTCCAATTTAGAGACAAGGATGTTGTGTGGGACAGTGTCAAGTACTTTGCATAAGTCCAGGTAGATGACATCAGTTGCTCTTCCTGTATCTACCAATGCTGTAACCCTGTTGCAGAAAGCCACCAAATTTGTCAGACACGATTTGCCCTTAGTGAAGCCGTGTTGGCTGCAACTAATCATCTTCTTATTTTCCATGTGCCTTAGTAGAGTTTCCAGGAGGATCTGCTCCATGATCTTGCCAGGCACAGAGGTGAGACTGGCTGCCCTGTAGTTCCCTGCATCTTCCTTTCTTTCCTTTTTAAAAATGGGTGTTATGTTTCCTCTTTTCCAGTCATTTGGAACTTCACTGGACTGCCACGACTTCTCAAATATGGGTGGATAGTGGCTTAGCAACATTATCTGCCAGTTCCCTCAGGACCTGTGTATGAATCTCATCAGATCCCATGGACATGTGCACCTTCAGCTTCCTCAGATAGTCTCGAACCTGGTCTTCTCCTAGAGTTCCTCATTCTCCCACTGCCTGCCTTTGCCTTCTGTGACATGGGCAGTGTAGCTAGAGTCCTTGCCAGTGAAGACCGAGACAAAAAAGTCATTGAGTACTTCAGCCTTCTCCATATCCTGGTTGATCCGGTCTCCTATTTCCTTCCAGAGAGGGCCCACAGTTTCCCTAGTCTTCCTTCTATCAGCAACTTACCTATAGAAGCTTTTCTTTTTGCCCTTGTTGTCCCTGGCTAGGTTTAATTCTATTGGGGCTTTAGCTTTCCAAACCCGTTCCTTGGCTGCTCAGACAATTTCTCCATATTCCTCCCAGGCTACCTGTCCTTGCTTCCACCCTCTGTAGGATTCCTTTTTGAGTTTGAGTCTGCCCAGGAACTTCTTGTTCATCCATGCAGGCCTCCTGGTGTTTTTGCCTTACTTCCTCCTTGTTGGGATGCATCTCTCCTGAGCTTGGAGGAGGTGATCCTTGAATATTAGCCAGCTTTCTTGGGCCAATATCAATGGTTCAGTTAAATGACAGTGTTTCTACCACAAAAAAGTAGAATTAGAACGTTTCTCCAGTTCAAAGGAGATTATAGTGTATACAGACAACGTCCACAAAGTAGAGAAAAGCCAGAACATAAGAGTGACTCCTGCAAAAATTTCAGTGGTAATGAATGTACAACGCCTCTTAAGTGATGTTTTAGGTACTTTTTTACTTTGTAGTTTTGCCAGGATTAAATAAATTAAAAAAAAAAAAGCTAAATGGATAAGCAAGGAAAAGTTGAAGTGAGAAACTGAAGACTGAGAAATAGAATAGTGGGCAAATTAGTTGGGAATATGAACTTGAGAAAGAAACATGAGGTTTGATGCTTTCATTAAAATAGTCCCTGCTTGAACTATCAGTTCTAGATTGTCAGTTCTGCTTACAGTCCCTTTTCCCAAAGCCACAATGCTGCAAGAAAGGAAAGCTGTCTGAGCACCCCCCAGCTCCCAGNGCGTGGGTTCCCACGCGTGTCCCCGTGGCCGCCCTGTCCCCGCCGGGCTGCGCTGCCCGGCCCGGGGGAGTGGGGGGGTGGCGACCGGGTGGCGCTGCTGCCGCCGGTGCCCATGCAGGGTCTCCCCCCCGACAACTCTTCATCCTGGCTTTATGCCTCTGTTCAGGCTGACTCCCCCTGTGTTTCTCTTTCTGATCCTGTGCCCACAACGCACACATGCCCCATGGACGCTCACAGTCCTGCCCTAACAGCTGGGGCTATTGGGGCCACCCCAAGTGTGGGTCATGCGAGCACCCCCACAAACCCACCATAGTCTTCCCTCCAGCAATTGCTCCATGAACAGTTTTCTGCAAGAGATTTTGAGGCTTTGATCTGTCTTTGCTCCCTGAAATTTCATGAAAGGGAACTGAATAAACTGCTTGATTTACACTAGTTATTACTGAGAATAACATACATGCACACAAAAATTAAGACGATGTGAAGTCCCTTAGGGAAAATATTCCTGAGTTACCAGACTCTAAGTAATGAACATCCAGGTATTTGATTTTATCGGAATTTGGCTCAACATTTTATACAGTGGAGATTAATGGGCCCTGAGCACTATCAAACTTTTATGAAGAATATATAAACTTTTATTCTTGGTAGAATCATCTCCAAACCAATCTTGTAGCACAAATACATAATGCAACTGGTACCACTGTCCACTGCTTAGATCATTTCATAGTATTGTATGCTTTTGAAAATGATTTCTTTCTGGACTTGAACTTAATCGTGGATTTGATAAAGTTTGATGTGTTTGTTATTAAAATATTTTAAATGGTGAAATTAAAAAGCAAAAAAGGTTGTGCTATCATTTTAGACATTGTGACAGTAGACTAGAAATAATATCCATTTTTACTAGGGTATGAATTCATAGGAACCTAGTTTTAAAGTTCAGTTCAAGTGCATTTCAATGTCTGACCCAACCATTCAACCTAATCTGTCACAAATTTCTCCCCCCATTGAGAGGCAGGAATTTGTTAGGAGGACATCTTAATGTATTTGAAGGTAACTAATTGAAATTATACCTGATTTTATTTTCTACTGAGTGGATATTTAATTTTTAATATGCCATCTGAACTCTTGAAACAATAGCTGTCATTTGGCAAGTGAAATGGGACATTTACTCTTATGAAGGCATTAATTTCATGTATGTACATGAAAATTACGGCATCAAGTCTTAGGTGATCAGCTAGTAGTCCCTCTATATTTTGAATAATACACCCTGCTCTGAATGAAGTGTGCATTTTTCTCTCCATTCACTGTAAAAGAGAAGAAAGGCTGGATGACAAATTTGATCAGTCTCCTTAACTTTAGGCAGCTAAAGTTATGGCAATGCCTCTTTCAGGGCATGATTTTCCACTGTGTACTATTTGTTCTTTTTATTTCTACTGTGCAAGTCCACAGATCATCTGTCCTTTCTGTCTGAAAAGCTGGTCTGTTGTTTATCAATGGCATCCTACCTTTGTGCCCGGAGTAAAAGCTTAGCTATGTGAAAACTTCTGAAAAGTAGCAGATAAAGATGTAAAGTACTTTAACTCCAGGCTGAGGAACATTACACTGCCCACTTCATAACTTTCTTTATCTTCCTTCTGTTGAATGCTAATTTTCTTCATGAAAATGCCAAACTGAAATTAGAGTCTACAATATGGAGTTTAGAGATCTTTATTATCTCTTTGCTTTTTAACTTCAGCCAGTCTTGCATAAACAGCCCCTATATACAGAATAACTGATGCGCAAAACAGGTGTTGCCTGAAAGATGCTACCAGTAGTACTTACAATACATGAATAGTGTTCAGATTCACAGTCACTTTGAGCATAACAGCTTTCATGCAGCCCTCATTTTGCTTTACATATGTATTTTCCCCTCTTTAGCCCAAATGTAACTCCCGATTCTACTATAAATATCTCTGATGACATCAGTTTCCTTGAAGCTGTGTTCAAATCTTTTCTGAAAAGGTAATACTGGCGAGTGAATAATAGCCACTGCAAGGTCAGAATGTGTGCAAGTACTGGGTAACAAACAATAACAAAACTCAGCATTAAAAGAACCAGATGAATCTGTGGCTACCAGACTTCTTGTGCGATGCTGCAAGTTCATTCAGAGACATCTATATTTTCCAAACTACGTCTGCCTTTTGCTTTCTAACTTCTATTACTATACACTCAATCTCCAAATTATGACACCATTTACATAAAATTTCTTGAGAGTTAATTGGTTATGGAAGGTTTTGTGTGTTTTAAAAGAAGGCTTGTCAGACAATCTGATAACAAGTATGGAGCTATATGTCAGATATATTGGGAGCATTCCCAAAAGGCAGAGACTTGACCTGTCACTGCAGATTCATCTATATTATTTATTTTTAAATAGCCTATAATAACCACCACAGGACTCAGACCTGTAGCTATTTTATAAAGCTATCACTTAAGTTGTTTTCTGGGTGGGTTTTTTTTTGAAATATCGTGGACTGGATGAAACAGAATATCTAACAGAATTTGCAACAGAACAGAATTATTTAGGTAATAAGCATTTAAAAATATGTTAAATGCACTCTTATTCTTTGATTAACAGCTATGTTTCCGTAATCAATTTAAAATATTGATTAAAACCATTAAGAATTGTTTAACTGTGATATTTCTGCATTTATATGGTGCAACCTTAGGAAAAATGATACTTGAAATATCAAATATATGGAGGGTGGGAAATATCAAGTGCCCGAACAAGGCACATAGTACTATTCAGGCTCCCCAAACTTGGACCTACATGTTTGTGTAAAACAAAATTCACAGGCACCTTCTTCCCCTCAAATATGCAGATTTTTTCATTGCTTCTTATGATGATGTATCTGTAGAAATCATAAAGCATATAGAACTGGCTAAGAAGTCCACTTGGCAAATATCTGGTCTTTGGTAGTGCAGTTAATCTGCATTAACTTAAGTTACGTCACAGTAATACTTCCAGTTGCCCTTCTTGTCTTCCACTGAATTCAACAGAGCAAGCCAGAGGAAAGCGTATCCCACCAGGACATGTCTTCCTCTCACCTCCAACCCGAGCAGGAGCACAGGCAATCAGCCCGGCTGTCTCTTAACTTCAGACGACTAAACACCCATTGCTGATGGCTTATCAAAATCTTCTTTGCCATCAGAGAAATAAGATCTGGACCTTCCAGTGGGAGCAATGGGCAAGGCTTAAGCATGATATGGGAGAGCTACATCACTCGTGGTTTGCTGGCCTGCGGTATCAAGGGAGCAGAGTTGATGATCTGGAAGGTCTCTGGCAATAATATGGTAATAAGTATGATATCCATGCAGCTGTCACCTTTTACAAAATAAATTATAATTAAGAGCATATCATGGAGTTTATTTAACATTGTTTTGGGGAATAATTAGCATACTAATGCAGTATAATGCAAAGCTGTCTGTTGTCAGGAGAGGTAATATGTCTGACTGGAAGGTAACATGTTGAATAATTTTCTTCAAAGGACTTTATCTCTTTAAGAGAGGTATTCTTAGAATTAAAACTCACAGTCACAATTAAAATATTAAGAATAAAAATTCAGAAGAGAAAGAGCTTGAATCTTAAAGTAATGTGGCAAGGTTTAGGAAGAAAATATACGAACGACAGAAATTATTCTACCTTGGTTAAATTCAGTTCTTGGGAACACAGCGATGAGCTAAGTCCACAGATTTTTATGTGAGATATGAGGTGATTCATATCTTCTTCTAATTCTCTCCTTTTTGTCTCTTCTGTCACGTTGTGGTTTTCTAATTGTTTCAACAAGTTAAAATGTAATAAAACTGTTATTCAAATATCGGAAGTGCCAAACTGCCTTTTCAGCATTATATTCTGAATTTTTATAAAATAATAAGAAATAAAGTAGGCTTTAATGAACAGATTATCATTTTCTGTGAATAGAGCTGGCTTCAACTCTTCATTGCAAACAATCTATTTGATGAATCTTTCATTTTTTTTTTCTGTTTCCCAATTGTTTGTGAAGAGAGTTTGATTTTCACAAAATTGTTAATTTGTTCATTCTTGGACTATCTGACTAGTTTCTGAAAACAGTGAGTTACAGCAGAACATTTTCTTGTGATAGCTTTTCTCCATAAGAGGAATTTTAAAATGTGTTGCATACTTAAATAATCAGTCCCATTTGTAAAAACAACATTTTATTAGGGTGTAATAGATTACATATTTTAGGATGAGAACTGTGTGTGTCAGAGGAATTTTACCCTCCCTGAGGTGCAGGCAAATGTCTTTGCTTTATAAACTTACCAGTTTGACAAAATGCCAGGCAGGAATGGGTTGAACTAAGGCAGCAAGCAGGTCTCCGTGACACCTAGCTTTGTATATACATATAAGTGTTTGCATAAATGGACAAGGTGAGAAAAAAAGTGAAGACCAAGGATGCTTATCATAATTATTGTTTCCCATTATAGACTAAATGAAATTGAGTCCATTATTAACTTTGTGGGTTGTTCCTGCTGTTGAATGTCTGATTACAAGAGCAAATTGCGTTTCATGGGTTTACTCGGGAACAAAAATTTGCAGTACACTGCAAGCTGTCACTACTTCACGTATTATATTTTAATTAAGGCTGCTTTCCTCATACTCATCCTCTGTCTCCCTTAGTGTTGCTTCTCTTGGGATGCACTGATAATACTGAGAGTCAACTTCAAGAATGGCTCCCTCCCTTTTAGTTCACCTTCCCATAGGAAGTTCTTCCTGTCTCAGGAGTGACAACATAAGCTTCTGCACTTTCTACTGGAGGCCGTTTGGTTTGTTTTTTCTGAGTTCATTCCTTATAGAAGAGTGAAGAGACCAGAAGTCTCCTCTCCTTGGTATCATCTCTCTGGCAAAATTAAGTTTCTGATAATTTTCCCTTTTATAGTTCTTCTGCCAGCAGTTTCTGTACCAGTAGGAGATTCTGGTCCATTGATTTTCTGCTCTGAAATCTGCTATCAGAGTTGGTCCAGAGCAGGTTCTTTATTTACTGTTAGCACTTCTCCTGGGTATTAGTCTTCTTTGATCTCTCTCCCATTAACCGCTTTTGTCTTCTGACTTAATTCCTCATTGCATTTATGTTTTTGCTGTCCATCCTTTTCTTCTACCATTCCCTTCTGGATGGATGGAAATTCTTGATCCCCCAAGGAAGTGATGTCTCTAGTGAGCTTTGACTCTTTGGCCAAAACAATGTAATACCAACCCAATGCTGTACTACTTAAAACCCTGTTGCCTAAAGGCAACCTTTGCCATTGTCATGTGTCTCGAGCCCTAGCAAAATGCCTTTGACACACAGCCACCTATTCCTGCTCCATTACACCTGTTCTATTATGCTTTTGCATAGTTTAACATTTAACGGCAGATTTCTTCTTCAGCCTTACAGGCAATAGCTTTAGATATCAACTTTGGATTTCACTGACATTGGGAACTGAGGAAGCAAAGAGAGTCGAGGAAAAAAAGGGAAAATGGATGGCTGTTGAAATAAAAAAAAAAAAAAGTAGAGATATTTATTAGACCAGTAATTCAAACTAAGAGATCTGTTGGAAGTAATTGTGGCTCCATCTGTGTTCATCTACTTGGTTTTGCTCATGTGATAGGTTTTCTTCTAGTGGGACTAGGGCACAGAAGAAACACATGGAATGGTGTGTGTTTGCACATTATCCTGACAGGAAGGTACAGGCTCTTGTATGCCAGAAAATGCCAAAAGCTGAGGCACAGTTTTTTCCCCATCAAGTGATAAATTTGGTGAGATAGGTAGCTTTTCCAGCACATCTTTTTCTCAGCACTGTGTAACAGGACTTGGTTCCACTAAGGTATTTCTCGGATGTCTGAGGAAAGCTTAAAAATTCAGGCTGAAAATTTAGGGCAGATTATCAGCATCAGTATTTTGTGCATGGTGTAGATAGTTCCAATGTAAGTGGTGATTCCTTTCTGTGGGAATCTGATTTTTTTTCCCCAGAAAAATATTTGGTTTTCTTTTTCTTTTCCATTGTCTGACTTGCAAGAGAAACATAATTACCATTACAAGACCACACAAGCAGAGCACTTTCAAACTGATAAACCTTCATTAGAGCTGCAGATTTAATCTGAACATTTGGCAAGTACCCTTGTTAGAGATTAATTTTGTCTATGACACTTCTGTATATGAGACACCAAGCTAAACACAGATACACTCTAACAGCAATAGCTGTCCCGTTTTTTTAATAAATGACCATCTGTAGAAGATTGGTTTAAAAATAAGCCATCAACTTCTTCTAGTTAGGTTTTGTTTTCTTTTTATCCAACCTCTTCTGTTGAAAAAGAGTACATGGGGTTGATTTGCCCTAATTATCAGGTGTTTTAATGCAGTACATTCTCATCGTGCTCCAATGGGATGTATGAACCACATTTATTCTGCAGGTGTCAATGGGAACTACATGTGGAAAGCTGTTGTATGAAGACATTGTTTTATATATAACTTTCTGAGATAATAATACAGTCCACCTTTTTTAGGTACTCCACAGCAGCCGCAAATCTACAAACACAAGCTTACACTCATAAAACCCCTCTGGATCAAGAGCAATGATCTTTCCAGGGAAAAAAAAAAATTAGTTAGAAAGCAATAAAGCTTGGTTTTAAAAACATTTAAAATTAATAATCTTAATTGAATTTGAATGCCCAATTTTGAATGATTTGAAAAGGCAGAAGAATGTATTTTTTACCTTGGATTCATTTTGAATCCTTCAAAGTCGAAGGCCTAAAATGATTGGTTTAGTATCAACCGGATTGAGCCTCAGGACTCTCTAGTACACTTCAGTGGATCTATTAGTGCCTTTACTAACCACAGAGATACTGCTGGGAAAAATGAGAATCACACCAGTAAGAGTTTTGAAAATTTGTAAAGAACAAGTTTTTACCCAGTTCCTTGTTTAGATTTTGAGATAAGTAGTCAATTTTTAGACTTCTTTTTTTTGAAAATAGCAACCATTATGCCTACTTTCAACTTGGAAAAAAGTTTGATATTTATTTCGTTAAGTAAAGTACATATTTTTCCCTATTTATAGGGTATCAAATTTATGAGAAAATATAAATCCTTTACCTTCTTTGATGATACTTTTAAAAAGTCATACTCTCCTGAATTCATATAGCTCTAGCTATTTTTAAGTTTGCTGGATAAGAGCAAAACTAACAAATTTCATTTGCTTTAGAAGGTCTTTTCTGGACAAATTATTTTACAGCCAGATTTAGCAAAATAGCTTCCTGAAAAAAAATTGTATATCAGAATGTGTATCAGAAAAGGAATTTTTACATGCAATCAGCACTTACACAACAGAAACACCATCGTAAGTTATAAGTCAGTTCACAAGGCAAGATTTGTACTAAGCCAGCTAGTCTAGAGAGAAAATGAGAACTTCCAAGCTACTTGAAATAAATCTCTTTGTGGAAAAAAAAAAATCTAAGATTTTCTTCAACCAAGATAAACAATGTTCAATGGACAGCATTCATTAAGAGAGGAGAAAACAGACAAGAGAATCAGACTTGTTAAATCTGTCCCTTAAACCACCTTGCTTTTCAAAGATTTTTTCTTGTTTTCTTTGGGTTTTTTTTTGTCCCTTTTTCTCTTTACTCAGTGTAAATGCTATTGTTTTTGTAGCTTTCTACACTGAAAGAATTTGAGATACTCATGCAGAATGTGTTGTACATAAGAGTGCTTGCCGTATACACAGCGTTTACGTATATGTTTTCCATTAATATTATTGCACTGAATTTAGCAATCTCCATAAGAGTGAGATGAATATATATTGTGTTCCAGTACCCGATCACTGACACAGTTCACTTCACACAGAATCACACACACAGAATTTTCAGAGTTGGAAGGGACCTCTAGAGATCATCTAGTCCAACTCCCCTGCTAAAGCAGGATTGCCTAGAGCACATTACTCAGGACTGCATCCAGGCGGGTCTTGAAAATCTCCAGAGAAGGGGACTCCACAACCTCCCTGGGCAGCCTGTGCCAGTGCTCTGTCACCCTAACTGTAAAGAAGTTTTTCCGTGTGTTGGAACGGAACTTCCTATGTTCTAACTTATGCCCATTGCCCCTCGTCCTGTCATTGGGAACCACTGAAAAGAGTCTGGCTCCAGACTTCAAACAGACAGTGGGGAATGAAACAACAAAGCAAGGCACCCAGACACCAAACAGTAAAGAAGAGAGGGAAAGAAAGAAAAAGGGAAAAGAAAAATGCAAAATAGTGAACAGAAGACATTGTATAAAGAAACTTTTTCAAACCGTGCAAAATTTTTTGACAACTAGAAAAAAGGCTGAAAATGCTGCATTTCTTTGTGCAAACCACTGGTATTTTTAACAGAGCTCACTCAAACGTATCTATGATGCTGTACAGTCCAGAATACAGGGCAGAGAATGGGACAATCTGTTTCTTCCCATTCTGTTTCACAGAATCCAGGAAAGACAAAGTGGGCTTGGACATTTTGTATCTTTTACCCATGTTCTCCCACAGGTTATATTTTTGGGGAATATGAAGCTGCTCCATTGCACTGGATGCTCCCCTTCTCCAAAGCCACTTCTCTGTTCTGCCCTCAGTCAAGCAGTTTCATCACCCAGAAGCCAAGGATGAGCTCCAGCTCTGTAAGGAGCTGCACTACCTTCCCTATAAGGCTGCATATGAGCTTTCAAACTTTGCCCACAAAGCTTTCACCAGTTTTACAGCTATGAAATATTATCACAAGAGTAGCTTCAACCTATTACCTGACCTGAAATACTTGAAGAGATGCTTTGCATAACATAGTTGGTTATCTGACCAAAAGAGATGTTGCGCAGCATACCAATAATTAACACAATCAATGAATTATTGCTTTGTGCACAAAGGTGTGTTTATCTTGCATACCACATCTGGACTGATAAGCCTAATTGATACAAAACACAGCTTTTTTTTTTTTCTCTCCAGTAAATTATCATGCATGTAAGCTGTGCTTTTCAAATTCACTTTTATCAGTAACTCTCCTTAAAGTTTTTTGGGAGACTGACTGGCATTTCTGACTCATTATTAATAAATATTTTAGGGAGTAATGTAACAAAAACTCAAAGGTTCTCAATTAAAAAACAAACAAAATACAACAAGA
Organism: Anarhynchus alexandrinus; assembly: GCA_008711295.1. Classification (NCBI taxonomy): domain Eukaryota; kingdom Metazoa; phylum Chordata; class Aves; order Charadriiformes; family Charadriidae; genus Anarhynchus; species Anarhynchus alexandrinus. The sequence goes on along the minus strand of VUYV01000141.1, from coordinate 1,104,784 downwards.
AATAATTATATTCGATAGTATCATTGAGAAAAAAAATCTTACAGATTCACTTGATAAACTACAAAAAATAACACTGAAGTTCATCTTTGATATAACCAAAGTCGTGCAACCCCAGATATAGAAGTGTCATTTTCTTTTTTAAAAAAATGCTTTTACAAGTAGAGGCCAAGAACCCTTTAAAGAGCAATTGAAACTCCCCAACAACAGCATGTACTGTCCAAAATCCCTGTTAGAGGTTTAGTCTCAATACTCCCATGAGCTACTTTCCGATTTTAGTATTACTGGGGTTTTTTATAATATTTCATTTCCCTTCCCCTTGGAAAAAAAACGCAGTTAAAATAATATCTCAAGCCATGCATGTAGGTATAGATTTTCAAGAAAGCAAATAATCTAATTTTCAGGAATGCAGCAATCATTTCTATTCACAAAAATAGCAGTAGCACACAGATGTTTTTTTAAATGTGTTCATAAAAAAGATCTGACAACAGAAATTCCACTGTCTCCCTGGGTTACTTGTTCCAGTACTTAACTATCCATACAGTTTAAGATTTTTTTTTTTTCATAATAACTAATTTAAATCCCCTTTTCTGCAAATTAAGTCAATTATGATTTGTTCTGTCCTCGGGTAAAGTGGAGATCATGAATTGTCTTTCTAATAATCTTTTACATATTTGAAGACTATTTTAACATCTCCCCTTAGTCTTCTCTTCTTTTTTAGACTAAACAAAACAGTGCTTTCAGCCTTTCTTCACAGGTTGTTCTTCCTAAATCTCCCATCATTATTTTGCTCTTCAGTTTTGTTCTAGTATTCCTAAAACTTACTTAGACTTTGGTGTGTAGAGCTCGGCATAATAATCCTTCTGAGGCCTCATCAGTGTTAAACTGATCAGAACAATTTATATAATTACCTCCCCTGTTGAACATACAATGTTTCTGTTTGGCTATGTCTGTTTTCTGTGTCTGGTCTAGTGACATTAGTGAACTCCTAATCCACTCTTGCTATATGCTCATCTGGACGCCGTAAGGCAAACAGCTCCGTCCGTAGGCAGCAGTCACCATCTTCCTTAAGAGGTGACAGCTCAAGGGAGCTTGGGGCTCATATGAGGAAAACTGTGGCTCTGTGGCTGCTTCTCCATTGCTCTACCCAGGGTACAATCAGTCAATGACACCTGAAGAACAAGTGACATGGGGAAAGGCTGCATGGTGGGGAGCTGCTCTCTGGGGGTTGCTGCCACTGCCCATGAGATTCAGCTGAGATGGGTGCGTGACTCTGTGCATGTTCCTCACCAAGCATCCAACTAATAACACATATAACTTCATGGTATACACACTTTAAGGATGAGCACTTCTTCAATCAGTCAGCAAAGAACAATCCTGTGCCTCCACTGGCAGTTTCCAAAATTGCCCACAGTCTACATTGCCTGTAGAAGGGCATTCAAGATCATCTGGATGAGCTAGATCCCCTCTACAGTAAGATCCCCTAAAGCTGGAAGTGATGAGGATGTAGCCCAATGTTAGACTATTGCCAGGTCAGAGCAGGATCTGGCTAAATGTGAAGTGCAGTCTTAATCCATTTCAGAATGGCACTTACCTTTTCTTAAGTGGCATCATGTTGTTGACTTCTATGCAGTTTACGTTGCACTTTGACCCCAGGTGATCTGTAATCCTTTGGCCTGCCCAGATATTCGCTGGTTTATGTATGTATTAGCAAGTAAGTGTAGTACTTTACATTTGCCTTTATTGAATTTATTATCCTTCGCTTAAGAACATTTCTTGGGTTTGGAGATAGATTTCCCTGATTTATCCCCTAATACCCAAGTGGTACTACTACTTCTACACAAGTTTGTGTTTTAAGGTAGTGGCCTAACCTATTAGCATGCCTCCTGGAACGAACAGATGAGACCCAGGTAATGCCTCTTTTTTGGCCCTTCTATACCAGTTACCTGGTCTCTTGATGTCATCATTGATAGTCGATCCAGCCTGGGGGAAGAACAGGAAAAAGTAATTCATTTGGCTGGATGATGTGTTTTCCTAGCCCAGAGCATAACCGAACATGCACCACACACTAGATAGTGTTTTTTTAGTTTCAATGACTGATTCTGCAGCTCTTGATTACAGTATTGCATCACACATTTATCTTCTCAGCAATGTCTGTGACTTTTCTGCATAAAGTAGCAAAAACTGTCATCTGACATGGGGCTTTGCAAAATGTTTCATGAGAATTGAACCAAAGGGTTTATGATTCAATTGTGTTTCTTTCTTTACTCTGCATGTACACTAATAAAATCTCATGTCTGACACAAAAGGAAATAAGTTTGTTACTACTCTTGGCTTAATTTTCCTCTTGGAACTGTTGGTACCCTGGAAGTAGAGTCTCTGGCTTGTATTGGACAAGCTCTTGGAACATCTTTGGAAGCATTTTCTTCCATGGTAATCTATTTCTTATGATCATACAAACTGAATGCTGTTACACTGTACTATGGTCATCGTCATTGTCATGTTCTTGTGAACGCTGCAAATTACTGTGACCAATTGCCTCACAAAAAGATCCTTTTCCTCCCTGGCTATGATGAATGAATAGTCCAATCATTCTGAGATACTTTTGCCCCATAGTCGTTTCATAATTAAGAACTTCACCTTTGCTGTCATCCGGCAATTGCATATGCAATGTATTCTTTTTATTTCAATTTTATTTCTTTTATCACAAACCGAAACTTATATCAAACAAAAATCAACAGATTTTCAAATCTTTCCAGCACAAATGTGAACATGCTATCCCAGCTCAGTGTCTGCCACTCTGTACAATGGAGAACAAAGGTTGTAACCTTTTTCATTTTGACTTTTTAAAAAAAAAATGCTTTTTAGTTTAATCTCTCTTTTATTTTAACTGTTATATACTTATTGTAGAGTGGCTTAATTATCCTCCTTTTAGTGTCTTCTTGTGAGTTATTTACTCTTACAACCAGTGCAATGAAACAGGCACACTAGGGCACAATTCATGTGACAACTATTGTCATGACATAAAATGAACCGTACTTCAGAAATGCCTGATTTTTTTTTTCCATAATTATAAAGGAAACTTGTCGTGATTTGCTCACATGTAGTTCAGACTTGCATCTCAGGAACCTGAGAAAAATATAGACATGAAATTTGAGCCACAGCTCCTTTTTATGTACCACATAAAAAAAGTTGTCCAGACTTGCAGAATATGAACCAGCATTTTTCTCCTTCTATATCACTTCAGTGATATAAACGTATAGTGATATAAACACAATAGTATCCAGTATCATAATGTACTTTATAGCAATTTAACTTAGTCTGCATCAGATTCTGAGAATGCCATGTGTAGGAAATGCTCCTAAATTAAAGAAATGCCACATCTATTGCCCCCTTCCTACGCATCAGGCCCGTTGCCTTCTGTATTCCTCACATTCCACATTTTGTTCACCTGCCTTCCTTGGGTTCTTGAGAATCAACATAATTAACTCATATGACGAGTTTCAGCTGTTTATCACTTTAGAAATAATATATATATTTATATACACACACATATACACGTATAAATTATTTTAAATGACCATGAAGAAGTATCTTCTACTAATCTTGAAGATAGCCATATGATTTAAAGTCATTTATATGGCAGTTTACAGGAGTCAGTTAGCTTTTCAATTTTCCAAATTCTACATTCGTTGTAGTACTTTAATAATCAATTGCATGGTTGTTGGGCTGAATTTATTTTTTTACAACGCTTTTATCTTATTTATATATTTATTCAATGGCTAGAGAACAGAATTGCCTTGACAGCTCTTTCTCCTATATGGAGACTGATTTTTACCATAAGACACAACTATGAGACTCAGCGTTGCTGTTATTATTGACAATTTTCTGATTTGTATCATATTCCCAGGCACCATAACCTGTCAAATGACACTGAAAAACAAGACAAAGATTTTTAATTGCTTGTGTAAAAAAAAAAAAATAGTGTGTGCATTTCTCCTACATGTACCAATGGAGACGAAACAATACTTCACTTAATTCTTTTGATGCAAGTTCCTAAAAGAAGACTATATAGACTTTATAGAAATAGCTCTAAAAACCTTTCTCTTGAAGTCTCTCAGCTTTTTTCACTTTTTTTCAGTTTTATTGGCACATGGTCTATGTCCTTTTATTTTCATCTGAGAAATGTCTTAACTTTATCATTAGTCTTTGGCCACATGAAGCTTGTGTTCCTGAAACTAAGTGTAGGTAACTTGTGTGGAGCTGAGAATTAATTCTCCTTTTATGCAGCTGTTTTGCAACACAAAGTAACCTCCAACAGGTTTGTCATTCTCCATGCAGCCAGCTCCTTTGCCAGACCTTATCCAAGAGAAAGAGAGGATTTAATCCCCAGGGCTCCCCAGGGACCATTCAAGTAGGATTCCTTCAGCCAGTCCACCTGGGGTCTTTAGACGGACCTTCTGCATATGTAACCTTTTCACTCAAAAGTCTCATATTGAGGATTGGTGTTAAATAATGCATTTGCTTGTCACCTTTTCTTGTGTCATTTTTAACTCTATGGTCACTGAAGTAGCACCTGAAGATGCACCATCTTAGCTAACAATCTATTTTAGCTGTTAATGCACGGTAAAAACAAAATCATCTGTGACTTACGGAAGTATTCACTCTGCATTTCACAGACAGTCGAAGGTATGTGTTGCTATTAAGTGACTCTGAACAAAACAAAGCAAAGCATATTGGTCTGAGATTTGCCATAAAGGCTCAGCTTGCAGTATGTCTGGGGATATTATTTGATGAATATCACCAAGAAAAGATTTATACATCAGAATTACAGTAAACATACAAGCAATACACAGGTAATGTAGGAAAATAAAGAAAGAAAAATTGCTTTTCATTTTCTTGTAGAGGAAGGGTTGTAAATCTAATACTATTAAATGAAACACTATTGATGACATTTTATTAAAAAGCAGTAATTTTACATAATAAAGTGAAAGTTCTGTCAAGCACTTATGTGGACCTATAATTTGGAGGAAAAAAAGAAAAGAAAAAAGAAAAGTAAAAAACACAGGGAAGGGAAGGGAAGGGAGGGGANGAAGGGAAGGGAAGGGAAGGGAAGGGAATAAATATAGAAGATATTCTATTTTTACATTTAAATAAAAATAAAACTTTTCACTTTTACAGCTACATGCATCCAAAAATATCTAAAAATAATTCCAGCAGAACTAATGGTTTTCCTCACACATGGCTGAAAATCTTATTTTAAAAAGAAGTTGTTCTGAATGTTGGGTTCAGATTAAATTAAATTCCACATAAGTAACAAAATGTAACATTCAAGTACAGGAATATTTTGCTTCCTTAAGAATATTACAGTGAAAATTATTGACCTAAATATTTAAAACACAGAAGAAACAAACTTGCCTCTTACTTCAAACGTATGTATTTTGTTACTGGTGTCAGATGTCTTCATTTTATTGAAATAAAAATTAAAAAAAATAAATTTATATATATATTCTGAAAAACAAGTTGACATTTTATCGAGCAAAGGCAGTGTTCTGTTTTATGTGCCCGTTCCTGAATGTGAATCAGCTGTAGGGATTCTTGATTGCAGACACCTGTCCACGTTTTGATGGCATGTTGATAAAAAATTCTTCTAAACATTCTTCTAAAGAAGATTCAAGAATTTTTGCAAAACTTATTCAGTCATGTTACTTCTGACTGAACCTTCCAATCTTACTGCTTTTGGGTCTAAAAACCTCTGAAATATTGAATCTATGATTTTTCATTTTTTTAATTTATGTATTTTATTATGCTTGAGTGAGACCATGGTTTTAAATGTTAAAATCCAAGCAAGTTTCAAAACCACCAAACTTAATTGTTTTCATTTATTTAAAGTATTATTCTTTGATTTTTATTTTAACATCCCACAGCCAGAAAAACAAACTTTATCTCAAAATTTCTCTCTCCCTCTCTCCCCCTCACTTTTTTCCTAAGTAGAGAAGCCTGGGCATAAGCAATAAATACAAAATTATAACTATATACTTATCATTGTTTTATATAATAGTTATATTTTTAAATCTTATAACTGTGTTTGTGAAAGTATGCAACTTTTATAGTTAAAACTATCTGACAAAATTTGCATTCATATATCAACAAAGAGTAGTTAACCCTCAACACCCCCCAAGCCTAACAATTATTGTAATAAACATAACCAATTATAAACACACTGTTTTGACAATATATGGACATGATGTATTTCGCTAGAATACATGTCTCCACACATCCTCCCAGGTCAGTGGAGGAGGACTTAATTGATGAAGTTTTGTCATACTTCCTTTACTAAAGTAATAGTCAGTGTTCCAATTCCGTAAGCACCGTCAAAAAAAAAAAATTAATTCAACAGATGCAAGAACTGCATCTAAAAAGGAATAAAGGGCCAGAATTCCAAGATCTGCCTCCTGTTTTCAATGAAGATTAGCTTTAAAATGTGGTTGGATTACAGCTCTGAACTCCACTCCTGCAACAGCTCCTCCTTGAGCCAAAGAACGGCTTCTGCTCCAGTGAGTTTGGGCACCCAAAACTTCCCCCTTAATGTTAGGAGAAAAAAACAAAAAAAAACTGTATGAGGACATTGCTGAAAATCTTGCTTATTTATTTTAGAGATGCTTTATCAGTACGAAGTGAACAACATTGACTTTAAATATTTGAAGAATCAGGGGCATATAAAAGCCACAGCCCAGTACGCAAACATTCTTGAAAAATTACCCTAATTAAATCTTTGTCACACTTGATAATGAGATATTTGCTTCCATGGCTTTTTCTGTTTTCTTTTCATGATGATGATGAGGTAGACATCAGTTGTAATTTAATAGTATCATATAGATTTTTCTTTGGTAATATCTTTACCGATCAGTACACTCCAGACCTAAGGGTAACAACTGGTGTCCACCTCTTCCTTAAGGTTGACCAAGTAGTGCGTCTTTTTGAAAAATCATGATTGCATAGTAATAAACAATGAAATATATACATTTTTCACAGTACCCAAATATTAAACTGATAATCAGTGTATTTAAATGGTTTTTGCTTCTGTCAAAAGGATTTCATAATAAATACTCAAGATCGAATAAGTTCTTTAATAATGAAATGAAACCTAAACCAGTAACTGTCTGAATCTTTCTCATAAAACATGGAATAGTAAACTCTGTTCTTAAATGCTATGTTTGATGGGAATTCTGCAGACAAGACAGTGTTCATGTCTTGGCCTTTCTGCCCTTGAAAGCTTTTGAGACTGAGAAAAAGAGACTTCTGTACAGACTTTGTAAAAAGGAAGTCTTTGAAATTCTCCTTGATGTGGTATTTTAGGCTTATTAGAAGGGTGAATTTAAGTACCATGTCAAGTCATAATCCAGTTCTTGGGTTCTCTGTTTTTTCCTAAGATCCCTCTCCCCCACCCCAAGAGAAAACAGCTCACACTTTACTATTATTCAAGTTCTGTTGAGTAATGGGGTTCTGTATTATTTTTGTAAAGGAAAGCTTTTGTGGACTGAAGTGAATGAAAAGATTACTCTAAATGCACGTGTCTATTTTTCAGAGAAGTAATCAGCTTCCAGGTAATTGTAAACATTATTTCTGTATTGTCAGAATAGGGCTGAGTGCAGGAAGCCATCACTCCAACACACAACATGTTTTTAAGTCGTTATTTTTAAAAAAATAATGTATCTTGATGCACTACCGCAATGTTTTGGGTTATCATGTTGTTAAGAATGGATAATATTTCAGCTTTTTTTCCCCACTTTCTGAATTCATTGTCTGATTGAAAATAGCTGTAAGCGAAGTGGATTGAATTTAGACCAAAAAAGGGCCTAAAACTTTATTGGCTAACAGCAAATGTACAGTTTACAAGTAAACAGAGGTGGATTGCTTATAATTTTGAGAAAGGAGGAGAATAATTTTTTCCTTTTGCAATATAATGACTTACACTAGTGAGTTTGTTTAATTACAAATCACATAACTGTGCTCTATAGTATTTGAACATTAAATAAAAGAAGTATCTTGTTTTCAGAGAATGATAGAATCACATAATGGTTAGAGTTGGAAAATCATCTAGTTCCAATTGCCTTTAGGTTGTGCCTTCAAATCAAAAAAATGTGCCCCATCTGACCAGATCTGACCCTTTGACCAGTACAATCGTTATTAAAATTAGGCAAATTTGGCTAATGTATGAGTTTATTATTATAAATCTTTTTTATTATTATTAAAAAATATATTTAAAACAAATTTGTTAGTAATCAAAAGTCAATCTCAATGCTTTTGTAGCTGCTTCTGCTGAAGTAGTACTTGATTCACTGGGACTTCTGTTCCTAGTACAGGCTTCACAAACATACATATGAACTTATTTTTCACTACTCAGAAGGGAACAAAAGCATCTGATAGAGCTCAGCAAGCTAAAAAGAAGGTAGAGGTTGCACAATATGCAAAGGGAACTGTTCATGCAATCACTAAATAGAAAATTTCCCGTTAAATCATGGGAGTTAGGAGAGTAGGAATTCATCTTTGCAAGTAAGTAAACATGTGAAGAAATTAAAGAACTGAGGTTCGCAAAGCAATACTATGTATATAACCTATCCTGATCCAAGTCAATGGGGCTGTATGTGACTGAAATTTGGACCTTATACTTATGCACAAATGTAAACAATAGAGAGCTCCTAACGGAGACTGAAGGTCTATGTTCACTATATATAATGAGAATCAATTTGCATTTCTTAAAGAAAAACAACTTTATAAGTTCATTACATGGAAGGTGAAATATTGAGAAAAATAACTGATGTAAGCAAAGGTAGCTCCCAGACATATTCTGATAATTGGCACTTTGCCTATACTCACTATCACTCACTAGGTCACTAGATGATTTCACAGTGCAAATGTTCCAAATCTGATCGATTTGATTATGGGGGCTCTAAACATCAGTGTTAGTGGGGGCACTTTTCTGGGAAAGCCACACACAAAATGTAATGTAACTATGTATTATGTCAAGTCATAATAAGTCGTAGTGTATTGAAAATATGTTATTAAATTGAGATCTACAAGTAGTCTCAAGTTCGTCCCTGTAAGTTATGAATACACAAAGATGTCTTATATCATCGAAATTAATAACAGAAGCAAGCAATTTTCCAGATTAGGTAACTGAAAACCAGCTGCAAGACCTTCTGCAAAATTTCACATTAAGCCAACATCACCTTACTTTAGGTCTCCACTCAAGCAGATACTGAGGTACACAAGATGACTTAAGTTTCAGATCTAAAAGTGAAATCTTGTGGAAGCTTAAAGAAAAAATAAAGAAAACAAAAGACGTAACACAAAGTTCACTGTTAAAATCTGGATCTTAGAGGGACTGATACAGGAGTTGGAGATGAGGAATCACACCTACAATGAGGGTTGCAGTGGGAAAGAGTGGGGATTATTACAGACTCGTCAGGAAAAAACAAAAGCGTGCTTTTGAAAGTTGCTCTACTGGAAAAAAAAGAGAGATTTCAACCTTCGCAGTAGCTGAAGCTTGGTGTTCTACTGACAAAACAGCTGTTGGTTGTACTAAATTGAGTCAAATTACATGCAGTAGTTATATAATGAGTATTACTGTCCATGAGGGACAAAGATGAGGCCACTCATTTTACTTAGGACTGAAAGATGGATTTAAATTATACTGCTAGGGATGAAAGGCTAGAGCTTCATTAAGTAAGCTGCTCAACCTTCATGCTTATTCCAGTTTTAAAACTATTATCCTGCAAGCACAGTGAATACCTTTGAAATAATGTTGCAGTCATTCTTTGATAAGAAAGCCTGTTTTCTTCCTTTGCTCTCCCTTGCAACTAAGTAGCAGATACATAATTTATATTAACCTTGACTTGTTCTTCACCTACAGATTCTCCTGATTTTATATCATAAGGGAGAATCCTTTTTTCTTTACAAGTGAAAACATGAATTAAGCATTTCCCTTATACAGATCCTTTCTTTTTTTTTTTTTTCTTCCAGAGGAACCAAGGTTCATAAAGCACTGTTCCTAGCTTGCAAGAAGTAGAAGCTTGTTTCCAGCCTTCAGACTTGTCCAAAATCAATCTTGTCACTTTGGCTTGGATTTGCATAATATTCCTCCCTGAGTGGCATTTCTGTGGCTTGTCTGCAGCAGCACTGTAAGGAGCAATAGGGAGTTCTGTTTAAAAACTGATGACACAAAACTACCACTGCTGTTTTCAGGTGCTCTTTTTTACACACCTATATTCTTTGCAGAGTGCTAAAAACAGTACTTTCAGAAGTTGCACACAATTACCTTAAGAGCTGCGCTTGTACTGAAAGCATTGTCATTAGAATGTCTTATTTGCTCAGTACAAAGGCTCTATGGCTCACTGCCCTTCTGATATTTCAATTATTTGGTTGTAATCATGTAGCAAAGCAGATATTGATTTCCTGGGTATTCAAATTACACCCCTAAATGCAAGAGCTAGTAAAAGGGCTTTATCATTTAAAATTATACACTATTTGGTGAAGCCAGCTGGTTCCAGTGCAAAGGAACATATTCTTTTATTTTAAAAATGACATTATAAAGAGCATCTGTAGGGGTGTTTCTTTAAGGCTATATTCAAATTCAATAAGCCTTACTTATTTTGAGAAATACCTTGCTCTCAAGTAGCTTCTGAGACTTACAAAATGTGAATAAAGAAAACTGAAGCAGTCCTTGGAACCTGATGGATATACCAGTACATTTTTAATAGTACATCTGTGTGTGCATCGATTTATGGATGTTAAAAATTCACAACTTTTATTTTTGATACATATCAGACAGCAATGGTTTTCTAACCCATTCATTATTCCTCTTTCACATGAGATAGCTGGTACTCCCTTCCCAATATTGGGCAAACAGAAACCTGCAAGAAGTCAATTCCTTTAACAAAGTGAACCTGAAACACACTTTCAAGATTCGGGAAAGCTTCTGTCATATGCTCAGATGTTCTTCAAACTCCAGATGTCTCTTCTTTGTCCATTCCAAACTTGACGTTGATGGCCTACATGCAGAGATACTCTATCAAATCATATGGTGAGAGCTTCACAGAAGACAATGTTTTAGCCTGGCTGTCCTGCTTGACTGTGAACACCATGGCCAAGGCTCGAAGCTGAAGTACCTGCTCCCTGGGAAGCTAGGGATTACTTTAAAAAAGTCAGGGAACCAGCCAAACAAAAAACCATATACAGTTTACAAGAGGAAAGCAAGAAATATGACACTATTGGGTTATGATGAAATAAATGCAAAAAAAAAAATAAAATTAGATTCCCAATGACGTCACCATTTTGACAATTTTGCCTTATTCAGTAAAGCAGATTTTCAATGCAGCTTCCAGATTTCCTAATTTTACTTTCCTCATTAACCTTCTCCCTTCTAAAAAGAAGGAAAGCTTTTTGACTGCATTATCTTAATAATTTATCTCTGTGTTTCCCTGTGTCCTCATCTTTGTCTATTTTCCTTCCTTTTCCAGGAGAACCCTAAACCACTTTATTTATTTATTTTAAATCTAGTTTTTTTTCTAAGTATAAAGCTGTATGCATCTATATGCATAATGCTTTATGGAGGAAGCTAAAAGAGTTTAGAGTCCCTCAGTTACAGCTAGCCTAACTGAGTCTATTGTCTCTCTGTGCACACATTAAAAAAATCTCAGATTGCACAATTAGCAGCACAGGTGTTCAATAGAACACTCTGAGAGTACTGAAGAATGCTTACAGATGCAATTAATTGCTAATAAGTTGCTGCTGTCATTGTCCTAGAAATCAAAGAAGTTAAAATGTTTGAAAATGTACCAAAACCGTAATACTCACCTAAAATGAGGCAGCCCATCTGAACATCTAAAAGCTAGTGAGAGGTTTTTTTTTTCTTTTTTTTTCTTCTTTCTNNTTTTTTTTTTTTTTTTTTGTGTGACTGATTTTCAAAGCTTTTCACACATAAAAAAAAAATGTTCAAATATGATGGATTTTATTCAAAATTTCCTGGTTTTCTTAGGTGTTATTTGGTACTTCAAAATGCTCTTTGGTTTAAAATGTTTTGTAGAATTTATGATGTTATCCTTCAAAGAAAACCAAATGCATGTACTCTCAATCATAGAATAATAGAATCATAGAATGGTTTAGGTTGGAAGGGACCTTGAAGACCATAGAGTTCCAACCCCCCTGCCATAGACAGGGACACCACCCACTAGACCAGGCTGCCCAAGGCCACGTCCAGCCTGGCCTTGAACACTTCCAGGGATGGGGCCTCAACAACCTCTCTGGGCAAACTGTTCCAGTGCCTTACCACCCTTAAAGTGAAAAATTTCTTCCTAATGTTTAATCTAAACCTGCCCTCTTCCAGTTTAAAGCCATTCCCCCTTGTTCTATCTCTACATGCCCTAGTAAAAGGTCCTTCCCCAGCTCTCCTGTAGGCCCCCTTTAGGTACTGGAAGGCCGCAATAAGGTCTCCCTGGAGACTTCTCTTCTCCAAGCTGAACAACCCCAACTCTTTCAGCCTGTCTTCATAGGAGAGGTGCTCCAGCCCTTGGATCATCCTCGTGGCCCTCCTCTGGACACGCTCCAGCAGGTCCATGTCCTTCTTCTGTTGGGGACTCCAGAGCTGGACGCAGTACTCCAGGTGGGGTCTCACGAGTTGATACTTGTTTTGAAAAGAAAGTGTGCAGTGGCTGCAATTTTTTGAGCTCATTAGAAAGGTTAATAATCCAGTATTATTTCATTTGCACGTACTTCCTCTGGTAAAATCCCAGTGCCAAAAAGACTAAAGAGTTTTAAAAACAATCAAATATACCAATTTCTTTTTCATAAACACTTCAGTCACTTCCAGTCTCAGACTGATCCTGAAGTAACTCAATGTCATGCATCTCCATGTTAAATCCATGACTGTGATTGTCAGGACATCCTTGTTTCATATCTACAAGCTGTAACAAGAACCTCAGATATAATAATACTTCAAAACTGGAACAAATGACAAAGCTGCTGCCTCATCACCCCTACATAGAAAAGTTTTATTACCACAAAAGTCAAATATATCATATAAGTTTATATCCTGTTTATCACAGATTATTTCTGCTTCATTCAGCTATCCATCACTGAACCCAAATTGTTGGTTGACAGCTGGATGATTATGAGCCAGCAGTGTGCCCAGGTGGCCAAGAAGGCCAGCAGCATCCTGGCCTGTATCAGGAATAGTACAGCCAGCAGGGCTAGGGGAGTGATCGTAACCCTGTACTCAGCACTGGTGAGGCCCTACCTTGAATACTGTGTTCAGTTTTGGGCCCCTCACTACAAGAAAGACATTGAGGTTCTGGACTGTATCCAAAGAAGGGCACACACCAGAAGGACCCCCTGGTGAGAGGCCTAGAGCACAAGTCTTATGAGGAGCGGCTGAGGGAACTAGGGTTGTTTAGCCTGGAGAAAAGGAAGCTGAGGAGAGACCTTATCGCTCTCTACAACTACCTGAAAGAAGGTTGTAACGAGGTGGGGGTTCGTATCTTTTCCCAAGTTACAAGCATAGGACAAGGGGAAATGGCCTCAGGTTACACCAGAGGAGGTTTAGATTGGATATCAGTAAAAATTTCTTCACGGAAAGGATGTCAAACATTGGAACATGCTACCTGGGGAAGCGGTTGAGTCACCATCCCTGGAGATATTTAAAAGTAGAAGGGACATGGTTTAGTGGTGGACATGGCAGTGTTAAGTTAATGGTTGGACTTGATGATCTTTAAGTTTTTTCCTAACCTAAAAAATTCTATGATTCTATGATTCTGCGATTGATTCTATGATTCCATTCTGGGCTTCAATACAATCCATCTTATAAAATGTCTTTCTTGCTTAATCCTTGCTTTTCCCTGTTTTTAAAAATATTTTTTGGCGAAGAAGGTAGACATCAGCCTACATTTTCTGTCAAATTCTGTTACCTTTTTTAATTAGCACCTTACAAGTAAGAATATCCTAAAGCACAGCAGGCTGCCCTGAAGAAGTCTATGCAATTCCAGATAACTTTTACTCATGAACATAATTGTAATGTACTTACAGAGAGTACAATGTTATTTGAGTCAGATCCTTGCCCCCTTACTATGACAAATGTATTGAGCAACTTCTACTTTAACCAGTCCTTTGGGGACTCCCTTGCTTGGTGGACACCTAAGAAAATGCAGACACAAAAAAAAAATGCACCAAATGACAGCCTGAAGCACAAGAGTGTGCGTAGCAGTCATTACAAACAATTTTTGCATTTATTTATATTTTTTCTCTTTCAGGAATGATGACTAAGCTGGCCAAAACTGCACGAAAACAAAAGAGTGTTCAGTCATGTCACAGTAAGTAAGATGTATTTGCTTCCACCCATGCACCGCTGTTTATATAATGGTCCATGTATTCACTTACCTTTATCTAGATTCCACATTATTAATTTTCCTCTTTTTGTATGGGAGGTGAAAAGCAAGTTTTCCCTATATGTCAATCTGTTTTACCAGCTTCTATTCAAACTATTCTGTGCTTTTTTTTTCCCTATACATTATATAAATGTTAAATGTAGTGAGGGTTGGCATCCACATTTAATGACTCTTTTTTCTCCCTGGCTTTGCATGTTACACCAACTTTAGATTCATTTTCACACTCTAGTCCAATGACTATTAAACTGTGGAAGCAAAGTGGAATTGCTCAAACATGAGAGGTTTCGTAGAGCAACTTAACTGGTCACACAATGGTTATAACTTTCCCCTCTAAATTGAGTTTCTTATCCCTATATAGCCCACAGCAATATGGTCAGGACAATTTCCTGCAACATGGAAAATTTTAGGCTGATGAGTGCTTTGGCACAGGAACCATACTTTGTTTTAGTCATTGAGACATTAGATAAAACATGAGTCAGGCCCAGTTATACTCGGCTTACAACTGTCAGTACCAATTAGGCACGCTCTGAGAAGGAATGCCCAATCAGACCCCTCTGGGAATTTAGGCAAAGGAACACTTAGAATGGGATTAATCTCATCTACCTCTAGGTACATGGAAGAAAGACATTAGAATCTGAACTAATCGCTTCAGCCTGTGCAAAGGAGAGAAGTAGGCACCTTCTGAAGCATTTAATCGCAGGTATTTCAGATGCTTCTTGGATGAGATGAATCCCTTTTGGGGACACCAGTGTCTCTCATATGGCTCTTAAATGGACATAAGGTGATTAGCTCAGTCTAACTTTAGTTATTCCATGTTTGGCTTCTCTGTCTGACTGAGTTGATATCTGAGCCAGACATTGTGCTGCTTTGTCGGGTATGTCCGCGTGTGACCACTTTTCTGGGTGTTATTTCCCAAAGTCCTCACTAGCCCTTCTTTAGGAGCTCCATTCTATATTGGATGTTGGCTTGACTACATCAGGACTCCCTGAAAATCCAGCACAAGGTTTCCAAAATAAAAATCCAGAATGCTATTGCCCAGAATAAGACAAAGTCTGTCCTCTTCTGCCA
Source organism: Anarhynchus alexandrinus (assembly GCA_008711295.1). Taxonomy (NCBI): domain Eukaryota; kingdom Metazoa; phylum Chordata; class Aves; order Charadriiformes; family Charadriidae; genus Anarhynchus; species Anarhynchus alexandrinus. Next base: position 1,089,278 of record VUYV01000141.1, on the reverse strand, counting down.
CTTCAATATTAGTTTTTTAATTCCTTTCTAGATCTAAGCAAACATTAGCACTGATGTGCAGCTTGTCTTGCTGATGTTTACTACCACATACTCATGATACAGGGATAAGTTCAAGTGGCACATCAATACCAGCTGCTTTTTATAATGAAACAGTCACTAGTAATTATAAACCTAATTAAGCAGCAATTGATTATCCAGGTACCCTGGAGCTAAACCTTTCTTTGATAGTCCTCATTGAGAGTTTCTGGCCTTTTCTATATAAGAATAAGGGCTTTATTTGCCACATGAAACAGGGAGAAATTTAAGGGTTGTTACTGACTTGGCACACCTACCACAAATATATGAACAAAACAGAGACGTTGATATAATTTTGAATACAGAAATCTACCCTTTAGACTCACCAAATGTTGGGGGACAGAATCTGAAATACAGGCATAAGACTCATCATTGCTGCTTGTATGGGGCTGCTACATAATAATACAAATAATGCTGTGCATCTATTTAGTTAAAAATGAGCATTTAATTGAGGAGAAGTTAATATATATACTGATATATTGAGTCTTTAGTGTATTACTGAATGGACTTAGGTTGTCAGGGTGCCGTGCCTTAGCATTCACACAGAAAACACAGTAGCAATACAAGCTCCCAGCAAACACATGGACATTTACAGATGAATGGCACGCTACTAGCTTTAAAGCAAAACAATTCAGACACTTTTTTCATTCCTGACCAAATATACTTCAGTCTTCAAAATGCTGAGCAGGAATGTTTCTGGAAAAAGTAACTTGAAAGAGACTTGATCCAGCACTTGGTCCAAGAATGAACTGCCGTGTACTGTCAAAATTGAGATTTTTCTCAAAATTCAGTTTTTGCATTTATTTTAATTTAAAAAGCCATTTCATGTATCTCCTTCTTAACTTTTTCTGCATCAGCCAAGTAGAGAGAGAACTCACTCCTTTACACATATTTCACAATCATTACCCTAAATATATCAATAGTACTGAAAGCAGGGACTGAACTCCACTCTTTCCATGTGTTTGCTTTAGCTGTTAATCTACAAAGTCAACCTGTAGTTCCTTGAAGATGCTGTTGTAGGCAGATCTGTTCTGCATGCTCTTGATCCTATTCTGAGGGGGTTGACTCTTTCTATAGACTGTAATACTACCTCATCTGGGCTTCTGGACTTCATTCTACAGACTGAGCTCAGATCTACAAAGAAATTTTGAATCAATTTTAATCAAGATATTTTTTGGAAACTTACACCAGAATTTTGGAAAAACTGAGGAGAAGAATTCTTGTGAATTCTTCTTTCTGGAGTTCAGTTCTTGATTTGAACCCATGCAGACATCCCTCAGCTAGGTTCTTATGAAATTGAGTGATTCAGAAACTATTATCTCCTAGACTTAGATAAGTTTTTCCTTCCTTAAATAAGGACAGCTAGCTTGTTTTTTAAACAAGAGCAAGAGCAGTACTCCTCAGATGAACATTAACAAATGGGTTTAAGCACAAAATTAGTGGTGAGATGTACTGGTCTCCTTTGAGCAGATAACAGAGTGGGTCTAGTGGCTAACATTTAAATGATCACATTTTTAGTGGCAAGAAATATAAAATCTTATGGACTTTCAGTAGTCAAACACTTAGGAATTTTATTGATCACGTTGTCACAACTTCATTACTTTGGACAAAGGTGAAGTTCACCTGGAACGTTACGTCATTTGTTCAGTTTAGCAATGATTTTTTGACCTTTTCTGTTTTTTGGGTTTGTTTTTTTTTTTTTTTTTCTGAAGCAACAATCAAGCTTTTGTATGTTACCAGTCATTTCCAAGTCCAATGTTTAAGTGGGGAAATGCATAGACAATGACATTAACTGAAACAGCCAAAGATGTTATTTGCATCTAAAGTAAAAAAATGTTACTAATGGGACTAGAGTGAAAAAGGGGAGATTTATGCTTATTTTTGTTTTAAGAGGGAAATTCTAGAAAAGCATAAATGTTTTCCCTCAGTGATTTTTGGCTTGTTTAACTGCATACAAAAAAACCCTCAAACCCAAAACCAAAGAAAAAACCCTCCAGCTAAACAAACAAACAAACCCCTACAAAAGCATAATGTAAATATTTTTCTTATTTCTTTTTTTTGTTTTCTCCAGTACCACTTTTAGGATTGAAGCTCCCATATTAGATTTATTGCTGAAATAAGCTAGATTTTTAAAGACAGCACAGAAGTCTTTTTAAAGGCAGAGCAGATATAACTCCAACGCCTAGATTAGTCACGTCTGCTTCTCCACCATGTCCCTGTCTAGCAAAGACAAAGCTTTAGAGATGGAAAAAACAAATCTTCTCAATTCCTTTGACATTCTCTTTGGTATCCTCATTACCTTTTCAAGTTCAGAATTATCATAGTTGATTTTCCTGTGCTGGATATTAATCCCGCAGAGAATGCTTCTGTGTAAGCTTTTACTTGGTCCCCAATCCCCTTCCTTCCAGTGACTTTCGTGGCTTGTTTTCTTCTGTGTCTTCTTCGTTTTACTTTTTAGCTAAGAACAATAGCCCTGACACATTATGATGAGCCTCAGCTGTTCCTCAATTCAGGTTATGCTCTTTAATGAAATCAAAGAAAAGCAGATGAGAGATCCAGAGAATAAAAAATTTAACTCAATAGCTACTACAAAAGGACATTAAATGGAAAAGAGATTTGTAAGCTGAGAAAATTCAATTCAGAACTGGTTAGGGAGTTGCATTTTTCAAGTAGGAACTTGGGGATTAGTAGAGAGTTTGGCAAAGAAATAGAAGAACATTTCATTCAGGAGAGCGGGAAGACCATGAAGAAATTTGAGAATGTTTTGGGTTATGAATATACAGAAAAAAGTTTAAATAATCTCAAGGAGAGAAGTGAAATCAGAAAGCTATTGGAAAATCTAAGTGAGAGAAAGACACTGAAACTTCTGATCGCTTTGAAATTTGAACACTTTAACCTATCAAAAACATCAAAATACACTCTTCTGTGCAGAGCACACTCTTCTGTACAGAGCGGCCACAAACAATTCTTCACAGGGTAAACTAGATAAACATCTCAGATAAGCGATCCCCATTAGTCCTTTGAATGGTCATCAGACATCTTTAATATATGAAAAAAAAAGTTTAATGTATTTAATTACTATGTTTATCCAGCTTGTATTTTTTTGTGCTTGCAGTACCAGCTGTTCATAATGAAGATTTTCAGCCGTGGAAACAAAGCACTATTATTCTTCCAGGAGTTCGAGCTAAGTTCTTGCAGATAATCAGTCTTTCATCAATCAGCTAAAATGTTCATATACTATTACTTTTTATATGCATATTAAAAATAGTGTCTATTTCAGCTCTGAAAAACAGACACAATTCCAAGTATGTCCACGTTTTTTCTATTTTTCAGCTTGTTTTTGTGAAGATAAATACGAATCAAATCAAGCTTCTTTTTTTCCAGCCTTCCCACTGTTATCTCCCATGGTGTCATGTCTAAATTCTGATCCTGATTTTGTAAGAGAAAAAAAAAACAAAACCAAATCCCACTCCTTTGGTGGGATTCTCACACCGTCCTCTGATGCATCTGCTGCTAGCCACTCTCTGAGGTAGGAGTCTGTAACTGTGGTTACAGGATGGCAATGCATTTGCGCATGCAGGAGTACAGGGTCAGCACCTACAGTTATCAAATCCTATATGCAGGGGCTGTATCATATAAAATTTTACCTTCAAGTCTGGGATTTTTTATTCATATTAACTTAAGACATCTCTATTAGCATAGAGATGTCTATAAGGATAAAGGCTAAAAGAATTATTCCAAGCTTTAAAATTATGAAGCAATTCAGGCCTTTAAAATTTTTATTCTGTAATACTACTAACTTTGTATTGATACATAGTACCTATGAAATTCTGGTGGGGTATACGGATACTAATATCAAGTGGTAAGCATTTTGTTCATGTTTGACATATGGTCTCCAATTAATTAAATTGTCTGTTCCTTTGTTCTTGTACTGTGGAATATCATGAGAGTGATCGTTTCTCCTGCGCTTCTCATAAATACAATGCATTGAGGTTCTCGAAGCCTTGCAGGCTCTAAGTGCTGAGGGGTGGTGATTTTTCTGTATCTAAATCTCTCTGTAGCTCTCTACGTGTTTGGCTTACTCACATCCCTGACATCTTGGTTTTACTTTCCATTATGACAAGGTGAAAATTAGATACAATCCCTGGTTCCATTACATTTACATTCCAAAACAGAATTTCACAAATAATTACAGGCTATTCGGAAGCGTGACTCTTGCTATGTCTGTACAGCCATGCTTTTCAAGCTTTAATACTAGTCACTGTGGAATCAGGTCTCATCACACATTAAGTCAATTGAGTTGGCTCATTACATTCTATTATCAGCAGCTCACCTACATCACTTATTTATGTCCACATTAAAACACAGAAGAGTTTGAACAGATAGGACATGTTTTAAAATAACAAAATATTAGGGAGGACAAAAAAAAAAATAGAGCTTGCAACAGAATATGTCACTAGTCAGTGAAGTACCATGGTATGCAAAAGCTCTCAGTGACTGTCACGGAGAATCAGACCTTCATGGTCCTGGCTCCAGTGGGAAGGAGGGGAGAATATTATCTGCATGTGTTTTCCCTGACTACCTGTGGCAGCCACAGAGCTGAAGCATGATGGAACCAAAACAAACAAACAAAAAATTTCTGTTCGCAAGTGTTTTAACTTAGCACCAGGAGGAACCTATATAGAGCAATTAATCTTTTCTATTTCAGACAGCAAACTGAGGGTGGGATGAATCAGTGTCTGGGGGTGCTTTAATGACTAGATGGTGACTAGATATGACTACATGGTCAGATGACCCTCTTAGGCTAGATACCTAAGTTTTAGATGGTTTAAGGTAATTGGGATGAATCCAACACACTAATACACAGCTGAATAATGCAAAACGGGTAGGCATTCACATAGTCTAATAGTGATGAAGTTGGCATAAAAGCTTGAATGGAATAGAATTAAAAGAGAATATTAAATTTGGTTTTAGTTGAACTCTTTATTAAATTGCATTTATCTTACATTTTAACAAATGTTTCCAAAGATAGATTATTATTTCTCTTACAAAAGGCAGCACATATGGCACCATTTGAGAGCTACAGCATGAAATGCCAGTTTCCTATAAATATAGACTTTGGGAAATTATCCTTAGAACCAGTAGCATATGAGGTAAATAATTAATAGGAATGCTAATTATTCATTAAAATTAGGAAAATGCTAGGAAAATATAATATCGTATGTCTTTGATTAATCCATTCTGTTCTCCCACACTTTGCATGGGTCTTTTATTAAATCCTATGGTTTTATTAATTGCAGAAGCCAAAAAGCACAGCTAATGTAATATGGTAATGGTGAAAATACCTCTTGAAATGTTTTTTTGAATACTAAATCAGGAATAATTTAAGGTCTGTTGGCCAGAGTAAATGAGTATTAAGATGGTACATTTTAAACTAGCAGATGAGTTATTCATTTTCTCAAAAGCTGGAACTTTGATATTAGGAGAATATTATTATATTAGTTTTAGGGAGGTTATTGGCAAAATAGAAATGGTTTGAATGCATTAAATCTAGTCAAAGGTTATACATATTTTTAAGAATGTCTTTAAATCACTTGTCGGCGTGATATCTGCTGATACATCATTTAAAAAATCAAATGATGACTGTCCTGGGGAAGAAAGAACAAAAAGGCTGTAAGACAATGCATATTGGAGGGACTAAGAACTACATTCACAAGAAGACCTAAGTGCTGCAAGGCTGGCAATAGTATAAAGCACAGGAAGAATCAGACCTTCCTGCAAAACAGCACAATCCAGAATGCTGTTCGTTGATCCACCAATGTTACTGAGTAGAAAACATAGCACTACACCTTAAATATTGCCGGTTCTTTTATTTCCTGTGACATCTCCTTTCCGATTGTGGTATGTGTTTGGATGCTAATTCCACTGGACATGCAGATCTATTTCCTGAATCTCACTGAAAAAAATAAGAGAGAAGCAATGCTTTTTATTCAAATTGCAGTACTTAGAAGAAGCTGTGCAAGCTTTGGCTTTGCAGGGGCACTCTGAAAAAGGTCTGGTGAATGGCCAGCATGTTATATACATGAGACTGAGATTTAACCGACTTGTCCAGGTTAGTTGGCAACAGGCCTGTTGTCATAAACAGGGTTAGGTAACAACAGTATTTGATGACTCAGGGTTGCTTTAAAGTTGGCAGTCAGGTAATTCAGACTAGTTGTGCTTTGTGCCCAGGAACCTTCACAGATGTCTTTTTCTTCTGTCCTTTCTTCTAGATCATATGAATCTGTAACGTGGGTCTAGCAACATCTGTACTGGTGGGAAAGGAAGAGTTTAAATGAAGCTCTATAGAAGTATTACAGTTGAGGCCAGTAGGGATGCTCCCATTAAAGCTATCTGACCTTATTTTCAGTCATTTTTCTTCTTGTTATACTAAACTTTATTGCACAGAATTTGTTTGTGACAGCTATCTGCAACAGTTCAGATGGATTTTTCATTGCTGTTCTTTTAATAAAAAATCATACAAAATGTTCCCCCATAAATATGGAGAACACATTAACTTTCACTACATAAATTCTGGAAATCTTTCAATCTAGTACTGGATTCAATAAGAAAGGTGGAATTTGCAACCAGAACTGTGCTTTCTGTCTCTGATAAAATTAATCTCAATTTTGTGATGTAAAAAACTTTTGAAAAAATACAAGTTTCACACGAGAGTTAAGACTTCTGAGATTTCAGTGACTAAACCAAAGTAGCACAGTACCAAAACTGTGCTACACCTATGTCAATCTGAGGCCAAGGATCTTCTATGCCACTCCATGCTTGAGCATGTCCCCTGTCTCTCTCCTCTGCTCAGATCCCACCCTTAGAGCAAGGAAGAGACTTTATCAGAAAGCAGAGGTCCAAAAGGAAGATGCTCAGAGAAAAAGCACAAGATTGGAAACCTGGAAAAAGATTGTCACACTGTGAAGTTATTGTTGACTGAAAAAGGAGCCTTACTCTGAAATGAGGAGTCTGAGGAGAGCAAACCCAAGATTTGCTGTGGAAGAAAATGAGGCTGAGGTGAGTAGCCAGAAGTTCAAGACAGATTGCTAGTTCAGAACAGAGCCTTTATTGGAATACATGTGATATGATAACTATGTCACACTCTCTGCAACGAGAGGATGGCAAACTGTCAGGGTGAATCAGTACTAGGGAATGAAAGAATGTCACTTGTATCAGCCTTTTTTTCCTGCAAAACCAGAAATTGTACACTGAATAAGTAGGCAGGGGATGATTAAGAGAAATAAATAGTGTCCTGATGAATTAACCCTGTTCCTACCTCTACTGCAAAACATCTGTGGCAATATTTTAAGTCACTGAAAGCTGAAGTTTTAAAAGATTGGTCATTACTAATGTCTCCCTCATTTTCTGTGGGCTTAACACGGGGAAGGTTATCTTCAGAACTGCTGAGAGCTCACAGCTGCAGTTGTGTATAAGAACTGCTCTGAAAATAGAAAATGCATTAATGTTAACTGTGTTAATAAGTTTGATTTCAAATTGTGCTTCTTTGTAATTCCCCTCAGTTTTATTTAACAAGATTGCCACCCCTTCCTCTTACTAAGATGCTATGAAGAGTCCCATTAATATTTATGAAAGTCAGCTACTGTAGTGATGACTGCTGTAGAAAAGCTAAAGAGATATTTAATCATTATATTTTTGAATGGTGTGAGGCGCATTAACCAGAGGGCCACACTATGAGTAACACAGGTGAAATAATCCTTGGGTTAGCTTATTTAACAGTGTGCTGAAAGTGGTAGTGGACCATGGAAAAATGGTATTAGAATGCAGGACAAAGAAAAGCACTAGTGAACTTATATTTGGTATTTCCTAATTTTTTTAACATTTGACCTTATAGCTTTAAAGATATGTTAAGGATTCTTTTGTGCATAACATTATTGTGCGTGATATTATTATTGTTATCAAGTGTGACTGGACATATTCCATATTTAGGCTAGAGGAGGAAACATTTAAATGTTAGCTTGTTTAGTGTCATTGGAACAACACAAGACGATTTCAGAGCCCTGATCAGATTGGCAGGGCCTCAGAAGTTGACTTACTAAGGGAGAGTCTAGGACACAATATTTGGAACAATGAAGACTTATATTTGAATGCATTAATGTCAGAGGGAAAATAAAAGCAAACCCTTCCCCCCAGGGGAAAAAAAAAAAGGCAGAAATGGTCATGACTCTTAGGGGACCATAACGGGTCAAGAGATTGATGGCAAGTCAAAATTGGAAATGTTTTGTTTTTTTTTTTTTTTAACGATGTTCAGGGAAATGAGCTACTCATCTTCTACTCTTTTAAGAACTATGTATCAAAACAGAAATAAAATACTTTAAAACTAGCAACAGTTTATGTTTTTTCTCCCTTCAGAGAAACAGCCTTTTAAGATCTCAAAGACTAGCTGATCACTTGTGAACTCAGATATTCTAGTTATAGGGAGATGTCAAACTATAGAAAAGAGACTTAACGTTCAGTCCGCGGCATTGCAATGGAAAAGAACCAAAGCTTTTTTGTAATGGAGAACATAAGCTTATATAAACAACTGTAGGATGTGTAAGGGATCCTGATAATGCCTCTGACTCTCACAGCATGTGAGTCTGTGGGTGTCCCCCACCCAAGAGGGGTTAAAAGAGTCATTTCTCTTGGTTGATTAGATTAGATGTGGTATGTCTGATAATGCATTAAACTAAAGCTTTAAGGCTTTGGGTAGACAGCTACTGGGTCCAAGAATATTTTATTCTCCTTTTGATACCTATCTTCACTTTGTAGCATAGGATGATAAGATAGCATAAAGCATCAGAGATGATTGGTCACAACTAGAGATAGGATGTTAGACATGTTCCTATAGGCAATAAAAACTGTTTTCAGCTGGGGCAAGATCCTTACATCGTCGGTGCTGCAGTTGTCAAGATTGTATTTCCCAGAGGTCAAATCTTGGAATTTCTTTTATCTCACTTTTTTGGGTGATTGTAGGCTAATTCCTAGAATTATTTAGAAATATTTCAGTTAATGTATTCTCCAAGTTTACGTGTGCCTAAGCAATGGTAACAGCTCTCTCTTCCTCTGGGCATCGTTACTTGTTTCTCTCTCTTTTTTGTCCCTTTTGTTTTTTTTGGTTGACTTAGACCTTATTCTGCATGGTATGCTGTGCTTCGTGCATGGGCTGGAGGCCATGAGGAGAAGGTTCCTCTTACGGTTCTGATGGGTTTAAGGAGTTGTCTGGACTTGTCTAATCTAGGTTTTTGATGACCTCACATGTTTTTATGCTGTGGAAATATATTAATATTCACAATATAATCTTAAATAATGTTTTTAGTTTTCTGGATGAAAGAATCAGTGAGATTTCTCTGTCCTTACTGGCTATGATTATAATTTTTTAGCGGTGACATTATAGTCTGTCATCACAGAAAGAGATGCATGTGTTAGTGTCCTGCTGCTCATGTTCAATTTGCAAACGGTAAGAGAAAGTTTATCAAAATCAAATGCTTACGGCATGATAGTTTATCACCATCTTGCAGGTTAAAAAGTCACCACATCAACTGCTGCATTTTTCCCAGCAGAAAACAGGTGTATGTTGATTACTTCGTCAGCAGGGACACAGCGACTTAGGCTCCCACTTACAGTGTCATTATGGTGTAAACTAGCTGTTGAGAAATGGTGACAAGCTGATGTGTAGAGAACTGAAGATAAAGTTTCCAGGTGTCTATCCAGTTCACAGTGTGAACTGGCAAAACTTTCACATCCCTCCATGGAGTTTAACACTACATCACAATTAAGACTATTTTGGTTTCCTGACTAATGAGGGAAAAAAAAAAAAAAAAGAATGGAAAGGCCAAAAGAGACAGGACAGGACAGGACTGGTATCTCTTGCCAATTTAAGTTTTAATCCAGACAAGTGAAAAAAAATGTGTTTAATTTTTTTGCACATAACTTTAAGGACATTGTTTCTGTGCTTAAAATTAAGCATGTGCTTATGGGCTGGCCTGGACCAGAGCCCAAGTCTTCAGTTTACTTTCTGAAAAGAAACCACCTGCCTAAAGCTGATAAATCATATAAACATTCAGCAAGCTTTGTTTAACCATAAACCTTTCATACCCTGATAAAAGCAAAGGAGTTATGATAACATCAAAGGGAAACATATTATTGATTAAATAGTTTTATATATTTCTTCCTAACATGGAAAGGTTCTTTGAAAATAATTAAATAATGGAAAAAAAAAATGCATCAACATAAAATAATACTGTGAGAACATGATTTATTGATTTTGCTATACCATTGTGCTTATAAGCAGTAATGCAGTATGTATACTTGGACTGCCTTGGGCAATTAATTTTGATTTTAGTTGTGGGGGTTNTTTTTTTTTTTTTTTTTTAATTCAGTAGACCAGGTGGTAAAGTATAAACTAAAGCTGTAAAGAACTATTTGAAAATTATTTAAATACATTTTGCATTTTTTTAAGAAATAAGTACTTTGAGAAAATATATAATGAAGACTGCAACAGAGTACAAAAGAAGAAGAAATATTAATACTTATAAATATGAATAAACTGTCTAGTATCTCAAGGGAAAATAAAATAATAAAAACAAATACCTTTTTATCACATATAACTAAACCTACCAGAGAAAAAATAAAATGTATATGCATCCATACTATATATGATCGACAGCTGGCATTTTTAGGTTCTGTCACCGCTTTACTTTTGTGCAGACAACACAAACAAAATTAGAAGGTGAGGTAGGCACAGAGAGGGGATGTAACATATTCCAAGACATACCTCAGTTTGTACAGTAATATGTCATCAGCGTGGAAAAGTACTGGGGCCACCAGCAGAGCCTGTTCCCTATCCTCGTACCTGTCTATATCACCTAAACATGATAATCTTGCAGTGACAGCAGGTCCACGAAAGCAGCAAGAAATGTAAATGATTTTGGTTCTTAGTGGATTATAAAAGTGCAGTGTTACAAGATAATTCCCAATTTTCTTACAGAGTTACTCCGACCATTCCTTGTTTGCTGTTAATTACAAGCAACACTTAAACACTTTTTATTTGATTTTTACCAGAAGTTAACATGAATATTTGTCTTCTCTGAAGAAAACTCTGATCAAGATTGAATGCATGTGTTATTTTAACCATAATATAGTATACATGAAAGTGAAGATGATCAGAGGGGTGGAGCACCCCTCCTATGAAGACAGGATGAGAGAGTTGGGGTTGTTCAGTCTGGAGAAGAGAAGGCTCCAGGGAGACCTTACAGCAGCTTTCCAGTATCTGAAGGGGGCCTACGAAAAAGCAGGAGAGGGACTTTTTACAAGGTCATGTAGTGATAGGATGAGAGGTAATGGCTTCAAACTGGAAGAGGGTAGATTTAGATTGGGCATCAGAAAAAATTTTTTCACTCTGAGGGTGGTGAGGCACTGGAACAGGTTGCCCAGAGGAGCTGTGGATGCCCCATGCCTGGAAGTGTTCAAGGCCAGGTTGGATGGGGCTTTGAGCAACCTGGTCTAGTGGGTGGTGTCCCTGTCTATGGCAGGGGGGTTGGAACTCGATGATCTTCAAGGTCCCTAACAACCTAAACCATTCTATGATTCTATGATTCTATTGCTCTATATGGCATAAAATTCAAGGCAAAACGTTGGGGTTTATGGCAGTTGTCACTGTATGGTGATGTAAACTAAAAATGTAATGGATGATTTAGCAACAGGGACATTTCAAATGGGATGACAGTACTCTGTTGGCTAGACTTTTCCAATATTTTTTGTTTCAACTTTATTTAAAATTTTGTGTAAGTCTGAAACTGGCATGAGAAACATCCACCAGAGGTGGAACTCTAAGTCTGCATACTTACATTTTGATACAATGTGCTAATTTAGATTCTTGTTTTATTAATTTACAACAAAAAGATATAAAGGCTGTGGGGATAATTTTATAGTAGTGAGCTGGATCTAAAACTTTACCATTTACCACCTACTGTTTTACTGCATTAGTTTAGCTAGATGAAGTATTCTGTGAACTGCTAGATATTTAACTAGCTAAAAGTAGACTTGGACTATTTGAATGTTGCAGCAGGAGGCCTGTCTTTTGACACTTAGCTGTATACAATGTTACATTGCCTAGCAGCAATTATGTAAAAGTGATGGATGAATAGCTTGTAGGTAAAGACTTAATAGTTGTATGTTCATCCATTAAAAATCACAAGATTTCAAAGTGGCCTAAACAGATTAAGGAAAGAGACATATGGGCTGCTTTTATACCGGAAAATTCCACAGTGTCAGGCAAGATTGCCATGCAGTGGTACTTCACTTGCCACACTGTTAAATTTTTAACGTTATCCCTGACATGGTTTTGATTTATACCAGGCGGTACTACCTGAACAATTCTTGAATGTTGCTGGGGAATTAACATGGGCCACGGACCATTCCCAGCAAGCAAGTTGTATACTACTACCTCATTTCGGAGGGTTGAAAAGTTTGGTAGTAGGGATGCATGGGGTCACGACATACAAGTAGACCTCAGTGTCAGAGAATACCCTGGACATATTCAAGTGATTAATACGGGCAGTTACCCAAGCAGACCCAGTATGATTTACATTTAGCTATGTAAAAGTCTAAGCTATCTGCCTAGCTGGTCACCTCTAGAAGATGACTCCTCCCAGCTATTGTAGGCACCTATAAAATATCTTTCTTGGGAATAGTGAGTCTGACTGACAAAGCTTATATTAGTCACCCAGTTTTAGATGGTCAGTGTAAAGTGAGGCACAGTCTGGGAACTGGGAAGTTTCTGATCATCAGGTTGTATCCATCCTTCCCAGGCAGTCACCACCTTTTCCTGCTCTCTTCCTCCAATTTTCTTTAACAGAAAGATTAATTCATTACTTGCATTGGACCTTTAAAGAACAAGAAAATGCCTATTTTTTTCTGGTAAGGCACTTTTACTATCTAAAATGAGAAAATTTACTGATGCTGTTTCTTCATGTACATCTACAGTTGTTTAAATATTATGGATGTATTTTTCTCAATGGCCAGAACTAAACCCCTCAAGCTTATGCTTTCCTCTCCAGGAGTTTCAAACTGGAACTCTAGCTCTGTAAGCAGAATTTGTATTTCTTGCTATATTAATAGCAACATTTTTATTCATCTCTGTTACTGTAGAGCCTTAGGCATGGGTCCTGGTGTCCAACTGTGCTAATGTGTTTGGGTTTTCACGTTTTCTTCTAAAACTTAATTCTGCACTTTATGGGCAGTAAGAATATATCACTGTGAGCAACCACTCACAAAATAATTCTTCATCAACTCTACATCATTTTATTTGCAACTCTTCTGTTGTGATGCACTTCTTCAACTAATTTTAGCTATATTTTTAATGTGATATGTTTCCCAATTATGATAGTAATAATTGTAAATATATTGCTTAGAGATTTCTGATGCAGGTCAGAGGAAAAGAAAGAGAAAAATAAGCACCATTATTCTTCCTTTCTGCTTATAAATCCTTCTGATTTCCAAACTTAGGACAGTTGGAACACATATATTTAGCCTTACTAATGGTAAAATCACACTTTTCCATACTCAGAACTCTGCATTTAGTCACAGTGCTATTGGATAGAAGAGCACCCTTTTGAAAGTATATAGAATTAAGCGACCTACAGAGGGCAAACAGGAAGAAAATTCATGGCAGATTAGAAGAGAAGTGCACAGATCCTACAGTATTGCAGGGGGATGGTGCATTGCGGTATTGTCTATATGAAGGGGATGCTCCTCTGGAAGCATTTTGCTTCAAGAAGTGGAAATGGGAAGAAAGAGTAAGGTTATCAATAAGATGGGACTTGTACTGAAAAAGCAGCCTTGGGAAGAAGTTGTCTTCAGTCCCGCATCATTTCAATTTCTAAGTTGTGCATCTGACAAGCAAAACAGCCCAAATCATGGTGTCGATCATCCTCTGGGTATTTCATCTGGAATGGGAAGAATTGTCCTAGATCTGTCTACCGCTGCACAGGGCAAGACCTGACCTGTTACATCCCACTTCTCCTCGACTACCTCCTGCCTCTGCACTTAGCACATAGACCCCACTATATGCCTGTAATACTGTCTCCTTTTCTTCCCTATGCTTTTGCCCCCTAATTGTCATTGCGTAAGACTGAGCTTTCAAATTCTAATTACAGTTCAAATTGCGAGTGAAACCCAACTGGGGAGAGGTACATGTGGAAAGGTCTGGAACTCATTTTCTTCCTGGTTTCTACTCTGGGTCTGCTCATGGTTCCTGACCCACAAGAGTATTTGTGGCTACACAAGCAATTTCAAATGCCAGGAAAGGTGTAGAGTTAATGAAAAACATGAGATAATTGATGGAGAAGTTCTTTTAGCCGTTCCTCGCAAATGTCAGGTGAATGAGACCATTTTGGGAAAATAAGTAAATCTTTTGATTCAGCTTTTTATAAATTCTGTGGAAATTTCATGGGCATTTTTTCCCAATTCTTTTTCTATATCTCTGTGCTAAGACTGTATTAAGATGCAGGCTAGACAGTCAAAATGTGATAAGCTGAAAAATCTATGCTGCTGGACAGTTTTCTAGGAGATTCTAACAGTTTTCAGCTGACTAAACTTGGAATTCTTCTCTTGTTATTTTTCCTTTAAGAAAAAGCAAACCTTTAAAAGTAAAATGTTGTAACCCTGTGTAGTCAAAGCTTCTATTATGTTTAAGAAACATTTTCAAATGAATGGGGTCTCAGAGGCGGCAGATACAGTTAGTCACAGTGGATAAGTGCCGTAGCCTATTGGTTCTGCTATGACAATCAGCGGGTCCTCGGTTAACAGTGTAGGTAATTACACTGTTATATTTAACAATGCAGTCAGATGAATGTGAGGAGTTTACTCTTCCATTAGAAAAATTGCTTTCTTCTGAACGCCTTTTACACAATGAGGGCTTTTCCTAAAATATGATGTTCTGGGAACTTTTTTTAATGAAAACTTAAATTCTGGAAGATACACCAAAAGCTGCAGGAAGTCCATCGCTAGGGTCTAAATCCTTTTGAGGCAGCAGATTTTCTTTACCTTAGTTTCCTATTGTCTGAGAGCATGAGTGCTAAACAGGATGAATTTGAATCAATAATGCTGGAGGAAAAGTGTGAAAACATAGTAATTACTGCAACATGGTGGGATAGTTCACACAGCCTGAATGCTAACATGGCTGGATATACATTGTATTAACAGGAATAAAAATAGGAGTGGATGGAGGAGACTCTTTTTGTAGTCCGTTTTCACATCAAGAACATTTTAAAAGCAAATCAAAACTGAAAAGAAATATATATGTGATATTTTCTTAGAATATAGTAATTAAAGTCAAATATCTATGACAGAAAAGTCAAATATGTATGTGAATTTTATTTTAATGTTCTGTTTTTCAAACAACCATGACTCTGAACTCTTACCTCTTCAACTACAGACATGGACTAACTTTCAAAAAGAGGAACATTCAGGATCAAGAATAGATGTGGAAATTTATTTTCCACATTTCTAACATAAACGTTATCGCTGTTGTAAGCAGAGGGACAGACCACAAGATTTTTAGTGGTCTTGCCAGCCTAAATGGCTGTACGATTAAAAATGTACACATGCATGTTTCAATAATTTAATTTTTTGAAACTGTTTGAACCGTTGCGTCAAAGATCCTGACCTGGAACAGACCTTCTAGTCAGCTTTTGAACTTTTGAAGAAAACTTTTCATATTAAGGAAGAACATGTCTGCCCACAGTATTGAATGTTAAATATCTTTTCATGTTTTTACTATCTGTCGTGTTGGCAAACAACAGTGACTAATTAAGGCGATTCAGGAAAAATTGCGACTTAAAAAAAAATAAATTGCAAAATATGCAAAATTATTTTTTACAGAAAACAGCAGACTTATTGGAGGATGAGTTTTCACCTGTTCTACTTCTAACATCTCCTGATACATCACCTATGCTATACACAGATGCACTGTGGTAATACAATAAGAAAGTGGCTCACATAGTCTCCTAACTGCATCATAAAGGTATTCATTGCTGTTTAAAAAGACGTGGAGGATTGCTTGTAGCACACAATGCTTTTTAAAATTCAAAGTTCTATAAGCTACCCAAACCTTTAACAATTTCTCAGACATTAATTACTTGCTTTCTTTTTTCCTAATATAGACCTTTTGATTCTATGATTCTATGATTTTGTCTGATACAAAATACACTTTTCTCAGACTACATGTCTGTAATTGGATTAGTATTTTGAGCTGTAGTATGCTGTACTGAAATTACTGGTAAAACTCAGATTTATATAGTATTTATTTTAATTATATTATTTTCTAATTCTAAATTTATGTCATATAAATCTTAGAGTTGCAAAGAAAGATTTTAAGAATGAATAATATGAGAGGTCTTTCAGTATTGAAAAATAAATAAGAATAGTGGGAAATATTGAAATCTTCATAGAAGAGGCCTTCTGTGGCTATCTGGAAAGGTCTAAAGAAGCACTAGACAATATTCTTCTGGGGTACACTTCTGAAAAATCTTGATGTGGAATTGCACTGGAGGGGAACAGAAAGATTGCCATTTTGGCTTTCCTGAAACAATATAAATTTGAATTAAATGGTTGGCTTGAAAAACATTGGAGCAGAAAATCTGGGGCAAAAACAAATTTAGAAACCCGGGGGGCTATATTTACAAACAACTGTATCATTCCCTTCTTCCAGGAGCTAAGAAATCGGAGACCTCAGCCAGAGTGAGTGATCCCTGAGGGGTGTTGTGAGACGGCCTCTCTGGGCATGTTTGCTCTTAGAACTGCAATCTGTCAGTGCATGAGGTGTAATTCAGATGTTTATGACACAAGTGAGGCTCTTTACTACTACTTATTCTCTGTCACAGATGTGTTTTTAACTACAACCTTCCCAAGAGGTAAGGAATTCCTATCCGAATACCATCTCTCTGCATTTTGTTGGGAAAATGAAAGTTCCAGTTTTTGTTGTCGATTCAGGGAATGGCACAGTATTGATAGGAAGGACTGAGAAGCCGACCTCTGTCCTAAACACTGCATATGTGTTTTTCTCATCATATAGGATGTTTTTCTGAGACACGGGGTTCAGCACAATAGCGTAAGTGTCATCTTCACAACAGAGAGTTTTAATCCCTGAGCAAATTATTATAATTATCTGTTTCCCCACTTGCAAATTTTTGAATAAAACAATAATTCTTTTTTTCTTTAGGAGGTTCAAAAAAATTGATTTGTAGCACAATAAAATCCCTTTTTAATTGAACGAAATATATTTTAACATCACATTCAGTGCAATAAACCAAAAATACTTTTAATTCAGCTTCAGCTATTTTCTTCCAGACTTATTTTTAGCAACTGAGATAAGATAGAGAATGACTCAATGAAGGGACAACTGAAGTCCTTATCACCTATATTTTCATGAGGAAAAAAAAAATTAACTGTGCAAATGGTTCTTCAGAGTCATCCTGAAACCTTAATAAAAAGACAGGTTACTCATGTTTAAGCCTTTCATGGTCTGCAAGTTCATGAAATATTTTGCCTTTCTTTCCTGAATTAGAAAGTTAGATGCATTTCATTTTGTGCTGCTTTGTCAACTCACTGTTTCTGAAATAAAAAAAAACCCAATGTAAATAAAATATATATAATATTTGATTTATTTTTTTTAATAGTGTTGGGGTTAGGGGTTGGGTTCTGTATTGCCTTCTGCCTGTCTGCTGCCAATAGCAGGAATTCTGTGTAATGACCAAGAAGCCTATGAAACAATATCACTTTACATTTCACTTGTATGAAAAATCCATTTTCCTCTTTGTATGTCAACACTGTCTCTCTATTTCTCATCACGGTCTCCAGCTGGAGACTAAGTTATAATATTAGTTAGGGTATTTTGATGTTCTTTCATTTGTTTCTTTTTCTGGTTTTGTTTTAAAATACAGTACTTACTGGAAGGTAAACTAGAATACTAAGATGACTCTTTCAAATAACTTTTTTTAGCTATTTCCTTTCGAATGATGTTCATTTTTATCCATTGCATTAGTGAACATCAAATCTAATGGGAGAGAAGTATGTCAGTGACTGAAGTACTGTATCAAAAAAATACACCATAAGTATGTAATCAAAGACACTTAGCTACAGTCTCTAAGCTTGTTGTTTCTATTCTCAGATTATTTTTAAAGAACCTCAAAATGCTTTTTTTCCTGACTCTTGGGAATCAAAACAGTTGGGAACTTTCCTGCATGTTATAACACACAGCATATTTCCTGAAATGGGACTGGAAAAACATCATGATCACTGTAATTTTTGCACATGAAGGATACATCAGTCTCTCTGTCCACTGGAATTCCAAATTTCTTGGAAATGCAGCAGTATAGGGAGATACAGAAAATACTGAAATTAATTAGATGTACTTGTGATTAGATGTACCCTACGAACACCTGCAGCCCAGAACACTGCCTTTAAAATGGCATAAATTTTATTTATTTTAAGTAATTATTACACATAAATTAAATTAAAGCCTATTATAGATTTGTGCAAGCTCACCTAGCTTGAAGGTGGCAATTAGTACCTACTTAAAATACAATAACAGGTAGTGTTTTGTGACAGTCATCTGCGTCAGAATTGCCAGCTCTCTTAAAGATGGACAGGCGTGCAGGTTTTAAGATGTCAAATGAAGCATTAAAAATAGCTATTTAAACTTGATATTCTAATCATTCTGATCTGCAGCTACAGTGAATCAAACATTTTACTTGGGGCAAATTTCACTAGGAATCATAATTTGCTAATGGCCGTGTTTTTTGCCTAACTCTGAAATATCAAGCTGAAGACTGTATTTGCATACAAAAACTGACTGCGATGAAAATCGCTAAAACCAGTGAAAAACGTTAGACTTATCAGCTCCTGTGAATTTTAATTGGCTTTTTAAGGCTAAAAATATGAAGAAAGTCTGTGGTAAGAGATACTATTTGAAAATGATAAATACTGAAAAGATATAGCTGACACGAGGAAGCAAGAATAGTTACTGTAATTGGATACCAGGTCATGAATGAGGAAAAAGATGGAAGAGATTAAATGCCTCACAGAAAAAAAATGAGGCCTGAGAGAAAGAAGGAGAGTCTAAATGTGAAAAAGAGATTGCATTACTGCAACCTGTCTTGGAAGGCTTAAATAGCAGAGCTGGAGAGCTGCTCCTCTCAGGCTGACATCTCTTAATAACCTCACGGGTTCCTGTCTGCCCTCCAACTCTTCTGTTTTCCCCAGTAAGCCACCAAGAAGCACGTGAAACCGGCACAAAATTTACAATAAATAAATAAATAATTTAAAATAACTGGGAGGAGCAGTGTAAGTGAGAAACAAGGCTGATGATATGCTGGAGGAATGCAACGACACTGAATGCGGTACGGCTAAACCTTGCATAGGCTCATTAGGAAGCAGCAATTTTAACTGTCTTCACCACTGCTGGCTTCATCCATAAGAGCCACATATATAGCTAACATACATATGTTAGCTAGAGAGGTGTAAAGCCAAAGCATCTGGGCAAGGTCACTTACGCCCTTTAAGTGTAATATTTAGCATAATTCCACCATGGTTTTGGTTTAAGGTGATTAGTATGTCATTCTCCTGAACAGGGCAGTGGCAGTTCCCTTTGGGCAGCATGAGTGAGGCAACCTTTTTTGGGAACAGAATTCAGCTGTGTGACACTGAGCTGTGCTGTGCCATTTTCTCTCAGATCCAGACAAGGATCTTTGGCCCTTTTTACTTAGAACCTGGGAAATGGCAGGTAACTCTCCCCAGGCTCCCAATCAGGCTTAGTACTATATAATTCAGAAAAGAAATTTACACAGCTTCACACATTGTTATCCAGGACTTAGAAAAAACTTTCCCAAATCTATGGGAATAGGTGTTATATTTAATAAAAAGTTTGGCTTTTTTTTTTTTTTATAAAATGTTAAAAAAAGATGGAAAATTGTAAAAATGGTAAAAAAAAAAAGACAAAATGATAAATGCTACTAACCACCTCTAATCATTTATTATTCTCATTTGTTGGTTTTAAAGGTGGATGCTGCTTCTGGATGTTACCTGCTTCTGCTTAGATTAGATTTGAGCAGCATCTGGTCTCCCTGTTTATGCCAGGATCAGGCACATACTCTTCAAAGTAAAATCTTTCTCTTAAATAGGTCCCTGGTTTCGGGCTACCTTCCCAAGTCAAGAGTGTCCATGTCTATCAGTCACATGCTTGCAGTATGCTACCCCTGGACTTTCACACCATTTCATATAAAAACACTGTTCCAAGCAACTTGTTGATAGTCGACGAGTCAGTCAGTGCAAACGGCAGCCTTAAGGATTGTCGGTGTAAAAATTGCCTTACTGATACCAGGATCCTTTTTTCGAGGCTGGATGACTCTCTAGGATGCACCATAATATCCTTTTTACGATATATATATAAATGGATCTGATCCTTTCATGCATCACTGAGCCTCTATTTCTGTGTGAGTAAATACAAAAAGCTGATTTTGGAGAGTTTTTTAAAACTTATTTTGCCCAGTCAGCATTTCATGTTGCTACTGAGTATATGAACATGATGAGAAGTCATGATTAGCCCACTGAAAATGTTTCTGCAGAAAACTGTCCTTGATTTGCATGGCATTTTGTAATATGAAAGAATGAATAATTTTTATATTTATGATTAATCATGTCAAAAAGAGAAGTTGATTTTAAATGTTTCTTCATAAGATATAGCAAAAAGGATTAAACTTGAGAATTGTGAACTGTGAATACATATTTCTGTGAAATATGTATCAAAACTTAAGGGTGCTGATTTGAAAGGAACTGAAATTCTAGGTATTTGGGAGTTGTCCTCATGCTGGGGTTGAGGTATATTGTATATTGCATTGTATATAAAAGGTACAATACAGAAGCATTCTAACCAAGAAAACACTGGTACTGTGTCAGTGTTTTGGGATAAAGATGCATGTTTTGTATAAATGTTGTGTCTGCCTTTTCTGTATTGGGAACGACTTACAGTAATGATTACAAATGAAAGGAAAAGTTGAGATTCAAGGAAATGGCAGTTTTGATTTTAAGTGACGGTTTTCTATAGTAGAGAAAAAGTGCTCACCACTGTTTTTAAGAAACAGTAATACTTTGACATTTGGAAAAATTGTTGCATAGTCTGAAATGAAATAAATGTGCTGTCTGCCCAACTGCATTTTTGGATAGGGTATTTTGGCTATTAGAGCAGATAAGATAAATATGATACAAATATGATTGAAACGTGAAGAAAGTGAAAAGAACAGTAGTACTTAAGGTCAGTAAAGATAAAACTAAAACTTGTTTGCATTCTGATGACAAGTTCTTTGACAAGATAATCTTGTTGCTGACAGCAATGCCTATAGCAAACTGGACAACACAAGTTTCTCAGAAAATTGGCTATTAACAGTGGTTTAGTAAGAGAGGAAATTAAATATTGCATATAAAGCAGAAATTTCTGTCACCTTTCTCAACAAATGATTTATGAGACTTATTAAGGTATATAAATATGAGACCTAGACAAGTGCTAGAAAGGACAAAAGTCAACTCAAAACCTTCAGGTAAAATATTGAACTACAATTCAGAATAGGATTTGAGGTGATGTGATGCACAGAAGAAAAAGTCTTTTTAGGATCAGTAGGAGGTTTGTCAAGGACCAGCTGCCCCATACATGGGAAAGCTCTAGCAAAGTCAGTGCACATGGAATAAGTGAAGACACTAGGAGACCCCAGTGTCTGTCCTTACCACCCCTGGGGCCACCCCACTGCTTGCCCATGGTCCTGGAGCCCCATTTCAGGTCAGCACAGGGACATCAGTCCCTGCCCCAGCAATGCTGCAGGAGTGTCATTCTCCAGCCATGTCTCCCAGAAGGCCCTCGGTCCTATGTTACAGGTAGCGCTGTCCCCCGCAAGCCTGATGTGCTGGCAGGATGTCCTGGCTGGACCCTGGACTCCAGACCCCTCTCATTACCTCACCTTCTCTGATTATCACTTGTGGGTGACTGACAGAGCCTGTTACTGTCATCACCTTGGTCCCACTCAGGCACGGGGAATCTCTGGCATGTTGGTTCAGTCACTGGTCACCTTGACTCCTGGCTCATCTCCCCTCAAGGAACAGCCGGCAGTGGCTTCTCCAAAAAATTTTGTCTTTTGGAAAGTCATGTCTATTCTGATTTTGATTTCAATAGCAGGCAGAGGAAAAAGCTACTGTATATTCCTTATGAGATCATAAAAGCTGACTTTAATTTTTCAACAAGGGTTTAAAAAAAACCCAAACATTTGTCATTAGCAAGCAGCGGTAATAGTGAAGAGTTACGAGAATGATCAAAGAATGACATGGTCCATAAAGCCCTAAAGAATAGCAGAAATAGGGGTAGTATAGACCAATAATTATCACAGGGAGAAAAAAATGTGTAAAACAGCCAGTATAAATGATTTTTAATACTTTTATTTTTAAAGGAAACATATATGTAATATGACTATAAACATTAAATTAAATTTAAAAGTTCAGCTAATTAATAACAACACATTTATTTCTTACTTCGAAGTGGCAGACTAGTTTTCAGTGGGGTAATTTTTTTCTTTAAGAATTGCCATGTAAAATCATAATTGTTGGAAGATTGCTCACAAATTTTTGATAACAGCAACTCCCACTGACTTCACTTAAAGGAAATTTCTCTCTGAAATCTTTTTTCCTGGCACAGAATGATTAATAGCTTTCCTAAGAAATGATGCCAAATCTATTTAAGTGAAATACAATTTCATGAAGCTACAATAGCAAACACAGGGTGATCTCATCCCACTTTATCTGTTTCACGCATCATGCTGCAAATCAGGGACAGAAGATAAGAGAAAAATATCCATATCTTTAACGGGGCACATGGGTATGCCAACAAATGGGAGGATATTGATCAGGAACTAAGATCTATTTAAAATGACTTAAAAACCCACAAAGTAGTGTTTTGACCACTTCAAGATTTAATTCATGTTGGGAAGAGTTTACAAGCAGTTTGAAAGCATGTATCGTGTTTCATAATAGAAGTAGTGCTGATCCATTTCTCTTGGGACCATACTTGATGATTCCCAGGCCTAGCTGCCTGCGCTAAAAGGATATGTTATAATTAAAACCTCAAGATTCAGGTTGTTTGCATTTCAGCTCCCCACCCATGCTTTTCATTCATGTTAATCTAATTCAATTGAACTAACAAATGTGGCAAAACCCCACTTTTAGCCCATACCCTTAAGGTCTTACAGCATTCTCTCCCTTTTGGAGAAAATGGTTGCACTGATACATATTTTAATTAAGAAACAGAAGTATTAAAAGCTTGATGATGTCTTCACTATTGTGTGAATGAAGGTATATGTTTGTATCTTTATATGTATCTATATAACATAAACAATTTCACAAAGGGTTCTGTGTCAATCAGTTTGTGCAGTGACTGACAAAAAGCTGGTAGCTTTTCATAATTATGTTTTGACAGCTATGCATAATATTTAAACAATGAAACTGATTAAATGTCGCTTATCCTTTTCCATTCACTTCGTCTTTACATTTGATAAAGGGTTTCAGGATTCAGTTTTTCTAGATGAATTTAATATTATCTCTTTTTTAGATGACAAAGTAACAGAGTTGGAAGCAAGTGAAAAGCCTGAAAGTGTAAATACTTTGCAATGCAATATTTTCTGTGCTTCTTGCTGTTCTAGGATCTCTGATATGAAAGAAATTAACTTTTTAATTTTGGAAATTCCTTAATTTCAAGCAAATTGTCCTTGTCGCAAAAATACGCTCTGGTTCAAGATTGAGATCAGTGCCAAAACCTCTCCAGAACTGCCTTTAAGAATGGACTTTTCTTATGTTAAAGGTCCCATATTCAGTCTATCTTGATGCTCTGTGAAAGTTTCTTATGGGACTTCCTTTTAATTGAGTCCTTTTCTTGTGGGAAACTTGAATTTGAGAATTCCTATGTAAATGAAACAGGACAAGAATTTTACTTTTTTATTTTTTTATTACCAATCTCTAGATGTTTAAGCACAGATACAAGTTTGCAATAAATTTGTGTTTTAGCCTAAGAATTCACTTTTCCAAGTTTTCCTTCTTAAACACCACAATTCTTGAATACCCAATTTGGGTAAAGGGTTATTTGGAATGCCAATAAATGAAGCACTCCACTAAAGAACTGAAAATAAGCAAGATCATTCAATACATAGATTATGCATATTTCTCTCAGTGATCCGGTCATAATACCTTTTTTTCTGCTTTTACATTGAGGAGACTAGAAAGGGGTGGTGAAATACAGAGAAAGTTAGTCTGTGAAAAACTGCAATTGTTTTAATTGTAATGGGTTACTAAATCTGTTTTTATAAATAAAAAAATTACAGCGTATACACCTTGGTTTTCCAGGTGAAGGAACTAATTTACTTAAATTAAGCAAAAATATGATTTCGCTGCTGGGCAAGCAATTTATAAGCTGCCTTCCTTCTCCCCCCACCTCCGCCGCCGTCCCCAGTGATCAGATCTCTCTAAAATCTGTTCTAGTAGAGTGGAGTGCAAAGCTAATATACTAATATTAATAAAAATGTAAAAGTACATATTTCTAAGGGGTAGCCTACACGTTTTGGGAGAGCAGAA